>OX451736.1:1547879880-1548466664 GCA_948472305.1 Vicia faba
GGCTAGCCTGACGGTTGATAATGGCTTGGGATTTTCAGATGCTGGCCTAACACTGCTTGGGAAGAACCACAATAAAGCTCTACATGTTTCTGTCGAGTGTAAAGGGACTACCTTAGCACATGTGCTAGTCGACACCGGTTCTTCTCTAAATGTACTACCCAAGGGGGCGTTAGACCGTCTTGACTGTGAAGGTTTAGTCTTGAAACCCAGTGATATCATTGTGAGGGCCTTTGATGGATCAAAAATGACTGTTCATGGATAAGTAGATCTTCCAATAAAGGTGGGTTCCCAAATCTTCAACTCCACCTTTTACATCATGGATATCCGTCCTACCTATTCTTGTCTGTTGGGTCGCCCGTGGATCCATAAAGTTGGGGCAGTAACCTCAACTCTCTATCAAAAGCTTAAATATCCTGTCAAGGGAAGAATTGTCACCGTCTGTGGTGAGGAAGATTTTATCGTGAGCCACCTTAACTCCTTCAAATACGTAGAGATGGATGGAGAATTCATTGAGACCCCGTGTCAAGCCTTTGAAGTCGTGCCACCGATGGTTGCTGCTACCAAATGTTCCTCTGATGAGTCCAAAGCTTTTAAAGCCGTGCCGAAGATGGTTTCAGTCAAAGATGCTCGTGCTGCAATTGAAGAAGGAAGTTATGATACTTGGGGGCAACTCCTTAATATCCCATTCAAAGAGGACAAGTTTGGTTTAGGTTTCACCGTCAAGGCCCAGAAGGAGGTGAGGCGTACCCGTGCAGGAAAGCCACCTCTCTGCATTAGTATCCATGAAGTCAACACTATAGGTGATTCAGATGAAGAAGTTGCATTTGAAGATTGGGTGTATCCAACTACAACGAAGCTGAAGAATTGACATGCCAAGGACTTTGTGCCCATCTCCTTCATTGAGGAGTAATCTACTTGTTTATTGCTTTTTATTGAATTCAAAAACATTTTGTCTGTAATATTTAACAATGACTTTTGTGCCATGTGCCTGGCCCGGGGCACTTTGGTCCATTTGTCAAGGGTTTTATTTATGTTCATCTAATCATATGATCATTCAATACAAATCATTAGACTCTTTTGCATTCAAATCTTTGTGTTCATTGTCTTTATTTTCCTTCAAATACATTTTTCAAAATAGCCATGTATCTTACATGCACACATCCACACTCTTGCAGGTCCTCATCCACTCTGGATCTTTTTGCTAATGACTCTACTATTGCCGACTATGACTCCGAATGTCCAATCAAACCAATTCGAAGGCGAAGGAGGGGAAGATTGTGAAATACCGGGAGAACTAGCCAGACTTATATTACAAGAGGAAAAAGTTATTCAGCCGCACAAAGAGTCAGTTGAAGTCATCAATCTGGGTACTGAGGCAAACAAGAAGGAAATTAAGATCAGCGTTAACTTGGAAAGCAGTGTCAAGAGCAGGTTAGTTCAGATGTTGCATGAGTATGTGGAAGTATTTGCTTAGTATTATGAAGATATTCCAGGGTTGGATACCGATATCGTAGTTCATCGTCTGCCAACAAAAGAAGGTTGTCCTCCCGTCAAACAAAAAGTTCGTCGTATGAGGTCTGATATGTCTGAAAAGATAAAAGCCGAAGTGATTAAACAATTTGATGCAGGGTGTTGTACCCCAAAATTTGCCCTCCCATACTCTTCAAAGTTTTGACAAGCATCATCTCAATTTGCTCAAGTCTTCTCAAGGGATTACACAGTCAACCACCCTCCTAAGCCAGTCAAATTAGGGTTTTGTTTCTTGCAAGGAAGTTGAGGTTTTCAAGGGCTCAATCAAGTCCCACATGCCTATAAACATTGTCAAGCCTCTACATGCCAAGTTTCAGGGCTCACAAGGTCAAGTTGCACAGTCAAAAACCCTAATTGCTTCACAATCAACTGTAGGGGCAAAATGGTCATTTGGCAGTCAAAAGTCAAAATTTTTGGTCAACATCTTATTTTGAAGCCACAATCATCATTTGATCAAGTCTTGATCATGATTCCTCAAGAATGGCTCAAAAATCATCAAGATGCAAAAGTTTCCATTTTTGGACAGTTGAAAAGTCAACTGTAACTTGACCAAGGCATAACTTTTTCATGGTTCATCAGAAAAATCCCATCCAATGCTCATTTTGAAGGGGAGGACATTTCCTACAACTCATATTCACATTCCAAGTCCAAGAAATGCTCTCACAAAAAGTTATCAATTTCAACATTATAGGTCATTTTCAAAAGTCAACAAAAAGGAATTTTAAGTCAAAGACCATAACTTGAAATTGGTAAATCAAAATGACATGGGACCAAAGGCATTGGTTAGAGGACTTCAAGACCTTTCCAAAATGTCCAAGAACATGTTCATATGATCAAAATTGAGCAAGATATGCATTGGAGAAGTTGGGAAATTTTTGTGAAATGGCAAAAGTCAACTATCCTTGAAACTTCAATTTTTGACAAAAGGGCCCACTTTCTTCCACTTGATTCAGCCTTATCATGCCACCCACGTATCCCATGACTAATTTCAAGACCAAACATTTATTTTTTCTTTTTTATTTAATTTTTGTGGATTTAATTCATTTTAATCCATAATAATCCAAATAAAATAAAAAAAATTAAAGGAATGGTATCTTGTGGTTTGAAGGGCTTTCATGTGTCATATTCCACCTACCATATTCGTGCCAAGCTCATTTATGCATAAAAATTCAAAATTTGAACAAACTTGGAAAGTCCTTTAATGGTGGTTATGGAGAATCTCAAAACATCATTGCAATGGATCATTGGCTCATAATGTGACCTAATATCATTCACATGTACATATTCAAGCAAACCAAGCCTCATTCACGACCTAGAGATCACTGAAACGGCCAGAACAAAAACTCAAAATTTGTCAAAAAGTGGGAGATCTAAAACTGTGTTGCAGGCACTTTGAGATCAAAAGAAGCACGTAGTCTTCCTCATTGCCATACCCTAAAGCTAAAGAGACCTTTACCACGCCCTGAGACTCCATATCAAGCACTGTAAGTGATCACAAACTCGCCTCTGAACACGAAATTGGATTTCTTTATTCTTGCATGTTTTCTCAAAAAAGTTAGCATATTCATACTCCTTGATTGATTTCCAACATGACTGCATTAGCCAATTTTATTGTTAGGCCCTGAATCGTGATGCCCGATTCTAGGGTTCACGTTCTTGCGTTTTAGGCATTTATGATTCAGGTAAAATCAAGGCCAGCCAAGAGCATAGATGTGATCAGGAGACTTGGACGAGACCAACCATGGTCTTAGAATGGATTTTTGAGGCCTAGGGACGATTTTAGGACAAGCCTACGAAACTACATGCGGATAAAAATCCGAAGGTAAATAACCAGGATTTGTGAGGAAGAAGATGATGATACGTCACAACGTGATTGGCCCGTTTGAAAGTCACGCGCGTTTTTTTGTTTTTTAGGCATAGGCGTTGATTTACAAATATATTAACCATTTCTTATTATTATGTCAAATGAAACATGCAGCACAGCTGGCTAAGGCGTTGGTGTAGTGAGCGCTGGGACCTGGGTTCGAATCCCAGGTCCCCCAAAATATTCATTCTTTTGTTTCTTTACATAATTGCATACAGGGTTCAAAAGGAGGTGTATCATGCATCCCACGCATCAGCCTGCCATGTGGCCTCAAACCCAAATCCAAGGGCTTAGAGTGGATGACCACCATGTTCCCAGTCAACACATGCTCTGGAGAATCAGCAAGGTCAAACGGGTTGAGTGCTAATGGGCCTGAGATTGCAAATAAAGCCTCCAAAATCTGGCCTTCACCTCCTTGGTTTAGCATTTCTTTTCTTATTTTCTTTCTTTTTATTTTCTTGCATTAATTATTATTATTATTTAATTAATTCACAAATAATTATTTTTTCCATAAAATTCAAAAAAAACCAAAAAAAAAGCATTTTATTATTTATTAACTTATTTTGTAAATAAATTCTAATATTAATTAATTAGTTGTGTAATTAGAACAATTTTAACATTTTTTTTAATAAGTAAAGTTAATTTAGAATTAGGTCTTTCACTTTCAACTTTTAATTTCCTTTTTTTATTTTATTTTCATTAAAAATATAAAAAACACAAAAAAACTTTTTTTCTTTAATTAAATAATTAACTAGTTAATTAGGTTTAATGTTTAATTTAATTCTAAAAAGGGTCAAAACCCTCATGACGTCCCGATTCGATTCTCTCGCGTATTAATTTATTTTCATTATATTTATGTAACTGCTTCTGGAAATGTAATAGTTAATTAGGACCTTCTTTATTGCTTTATTTATTTTCTCGCAGTTTACTTTTTCCAAACGGGTTTTTGTTTTTGGAGATGTATAGACTCGCGCCTTGTAATAGCTAGATTTACCTTTCCGCAATTTATTTTCCGCACTCCTAACTGTTAAAAAATGCATGAAAGAATGTATGAATAATAAAATCAATCTGTAGCTCACAAATAACATGCAAAGACAAACATAAACTGAAATTGAACACACATGCACATGCCACTCTTAGGGTACGCCTCACTGGTTGCCTCGAACGTGGTCATCAAGTATAGGGTGTCTTAGAGGTCGCCCTTCTGTCTAAAAGATCCAGCTGCCTCAAAACGGTTGCCTCGGATAAAAAAGGATCTAGGACATTAGGGTTACTTCTAAGGTGTCCTACCATTGCTTCGGTGACCACATTGTCCCTTAATCGAATTGACCTGAATAACTCCAATGATAGTGCTACCTACCTCTCAATGGTGGGATAGCACTATCTAAAGGACTCTTACACAACCTAATTCCTTAGAGTGGGTAGATCTCATGGGTACTTGCTCTTTTCAAAACAAACAAAAACATCTTTTCACACCTACACTTTCAAAAGTTTTTTTCAAACAAAATTTTCATACACTCTTGAGGACAGATACAAGAGTTACTTAGAAAATTTTTCAAACGAAACTTTTTCAAAACCCACACACACTTGAAAATCAAACAAATCTTTTGAAAACATAAGAGCAAGTACCTAAGAGCCCGTGGATAACCACGGATAGAAAGGGTGCTAACACCTTCCCTTTCTATAAATCTACCTCCCGAACCGAGAAACATCTCGAATAAGGAATTTTGCTGTGCTTTTGTCCTTTCCATGTTGGAGAACATAAAAGACGGTAGCGACTCTTGCTTACCGCGACATTTTGCGAAACCAGCTTAAAAAACAGTCAGTTCTATTTCCACCGATCACAGAACTGGAGACTCTGCTGGGGATACTTAATAAGTGAGGTGTACCTTAGGATTAGACCACTCTTGTTTTCAATTGCTTGCCTTGCTTGATTTAATATTGTGGGCCTGTTTTGGGAGTTTCATAGATCCTAACCCGGATATGGGGGATACCTTTTAGAAAGTAGCAACAAACTGTGAGGGAACTGTGCGGGGTATATCGACACGGTTGAAGCAGTTTGCTACATTGATGTGGCACTTTGGTGAGTACCAGTAACCCTTGAGTCAAGTCAAGGAGAGTACGGGGCCGCCGCGTGGTGTCGTGAAGCATCAACTGACCTTAGGAACCTTACTTGACCATCCTGGCCTCTTTAGGGGTAGTGAGATGACCGACTTTGGTGCAGTCCGAAGCTGGTTGATACTCGATACTACACTCATTGAGGGTTGTTTTCTTGGAATATTTTGATCGCCAGTTCAGTGGCTAAATCAAAACAATGAACACAGTAAACAACCCAATGATATTAAGCTCCTTAGAACCCGATTACTTTTGATAGGACAGGTTTTTGAGCCCACCAACTTCAAGAGGGTAGTACCCCAAACTTCATACTGGCCTAAACTCTAAGGGATGTGGTGTGACTTGTGTGCCTTATCATGTTTTCTTTCTGTGAATACTTGTGGTGTGTCCTTATCATAACATCATAGCATCATACAACATCATATGCATTCACTAACCACTTCAAGGGTTCGAATCTTCATCTTTGTTCTTGTTTTGTAGGACATGGAAACTATCCGCAGAAAGACAATTCAGATCAACCTTGTAAGGGTCCCTCCTCATCTTAAGGAGCTTACATCCAGGATTCCCGAGAACTCTTCCTTCAGTGAAAGGCATGGTAGACTCATCAGCTTGGTTAACACCAACATTGTAGAAGATATGATAAAAGTTCTCTTCCAGTTCTTTGACCCTTTGCACCACTGTTTTACTTTCCCGGATTATCAATTAGTGCCTACTTTGGAAGAGTTTTCTCAACTTCTGAAGATTCCTATCCTTAGTCAACTACCCTACAACGGTACGGAAAAGGAACCAAAACTTGAAGAGGTTGCTAAAGCATTACACCTACAACCATCTGACATCAAGGGGAATTGGGAAACCAGAAGTGGTATCAAAGGATTCTTGGCAAAGTTCTTGTTTGAGAAGGCCCAAGAATGTTGGAACTCCCTTGACCTACAAGCCTTTGAAGA
Organism: Vicia faba; assembly: GCA_948472305.1. Classification (NCBI taxonomy): domain Eukaryota; kingdom Viridiplantae; phylum Streptophyta; class Magnoliopsida; order Fabales; family Fabaceae; genus Vicia; species Vicia faba. The sequence continues at coordinate 1,547,886,334 of OX451736.1, forward strand.
AGTTGTGGCACTCCTTGTCTATGGGTTGGTGTTGTTCCCGAATCCGGATCAGCTTATAGATATCAATGCTGTCAAAATCTTCATGTCCAGGAATCCTATACCTACGTTGCTTGGGGACATCCTCCACTCATGTTACACTCGAACCATGAGAAAAAGAGGTGTTCTCATGTGCTGCACTCCTCTCCTGGCAAGGTGGTTTATTTCGCACCTTCCACAATCAGTTTTGAAGAACGAGCGTGGTTTGAGATGGTCACAACGATTGATGACCCTTACACATGCTGATATACATTGGTGTTCTCGGTCCAGAGAGAATGTCACTATCATTGATCGTTGCGGAGAGTTTCCTAATGTTCCTTTACTTGGAATTAGAGGGGGCATTACTTACAACCCATGTCTGGCTTTGAGGCAGTTTGGATATGCTCGGAGGGATGGCCCCCATGACATGTTGATTCCTGACATAGTTTTTGACTTCGACAACGATGCACAAGGACTCCGCCAGAGATTCATTAGAGCTTGGAGGATGCCCAACAGGGTAGATAGCAAGACACTGGGGCACAAGAACTCTATCCCCCTGGAGCCTTATCTCAAGTGGGTACGAGCCCGCTCCCAGAATCTGGTGATGTCATATCCTCATGTTCTCCCTGTGATCAAAGAGCCAGTTTTGGAAGGAGAGGTGCCCTACACCATTCAACATCCTGACATGCCAACATCTTGGGAAGAAATGCAGAAGAGCTGGATCCAACTCAAGGAAGAGCGGAATTCTCTTGAAACCAGTCTACATGCCAGTGAGAAGAAGGTCTTGGAGCTCACCCGTCTACTTCACGAGGAAAAGACTCTCAACACTTACATAGCTCCAAAGAGGATGCGCAATGTCTTTTGGGATTAATTATTTTTGTAATGCCCATGAGGCCTGGATGTACTGAACAAATTATTTCTTAATATAACGTGTGCTCCCCTTTTGTCTACAACGAATTTGAACTTTCGAACCCTTGAATGCATTGCATAAATAGCATATCATGCATCATGTGCATAACAGGTACTCTTTTTCTACAGGTTGCTTAATCTTCTTCGCTGTTTATTTCAGCACTCACTCAATCATCATGTCTTCCGAGCCTACTACTGAACAAGCTATCAAGGCCCACCAGGCCCAGAACGCCCAGTTCCAGAAGCTGGTCATGAACTTAGCCCAGGGACAACAGGAGTTGAAGGCTTTGCTCCTGAAGAAGAAGAAGAATAAGAGGACTGTGCTGTTCAACACTGGACGCAGACTCGGGAATACACTGCAGAATGAAGCTGAGCTGACTACTCCATCTGTTGGGGAAGGCAGTCACCAAGAGAGAGAGGTTCCTAGTCCTGTGGTCTCCGACAGCGAGACAAATTTCAATGATGAACAGTACCCTCCTGCTGAGGACAGGTACAAACAGCTGGAGGACCGGTTAAATGCTATGGAGATTCAACGTGCGCCTGGGTTGGATTTTGGAGACTTAGGGTTATCTTCTGGGGTGGTGATCCCACACAAGTTCAAGGCGCCTGCCTTTGTGAAGTACGAAGGGGCTTCCTGTCCTAAGCTACACCTCTGTTCTTATGTAAGGAAGATCCAGCCTTACACTGCAGACAAGAACCTATGGATCCATTTCTTCCAGGAGAGTCTTTCAGGGACTCAACTCGAATGGTTCTATCAGCTGGATGGAACCAATATTCGCAACTGGGAGGACTTGGCTGCTGCTTTTTTATAAGCAGTATCAGTACAATTCCGACCTCGCTCCTACGCGTACCCAACTCCAGGGTATGTCGCTAGGATCGGGAGGAGGTTTTAAGGAGTACGCGCATAAGTGGAGAGACCTGGCTGGCAGGGTGCAGCCACCATTGACGGATCGTGAACTCGTGGACATGTTCTTGGGGACCCTGTCTGGTCCATTCTTCAACCACCTGATTGGTAATTCCTCTGCTGGGTTTACAGACCTGATCCTGACTGGTGAGAGGATCGAAGCTGGTATCAAATCGGGGAAGATACAGAAAGGTGCCTCCTCGAGTACTGAAAAGAAGCCCTTCAAGAAGGAAGCTAGTGCTGTGTATGGGCCAAGGAGACAAAACAAATCGGAACGCCGCCAAGCTGTCAACGCGGTGGTAATCTCAAATCCTGCTGCTGCTCCTCAGCAATACAACCAGCCAAGAGTTGAGAGGACCAAAAGACAGTATACTCGGCTCAGTATGACCCTGTCACAGATATTGCCGCAACTGCTGTCAACCAATCTGGTAACTGTCAAGGAAGCTCCAAAGGTTGTGAACACAACCTCTCCGAAGTACAACCCCAATGCCCGCTGCGCTTATCACTCTGATGGCCCAGGGCATTCTACTGATGATTGTTGGGCTCTAAGGAATAAGGTTCAGGACCTTATTGATGCTAAAGAAATACAGTTCGAGGCGCCCGAAAGGCCCAATGTTGTGACTGCTCCCATGCCCCAACATGGAGTGAATGCTGTGGAAGAGGATCTGTATGTAGCTTTTGTGGATTATATTGCTACTCCTCTGTTGACCGTCAAGAGGAACCTGTTGCTGGTCGGTTTATTTCCGGGATGTAGTAAAGGTTTCCATTTATGTGCTGTTTCACCTGCTGGTTGTCCTTTGCTGAAGTCAGACGTCCAAATCCTGATGGATAGCAAAGAGATCTTGTTCAAGAAGATTGATGTTCCTGCTGTCCGTACAGAAGAAGTTTCTATTGTCACTATTTTCAACAACCCTCCTAAGGCTCCCTCAAAGAAGCCTGTCAAAATCACGCCTGTTCACAAGATTGCTCCTATCATCATCACTGTTCCGGGGCCCATCCCCTATAAGTCTGACAAAGCCGTCCCGTGGCACTATAGGGTAGATGTTTATGTTCTGGGAGTGAAACAAGAGTTCAATACTAGTGCCGGTGTCACCAACATCACCGGGCCTGCTAAAGTCACTCGTAGTGGAAGACTGTTCTCACCGGACATTGCACCTCCAGCAATTCAGAGACCTCTTGTCATCACACCGGCCAGTGTGCCTGCTTCCCTTCCTGATCAAGTTCCTATTTCTACCCCTGCTGCCGAGTCATCTGACGCTCGGGGCAAAGGGGTTGCTACTGATGTGCCTGCCCGGACGGAGGCACCGAAGACCAATGTTGAAGCTTCCAAGCAAGAGATGGAAGAGATCCTCAAAATTATCAAGAAGAGTGATTTCAATGTAGTTGAGCAGCTGGGGCATACCCCCTCTAAGATCTCTATGCTATCACTTTTGTTGTGTTCAGAGGCCCATACCAAGGCCCTGATTTCCTTCCTGAAGACGGCCCATGTGCCACAAGAAACGTCTGCTGATCAATTCACCGATTGTATGGCCAACCTGACTGCTGATAATGGTTTGGGTTTCTCTGACGCCGATCTGACTGCCAAGGGAAAGAACCATAACGACGCCCTGCATGTCTCCATTGAATGCAGGGGCACTACTCTTGCCCATGTGTTGGTAGACACCGGTTCTTCGTTGAACGTATTGCCCAAGAAAGCTCTAGACAGGCTGGATTGTGAGGGTTTAGAGCTCAAGCCTAGTAACATTATTGTCCGGGCCTTTGACGGGTCGAAAAGGATGGTACATGGTGAAGTTGACATCCCAATCAGGGTTGGTTCTCAAGTTTTTGACTCTACTTTCTACGTGATGGACATCCGACCATCCTATTCTTGTTTGTTGGGTCGTCCATGGATCCACAAGGCTGGAGCTGTGACCTCCACATTACATCAGAAGCTTAAGTACCCAGTCAGAGGGAAGATCGTAACAGTGCAAGGGGAAGAAGAATATATGGTCAGCCACCTTAACTCGTTCCGTTATGTAGAGATGGATGGGGAGTTCATTGAGACCCCCTTTCAACACTTTGAAAAGGTGCCTCAGACACTAGCGTCAGCAGAGACTGTGACTGAAGAAAACTCTCAGTTGAAGATGGCTTCCTTAAAGGATGCCCGGGCTGTGATTGAGAAGGGTGAGTGTGCAAACTGGGGCCGACTTCCTGATTTCACTCCAAAGACTGACAAATTTGGCTTGGGTTTCACTGCAGAAGCTCAGAGGGCTGTTCGCAAGGCAAGGATTGGAAGACCTCCTGTGTTCATCACCAACCCGGGAGTAAATGCTATTGAAGACGAAGTGGAGGAATCCGAATTTGACAGCTGGATCTACCCAACAACCAACGGTGGACCAAGCAACTGGACTGCGAAAGACTTTACACCTATTACTTTTGTCACTCAGTAATGAACTCCTTTGTTTTAAGTTTGTAACGAACAATAATTTGAAACTCTATGGCCCGGTGTCTTACCCGGGGCACCGTGTCTTCATTTGTGAGGGCTTGTTATTTGTCACTTTCATATATCATGAATAAAAGCATTGGACGTTTTTTTACATTTCAAATCTTGCGCTCCTTTTTTTTCTTTATATATTGCAAAACAGCTATATTTACACACACTCACTTATACAGGTTCCAATCCACTCTGGATCTCACTGGTAACGACTCTGCTACTGCCAGTTATGACTTCGAAAATCCGATCAACTTAGCCGAAGACAAAGGTGAAGATGATTGCGAAGTGCCTGGTGAGCTTGCAAGACTGTTACTCCAGGAAGAGAGGGTCATTCAGCCACATGAAGAGCCAGTGGAAACGATAAATCTGGGTACTGAGACAGACAAAAAGGAAGTCAAGATTGGTGCCAATCTAGAGCTCAGTGTGAAACAACGGTTGATTAAGACGCTGCATGACTATGTGGAAATCTTTGCCTGGTCTTACAAAGACATGCCTGGGTTGGATACTGACATTGTGGTTCATCACCTGCCTACCAAGGAAGACTGCCCTTCGGTTAAACAGAAGGTCCGCCGTATGCGTCCAGAGATGTCTGAGAAAATCAAAGCGGAGGTTATGAAACAATTTGAAGCCGGGTTTCTAGCAGTGACTTCTTACCCTCAGTGGGTTGCCAACGTGGTTCCAGTGCCGAAGAAGGATGGTAAGGTCCGAATGTGTGTTGACTACAGGGATTTGAACAGGGCCAGCCCTAAGGATGATTTCCCTCTGCCTCATATCGACGTTCTGGTTGACAATACTGCTCAGCATAAAGTATTCTCCTTCATGGACGGTGTTGTACCCCAAAATTTTCCCTCCCATATTCTTCAAGAGTTGGCAAGATCAAGCTACAAAATCCCTCAAGGGTTGCACAGTCCAATTGCCTCCTAACACAGTCAAAATTAGGGTTTTGGTTCTTGCAAAGAAATTGAGGTTTCCAAGGGTCCAATCAAGTCCCATATGCCTATATACATTGTCAAGCATCCATATGGCAAGTTTCAAGACTCACAACATCAAGTTGCACAGTCAAAAACCCTAAATACTTCACAGTCAACTGCAGGGGCAAAATGGTCATTTGACAGTCAAAAGTCAAAATTTTTGGTCAACATCTTATTTTGAAGCCACAATCATCATTTGATCAATTCTTGATCATGATCCCAAAAGCATGGCTCAAAAATCATCAAGATGCCAAAAGTTTCTATTTTGGGACAGTTGAAAAGTCAACTACAAATTGATCAAGGCATAACTTTTTCATGGTTTATCAGAAAAATCCCATCCAATGCTCATCTTGAAGGGTAGGACATTTCCTAAAATTCATCTTCACATTCCAAGTCCAAGAAATGCTCTCACAAAAAGTTATCAATTTCAACATTATATGTCATTTTCAAAAGTCAACAAAAAGGCACTTTAAGTCAAAGACCATAACTTGAGATTGGTGAATCAAAATGACATGGGACCAAAGTAATTGGTTAGAGGACTTCAAGACCTTTCCAAAATGTCCAAGAACATGTTCATATCTTCAAAATTGAGCAAGATATGCATTGGAGAAGTTGGGAAATTTTTGGGAACTTTCAAAAGTCAACTTTGCCTAAAACACTTCAAATTTTCTAATGGGCCTCAAATTCTTCCTTGAATCATTACCCAAAGCCTATGCACGACCCATTGAGCTTAAAAGGATTTATTTTCTTATTTTTAATTAATTAATTGAATTTTTATTCTTATTAATTCATTTAATTAGTTTTAATTGTAGAAAAATATCAAATAATGGTTGTCAAATCTTTTTGTGCAGCAAATATACTCCAAATATGCTAAAGATTTCGTGCATCACTCAAGGGGACAAGATCTTCCACAATTGGCAAAGTTTTCATGGAAAAATATTGGAAATTATGTGATAAAAAATCAAATATTCAAGTCATCAATTGATGGATTCATGGGCTTATTTTTGACCTAATTCCATTCACATACTTATGCAAGAGTGAACCCTATTCAGAAGGACACGAAAAAGCTGCTCATACTCCATAACCAAGTTGCAAAAAACTCAAGAAATTTGGAAAACTGAAATCATACTTGTAGCACGTTTCAAAGCATAAAAAGGATTCTAACACATTGCTGGACCTTCCAGGAGTCTTTTGGCATCAAGATTCAGTCCAAACGCGCAAAGAATCATAGAACATAAGCCATACGGTTTGCCACATTTTCTTGAATTCCATATCATGATTCATGCGCATTTGATACATATTATTGGTTGTTTTGTATTCACAGGAACCTTCTGCAGCTAATGATATGATTCAATTGCATTATAAGGCTCTGTATCGTGATTTGCCATTAACATGTTTTAGGGTTTCAGAGCTCAAAAATTGGGGCTTTGCATATGCTGTAAAATTGGACTATCAAACCAGTATAGACAAATTCCTTGCAACGAGACGAATCGATTGAAACCCTCGCGCCCAATTTATTTAATCTGTGCGCGTGTTCGCTATTTTTCACAGTTTCAGTTTGTGGGGGTTTAAAACCCCCGCTACTTGTTTCATGTTGCAGGTAAAAAATATGAAGAAGAAGCATGCGTGTCAAGGCGTGGTTGGATAGTTCAAATATCTGGCGCGTTTTTCTTTGTTTTATACAATTAACCTTTGTTTATTATATAATATTTGTTTTCCATTATATGTACAAACGCGTTGCCTGGCTCAGTTGGTTGATGAGGTGTATTGCAAGCATTGGGACCTGGGTTCGATTCCCAGGTCCCCCCCATATATTCTTCATAATTTTTGTCCTAACGTATTCACATGCAGCACTCATTCAATATCCCTACCATGAGCCTCACGCACAGCTTGCCAGATGGCCATGATGCCCAATCCAATGGCCAGAAGATGGAATCCAGGGTGTACCCCAGTCAAGCATCATACGCATGATTAGAAAAGTCAAACAAAGGCTTTGTCTAATGGGCCTGAATTACTTCCAAACACCTCCATTCTGGGCCTGATACCCCCTTTGGTTTGCATCTTTTTTTAATTTTATTTGATTTTCTTTTCTAATTCTTTTTAATGTTTTAATTGCTTTTTCACCATAAAATAATTTTCATAATAAAAAATCAGAAACCAAAAAAAAATGTTTTAAATTTAATTATTATTAATTTCACTAACCTATTTTTTTGTAAATAAATAACTAACAATTAATCTAGTTTAAATTAGGTTTTAATTCAATATTTTCTTAATAAATAAAATACATAGAATTAGGTTTTGACATTTTATCTTTTTCTTAATTAATTTTTCCTCATTATTTATTATTATTATTAATCTATTTTTTTGTAAATAAATGTGTAAATTAATTAATTAGTTTAAATTAGGTTAACTTTAATATTTTCTTAAATAATTAAAATAACTTAGAATTAGGGTTTCTCTTGATTTTAAATACCAAAAACATAAAAAAAACACTTTCTTTTTCTTTAATTAAATAATTAATTAGTATTCAATTTTTAATTTAATTTCAAGCAAAGCGTCAAAACCCTCGGACGTTCAATTTCTATTTCGCGCATTATTTTTCTTATTGACCATTATGTAACTGCTTTCCGGATGTAATAGTAATTAAGTATTTATTTACTTTCCGCATCTTTTATCAAAACGGGTCTTTGTATTTTGGCGATGTATAGACCCGCGCCTTGTAATAGCGTAGCTTTTATCTTTCCGTCTTTTAATTTTCCGCACTCCTAAATTCTAAATTGCATGAAAGAATGTATGGTAATTAAAAACAAGCGTAGCTCACAATGCCATGATCAAAGATAAACTTAATATGAAAAAAACACAAATACACACACCACTTCTAGGGTACGCCTCACTTGTTGCCTTCGAAACGTGGTCGTCAAGTATAGGACGTCTTAGTGGTCCTTATGTCCATGATCAAGTTGCCTCGAAACAGTTGCCTCGAAACAGTTGCCTCGAAACGGTTGCCTCGGATTAAAAAAGGATCAAGGACATAAGGGTAGCTTCTAGGGTGTCCTAACTGTTGCTTCGGTGACCACACTGTCCCTACACTCGAATTGACCCGAACACCTCCAACGGTGGTGCTACCTACCTCTCAATGGTGGGATAGCACTACTTTAGGGACTTCTACACAGCTCAATTCCTTAGGGTAGGTAGATGACTCATGGATACTTGCTCTCTCAAACAAACAAAAATACTTTTCACACTGACACTTTCAAAAGCTTTCAAAACAATTTTTCAAACACTCTTGAGGACAGATACAAGAGTTATTCAGAAATCTTCCAAAGAAACTTTTTTCAAACCCACTCACATTTGAAAATCAAACATTTTGAAAACATAAGAGCAAGTATCTAAGAGCCCATGGATAACCATGGATAGAAAGGGTGCTAACACCTTCCCTTTCTATAAATCTACCTCCCGAACCGAGAAACTATCTCATAAGGAATTTTGCTGTGCTTTTGTCCTGTCCATGTTGGAGAAAATAAAAGACGGTGGCGACTCTTGCTTACCGCGACATTTCGCGAAACCAGCTAAAAATAGTCAGTTTTATTTCCACCGATCACAGAACTGGCGACTCTGCTGGGGATACTTAAAGTGAGGTGTACCTTAGGACTAAGATCACTTGTGTTTTCAATTGTCTGAATTGCTTGCTTTATTATTGTGGGTACTGTCTTGGGAGTTCTATAGATCCTAACCCGGATCTGGGGGATACCTTTTTAGAAAGTAGAAACAAGACTGTGAGGGAACTGTGCGGGGTATACTGACACGGTTGAAGCAGTCTACTACGTTGATGTGGCACTTTGGTGAGTACCGGTAACCCTTGAGTCAAGTCAAGGAGAGTACGGGGCCGCCGCGTGGTGTCGTGAAGCATCAACTGACCTTAGGAACCTTAATTGAACCATCCTGGCCTCTTTAGGGTAGTAAGATAACTGGCTTTGGTGCAGTCCGAAGTTGGTTGATACTCGATACTACACTCAGTTGAGAGTTGTTTTCTTGGAATATTTCGATCGCCAGTTCAGTGGCTAAATCGAAACGATGAACACAGAAAACAATCCAATGATATTGAGATCCTTAGAACCCGGTTACTTTTGATAGGACAGGTTTTGAGCCCACCAACCTCAAGAGGGTAATACCTAGACCCCATGCTGGCCTGAACTCTAAGGGCTGTCTTGTGTGACTTGTGTGCCTTACCATGTTTGCTTTTTGTGGATACTTGTGGTGTGATTTCATCATAGCATCATAACATCATACAACATCATATGCATTGACTAACCATTTCAGGGGTTCGAATCTTCATCTTTGTTCTTGTTTTGTAGGACATGGAAACTATCCGTAGAAAGACAATTCAGATCAGCCTTGTAAGGATCCCTCCTCAGCTTAAGGAACTTATATCCAGGATTCCTGAGAGCTCTTCTTTCAGTGAGAGGCATGGAAGACTCATCAGCTTGGTCAACACCAACATTGAGGAAGATATGATAAAGGTCCTCTTCTAGTTCTTTGACCCTCTGCACCACTGCTTTACTTTCCTGGATTATCAACTGGTGCCTACATTGGAAGAGTTCTACCGGCTTCTGAAGATCCCTATCCTTAGTCAACTACCCTACAACGGTACGGAAAAGGAACCCAAACTTGAAGAGATTGCTAAAGCCTTACGCCTACAACCATCTGACATCAAGGGACATTGGGAAGTTAGAAGTGGTATCAAAGGGTTCTTGGCCAGATTTCTGTTTGAGAAGGCCCAAGAATGTTGGAATTCCCTTGACCTACAAGCTTTTGAAGAAGTTGTGGCTCTCCTTGTCTATGGATTGGTGTTGTTCCCGAATCCCGATCAGCTTATAGATATCAATGTTGTCAAGATCTTCATGTCCAGGAATCCTATACCTACGTTGCTTGGGGACATCCTTCACTCATGTTACACTCGAACCATGAGAAAAAGAGGTGTTCTTATGTGCTGCACTCCTCTCCCGGGAAGGTGGTTTATTTCGCACCTTCCACAATCAGTTTTGAAGAACGAGCGGGGTTTGAGATGGTCACAACGGTTAATGACTCTTACACATGCAGATATACATTGGTGCTCTCGGTCCAGAGAGGATGTCACTATCATTGATCGTTGCGGGGAGTTTCCTAATGTTCCTTTACTTGGAATCAGAGGAGGTATTACGTACAACCCCTGTCTGGCCTTGAGACAGTTTGGATATGCTCGGAGGGATGGCCCTCATGACATGGTAATTCCGGACATAGTTTTTGACTTCGACAACGATGCACAAGGACTTCGCCAGAGATTTATCAGAGCTTGGAGGATGCCCAACAGGGTAGACAGCAAGACACTGGGGCACAAGAATTCCATCCCGTTGGAGCCTTATCTCAAGTGGGTACGAGCCCGCTCCCAAAAATTAGTGATGCCGTATCCTCATGTTCTCCCTGTGATCAAAGAGCCAGTTTTGGAAGGAGAGGTGCCCTACACCATTCAACATCCTGACATGCCTACATCCTGGGAAGAAATGCAGAAGAGTTGGATCCAGCTTAAGGAAGAACATAATTCTCTTGAAGCCAGCCTACATGCTAGTGAGAAGAAGGTCTTGGAACTCACCCGCCTACTGCAGGAGGAAAAGACTCTCAACACTTACATAGCTCCAAAGAGGATGCGCAGTGTCTTTTGGGATTAGTTTACTTTGTAATTTTTGCCCATGAGGCTTTGATGTACTGAACAATTATTTCTTAATGATAACGTGTGTTCCTTTTTGTCTGCAACAAATTTGAACTTTCGAACCCTTGAATGCATTGCATACACAGCATATCATGCATCATGTGCATAACAGGTACTCTTTTTTACAAGTGGTTTAATCTTCTTCGCTGTTTATTTCAGCTCGCCATCATGAATCCTGAATCATCTACCGAGCAATCCATCAAGGCCCTCCAGGCTCAAAACGCCCAATTCTAAGAGCTGATCATGAGTTTGGCCCAAGGTCAAGAGGAATTGAAGGCTCTGCTGGTTAAGAAGAAGAAGAAGAGAACTGTACTATTCAACACTGGCCGGAGGTTTGGTAACACACTGCAGAATGAGGTTGATCAAGCTGGTTCTTCTGTGGGGAAAGGCAGTCCCCAAGGGGGAAGGGTTCCTAGTACTGTGGTCTCTGACAACGAGACTGATTTCAATGAAGAGAAGTACCCTCCAGCTGAAGACAAGTACAAGCAGTTAGAGGATCGCCTGAATGCCATGGAAATTCAACAAGTGCCTGGGTTGGATTTTGGAGACCTGGGTCTATCTTCTGGTGTGGTGATCCCACACAAATTCAAAGCACCATCTTTCGCAAAGTATGACGGGGCGTACTTCCCTAAGCTACATCTCAGATCTTATATGCGGAAGATCCAACCATACACTGTGGAGAAGAACTTATGGATCCATTTCTTCCAAGAGAGTCTCTCAGGGACTCATCTCAAATGGTTCTATCAGCTGGATGGAACCAAGGTTCATAACTGGGAGGACTTGGCTACTACTTTTTACAAGCAGTATCAGTATAATGTCGACCTCGCTCCTACACGTACCCAACTCCAGGGTATGTCGCTAGGATCGGGAGAAGGTTTTAAAGAGTATGCACAGAAGTGGAGGGACCTGGCTGGCAGGGTGCAGCCACCGTTAACCGACCGTGAACTTGTGGACATGTTCTTGGGGACCCTATCCGGGCCGTTCTTCAATCATCTCATTGGCAATTCGTCTGCAGGGTTTACAGATCTCATTCTGACTGGGGAAAGGATAGAAGCTGGCATGAAATCAGGAAAGATACAGAAAGGTGCGTCCTCATGTTCTGAGAAGAATCCTTTCAAGAAGGAAGTCAGTGCTGTGTATGGCCCCAGAAGGCAAAACAAACCGGAACGCCGCCAAGCTGTCAACGCGGTGGTTATTGCAAAGCCTGCTTCCGCTCCTCGGCAACCTAACCAACCAAGGGGTGAGAGACCCATAAGAGAATATACTCGGCTTAGTATGACCTTGTCGTAGATCTTGCCGCAACTACTATCGACCAATTTGGTAACCGTCAGAGAAGCTCCGAAGGTGGTGAACACAACCTCTCCGAAGTATAATCCAAATGCTCGCTGTGCTTATCACTCTGATAGCCCGGGGCATTCTACTGATGATTGTTGGGCCCTGAGAAATAAGGTCCAGGACCTTATCGATGCAAAGGAAATACAGTTCGAGGCGCCAGAAAGGCCCAACGTTGTGACTGCTCCTATGCCCCAGCATGGAGTAAATGCTATTAAGGAAGACCTGTATGCAGTTTCTGTGGATGATGTTGCTACCCCTTTATTGACTGTCAAGAGGAACCTGTTGCTAGCCGGTTTATTTCCGGGTTGTAGCAAGGGTTGCCTTCTGTGTGCCGTTTCCCCTGCTGGTTGTCCGTTGCTGAAGTCAGGCGTTCAAAACCTAATGGATAGCAAAGAAATTTTGTTCAAGAAGATCGCTGTTCCTATTGTTCCTACTGAAGAAGTATCTGTTGTCACCATCTTCAACAATCCTACCAAGGCTCCCCCGAGGAAGCCAGTCAAAATCATGTCTGTTGCACCTATTATCATTACTGTTCCGGGGCCCCTCCCCTATAAATCTGACAAGGCTGTCCCATGGCACTATGGGGCAGATGTGTATGTACTTGGAGTAAAGCAGGAGTTCAACACTAGTACCGGTATCAGTAACATCACCGGTCCCGCTAAAGTTACTCGTAGTGGCAGGCTCTTCTCGCCTGACATTGCGCCACCAGTTATCCGAAGACCTCTTATCATCACGCCTACAAGTGCGCCTGTTTCCCCTCTTGATCAAGTTTCTACCCCTGCTACCGAGTCATCTGACACTCGGGGTAAAGGGATTGCTGATGTGCCTGCCCGGATGGAGGCACCAAAGACTGTTAATGTTGAAGCCTCCCAGCAAGAGATGGAGGAAATCCTCAAGATTATTAAGAAGAGTGACTTCAACGTCGTTGAACAGCTGGGGCATACCCCCTCCAAGATCTCCATGTTATCACTGCTGTTGTGCTCAGAGGCCCATGCCAAGGCCCTGATTTCATTTCTGAAGACGACCCATGTTCCACAAGAGACATCTGCGGACCAATTTACTGATTGTGTGGCCAATTTGACCGTTGACAATGGACTGGGTTTCTCTGATGCTGATCTGACCGCTAAGGGAAAGAACCACAATGATGCCTTGCATGTTTCCATTGAATGCAAGGGCACTACTCTCGCACACGTGTTGGTAGACACCGGTTCTTCACTGAATGTATTGCCCAAGAAGGCCTTAGACAGGTTGGATTGTGAGGGTCTGGAGTTGAAGCCTAGTAACATCATTGTCCGGGCCTTTGACGGGTCGAAGAGGATGGTACATGGTGAAGTGGACATTCCGATTCGTGTTGGTTCTCAAGTCTTTGACTCAACGTTCTATGTGATGGACATTCGTCCATCCTATTCTTGTCTGCTGGGTCGTCCTTGGATCCACAAGGCTGGGGCTGTGACCTCCACTCTACACCAGAAGCTCAAATACCCTGTCAGAGGGAAGATTGTTACTGTGCAGGGAGAGGAAGAATACATGGTTAGTCATCTGAACTCGTTCCGGTATATAGAGATGGACGGGGAGTTCATTGAAACCCCCTTTCAACATTTTGAAGAGGTGCCTCCAACATTGGCGTCAGCTGAGACAGTGATTGAAGAAGACTTTCCTTTGAAGATGGCTTCCTTGAAGGACGCCCGGGCTGTAATTGAGAAAGGTGAATGTGCAAACTGGGGCAGGCTCCCTGATTTTACTCTTAAAACTGACAAGTTTGGGCTGGGTTTCACTGCAGAGGCTCAGAGGGCTGTACGCAAAGCAAGGATCGGAAGACCTCCCGTGTTCATCACCAACCCGGGAGTGAATGCTATAGAAGGCGATGCGGAGGAATCAGAGTTTGATAGCTGGATCTACCCAACGGCCGACGGTGGACTGAACAATTGGACTGCAAAAGACTACATACCTGTTACTTTTGTTACGCAGTAATGAATTCCTTTGTTTTTTAATTTGTAACGAATAATAAATTGAAACTTTATGGCCCGGTGTCTTACCCGGGGCACCGTGGCTTCATTTGTGAGGGCTTATTACTTGTCATTTCCATATATCATGAATAAAAACATTGGACGTTTTTCGCATCTCAAATCTTGTGCTCCCTTTCTTTCTTTCTTTATTTATATATTGCAAAACATCTATATTTACACACACTCACTCATACAGGTTCCAATCCACTCTAGATCTCACTGGTAACGACTCTGCTACTACCAGTTATGACTTCGAAAATCCGATCAACTTAGCCGAAGATGAAGGTGAAGATGATTGCGAAGTGCCTGGTGAGCTTGCAAGACTGTTACTCCAGGAAGAGAGGGCCATTCAGCCACATGAAGAGCCAGTGGAAACGGTAAATCTGGGTACTGAGACAGATAGAAAAGAAGTTAAGATTGGTGCCAATCTAGAGCTCAGCGTGAAACAACGGTTGATCCAGATGTTGCATGATTATGTGGAAATCTTCGCCTGGTCTTACGAAGACATGCCTGGGTTGGATACCGACATTGTGGTCCATCACTTGCCTACCAAGGAAGAATGCCCTCCGGTTAAGCAGAAAGTCCGTCGTATGCGTCCAGAGATGTCCGAGAAGATCAAAGCTGAGGTTATGAAGCAATTTGATGCCGGTTTTCTAGCAGTGACTTCTTACCCTCAGTGGGTTGCCAACGTGGTTCCGGTGCCGAAGAAATATGGCAAGGTCCGAATGTGTGTTGACTACAGGGATTTGAACAGGGCCAACCCTAAGGATGATTTCCCTCTACCTCACATAGACGTTCTGGTTGACAATACTGCTCAGCACAAGGTGTTCTCCTTCATGGATGGTTTCTCAGGTTATAATCAAATCAACACGGCTCCTGAAGATATGGAAAAGACTACCTTTGTTACTCACTGGGGCACCTTCTGCTACAAGGTCATGCCATTCGGGTTGAAAAATGCTGGGGCAACCTACCAACATGCCATGGTTGCTTTATTTCATGACATGATCCACCATGAGATTGAAGTGTATGTAGACGACATGATTGCAAGGTCCCAAACCGAGGAAGAACACCTTGACCATTTACAGAAGCTGTTCGACCGTCTGAAGTTGTACAAGCTGAGGTTGAACCCGACAAGTGCACATTTGGGGTAAGATCTGGAAAGTTTCTAGGCTTCGTCGTGAGCGACAAAGGTATTCAAGTGGACCCTGCCAAGGTTAAAGCCATACAAGAGATGCCAGTTTCCAAGACAAAGAAAGAAGTCAGAGGCTTTCTAGGACGTCTGAATTACATTGCCCGATTTATCTCGCACCTAACTGCTACCTGTGAACCAATCTTCAAGCTGCTGAAGAAAGATCAAGTAGTACGTTAGAATGATGAATGTCAGGCCGCTTTTGACAGAATCAAAGAGTATCTCAAAGAACCACCCATTCTTATGCCACCGGTTGAAGGGAGACCTCTAATACTATACTTGACAGTACTTGACAGCTCAATGGGGTGTGTGCTGGGGCAACATGACGAGTCTGGCCGAAAAGAGAACGCCATTTATTACCTTAGCAAAAAGTTTACCGACTGTGAGACCCGATACTCACTGCTCGAGAAAACTTGCTGCGCTTTGGTATGGGCTGCTCGCCGGCTGAGACAGTATATGCTGACTCACACTACCCTGTTGATTTCAAAAATGGATCCAATAAAGTACATATTCGAAAAGCCTGCTCTGTCTGGAAGAATAGCAAGATGGCAAATGATCTTGATAGAATACGATATCCAGTACACGACTCAGAAAGCTATCAAAGGAAGTGTATTGGCAGACCATTTGGCACACCAGGCAGTAGACGACTACCAGTCAATGAACTTTGAGTTTCCAGACGAAAACATCATGGTAGTGACTGATTGTGAAGTACCTGGACCGGATGAAGGACCTGAGGAAGGATCCCGATGGTCTATGCACTTTGACGGAGCCTCCAACGCTTTGGGTAACGGTATCGGCGCTGTGATCATATCCCCTCAAGGCACTCATACTCCACTTACTGCCCGGCTATGTTTCAACTGCACCAACAACATGGCGGAGTATGAGGCATGTATCATGGGTCTTCAAGCTGCAATTGACTTAAGGATCAAGTTTCTGAGTGTCTTCGGAGATTCCGCTCTCGTGATCAATCAGATCAAAGGTGAGTGGGATACGAAACACCCAAACCTTATTCCTTACAAAGAATGTGTGTTGACACTGATTCCCCATTTTAC
Organism: Vicia faba; assembly: GCA_948472305.1. NCBI lineage: Eukaryota > Viridiplantae > Streptophyta > Magnoliopsida > Fabales > Fabaceae > Vicia > Vicia faba. The sequence continues at coordinate 1,547,902,934 of OX451736.1, forward strand.
AGAGATAACTGTTGAACATTTCTCGAGAGAGGAGAATCAGCTGGCGGACGCGTTGGCTACGATGTCTTCCATGTTCAAAGTCAAATGGGACAATGAGGCTCCCCAGATCATTATCTGGAAACTGGACGAACCTGCATACTGCTGTGATCTTGAGGCTGAGATAGTAACTGAAAAACCCTGGTATCATGAAGTGAAAAGGTACTTGGAAGCTCAAGAATACCCTGAAGGTGCATCTGTCAATGACAAGAAGTTTCTGAGAAGGTTCGCAGCAAAGTTTTTCCTCAGCAATGGCATTCTATACAAATGAAACCATGATTCAACCTTACTGTGTTGTATGGATAAGACCGAAGCAGAAAGGATCATGGCAGAGCTGCATGAAGGTACCTTCAGAACACATTCCAGTGGACACACCATGGAAAAGAAAATCCTTCGGGCGGGATATTTCTGGTCCACAATGGAAGCCGACTGTTACCAACATTCTCGGACATGTCATAAGTGCCAGATTTATGCAGATAAGGTACACGTTCCTCTAGTTCCTCTGAACATCTTGACAGCACCTTGGCCTTTTGCAATGTGGGGCATTGATATGATCGGCGAGATCAAACCTACGACATCTAACGGGAATCGCTTCATCCTGGTAGCAATCGATTACTTTACGAAGTGGGTTGAAGCAGCTTCCTATGCCACTTTAACCAAGAATGTCGTGGCACGGTTCATTCGGCATAATCTGATATGTCGATACGGAGTTCCGGAAAGGATCATTACGGACAACGGTACCAATCTCAATAACAAGATGATCACTGAGCTCTGCGAACAATTCAAGATACAACACCACAACTCTTCTCCCTATCGGCCGAAGATGAATGAGGCTGTCGAAGCGGCAAATAAGAATATCAAAAAGATTATGCAGAAAATGACAGTGACCTATAAAGATTGGCACAAGATGTTACCGTTTGCTCTTCATGGGTACCGTACCTCAGCGAGAACGTCAACCGGGGCAACCCCTTTTTCCTTGGTCTATGGCATGGAGGCAGTCTTGCCGATTGAAGTCCAGATACCCTCTCTCCGAATAATGAAGGATGCAGGTCTGAGCGAAGATGACTGGATCCAGACTCGACTTGATCAGTTAAACCTAATTGATGAAAAGAGACTCACTGCTATTTGTCATGGTCAAACGTATCAAAAACGGATGATCAGGGCATTTAACAAGAAAGTCAGACCACAAGAGTATCAAGTTGGGGACCTGGTAATCAAGCGCATCATTCTTCCTCAAAGTGATCCCAGGGGCAAATGGACCCCTACGTACGAAGAGCCATTTGTGGTTAAACATGTGTTCTCAGGAGGAGCCATGATCCTAACCACCATGGATGGTGACGACCTTCCTCACCCCGCCAATGCAGACATAGTAAAAAGATACTACGCATGATAAAAGACCCGCTAGGTTGACATACCTAGGCAAAAATTAGGGCTTCCCGGCAAACCAAAAGGGTTCGGGCAAAATGAGGGATGAAATGAAAAAAAATCTGTACACCCGGCAAGTCGAAAACCTGAAAAGGCGGCTTGGGCAAAAATGGGTATCCCGGTGGACTGAAAACCCGAAAGGGCAGTCCAGGCAAAAGTTAGGGATTAAAGCTTAATACTATGTCTCATTGGATCACCTTGCATCCAGAATCCGGTATCACCATCAAGTTCAGACGGCATCGATTAATCAGCTTCATCTTCAACTAAGCAGCCAAGTGATGAGACGCTCGAAGATATAAAGGCGATAGCAGAGTTGGAACCCAGTGGGATTACCCTTTTCACACAACTGTTTTGTTTTCCTTTTCATAAAATTGTATAAACTCTGTTGTTCGGAGGCGTTCTCTTACTAGGACGTCAGCCTCTTGTACATAAACGCCTATTTACGGGCAAATTCCAAAATCAATACAAATTCACTTTTCAGACCAATTGCCAATTGTTTTTTTCTTTTTTTTTCTGTTTTGTTTTGCGAAGAACGTCCAATGTTCGATTGTGATATATGCATTTGACACTAATTGCTAACTCATAAATATTTGAATACGAAACAAAGGATTAATTACAGGTAACATCAGAAACAGGGGCAATAATGAGTTGTCTAAGCAATCTAATTGCTCTGTCCACCAAGGTACCAAGGTAAGCTCGGCTGAAGAACGTAACCCAGATACCTTCACTCCCCGCCGAGTAAAACAAGAATCAACAATTCCCTCCCAAGCAGTTGGTCTCCCGTCAGCCCTACAAGGCACAATATCCCCAGCAAGTCAACACTCTCCCCAAGAAGAGTTAGCCTACAGTCAGCCTTATGGAAGTTGGATTATCCCCCGAAGATCTCAACATTCCCCAACGGAGTATACAAACATTCCTAACAAGCATCCCCGGCAGTCTTGATCTAAGATTGTTCCCCAGCGAAATACCGAACATCCAATAGAGCCATTCCCTAGTCCAATCTGAAAAGTTTCCCCAGGAAAGTTCAACCAATCTCCCCAGTAGGAAGCTTATCCCCAGTAGATTCTGGAAGCTTATCACCTGCAGAGTACGAACGCGCCTTCCCGGACTTTATTCAAAGGTTATTTCCCCACCGGGATATAACTGGGTTATCCTCATCCATTTGCCACGGAAAGATCGTCCCCGGAGAAGTTTTCCTATCCCCAGCGGAGTTCATCAAATCTTTTAACAGAGCTCAACAGTGGTATCCCCAGCGGAGTTATCATCAAACCTCAGCAAAGTACCTCTCTTTCCCCACAGAGTTCACTCCCCGCAGAGTAATCTATCCGCCAAGTTTATTCCCCAACGGAGTCGTCTTCTCCTACAGGTATTCTTGCAACCATCACCCCCAGCGGAAACAAAAGCTCTACTCTTCAACATCAGCCCAGGATTCAACTTCCCAGCACTCGTCAAGGATTTACTTTCCTAGACGAAAATACGTTCATAAACATATCACATTTTCATACATCCTGCTTACATACACAATGCATGCACATACGCATCATATCACACAATCTCATTTCTCCCTGAGAACATCATGACATCACGCATGTCATACATCATGACATTGCATACAACTAACGTTTTGTCTTTTCAGGACAAAGGTCAATACAAAGATAATCACTATCAACTATCGTGATTCCGGATCCGATTCCTGTATCTTGCCAGGGTGTATCTGTGAGCGACTAATTCCAGACTCGATTCCTGTATCCTGCCAGGACACGTCTGAAGAGTTTGAAGATCCGATTCCTGTATCTTGCTAGGGTGTATCTGTTGACGACTAATTCCAGACTCAATTCCTGTATCCTGCCAGGGCACGTCTGAAGAGTTTGAAGATCCGATTCCTGTATCTTGCTAGGGTGTATCTGTTGACGACTAATTCCAGACTCGATTCCTGTATCCTGCCAGGGCATGTTTGAAGAGTTTGAAGATCCGATTCCTGTATCTTTCCAGGGTGTATCTGTTGACGACTAAATTCTAGACTCGATTCCTATATCCTGCCAGGGCACGTTTGAAGAGTTTGAAGATCTGATTCCTGTATCTTGCCAGGGTGTATCTGTTGACGACTAATTCCAGACTCGATTCTTGTATCCTGCCAGGGCACGTCTGAAGAGTTTGAAGATCCGATTCCTGTATCTTGCCAGGGTGTATCTGTTGACGACTAAATTCCAGACTCGATTCCTGTATCCTGCCAGGGCACGTCTGAAGAGTTTGAAGATCCGATTCCTGTATCTTGCCAGGGTGTATCTGTTGACGACTATATTCCAGACTCGATTCCTGTATCCTGCCAGGGCACGTCTGAAGAGTTCGAAGATCCGATTCCTGTATCCAGCCAGGGTGTATCTGTTGACGACTACTCTCCGGACTCGATTCCTGTATCTTGCCAGGGCACGTCTGAAGAGTTTAAAGATTCGATTCCTGTATCCAGCCAGGGCACATCTACATAAAGAGTTTAAAGATCAACCCCTGTAACAGGCCAGGTAATTATCTTTCTTTCTCAGGTACGCAAGTTCTCACTAAGGAATCTCTTATGCAACCGACAACCTCCCGATGGCATCTATAAGCTCATCTCCACAACTATCCATTACACTTCCAAATGGCATCTATAAGCCCATTCCTGACAAGGTCCTGTCACATCATGATGGAATCCATAAGCCCATCCTCCTATCCATCAGTCTCCAAATGGCATCTATAAGCCCATTCCCGCCATCACACTACTAACATGTGAGCGCAAATTTCTGGGCACTCTAGTGTTCAATCATCTTCCATCTTCGGATCACGAAAGGCACGCCAACCAATCTACATCCTCAGGTCTAAGAAGATTGAACAGGGGCAACTGTTGTACCCCAAAATTTGCCCTCCCATATTCTTCAAGAGTTGGCAAGATCAAGCTACAAAATCCCTCAAGGGTTGCACAGTCCAATTGCCTCCTAACACAGTCAAAATTAGGGTTTTGGTTCTTGCAAAGAAATTGAGGTTTCCAAGGGTCCAATCAAGTCCCATATGCCTATATACATTGTCAAGCATCCATATGGCAAGTTTCAAGACTCACAGTATCAAGTTGCACAGTAAAAAACCCTAAATGCTTCAAATTCAACTGCAGGGGCAAAATGGTCATTTGACAGTCAAAAGTCAAAATTTTTGGTCAACATCTTATTTTGAAGCCACAATCATCATTTGATCAATTCTTGATCATGATTCCAAAAGCATGGCTCAAAAATCATCAAGATGCCAAAAGTTTCTATTTTGGGACAGCTGAAAAGTCAACTACAAATTGATCAAGGCATAACTTTTCCATGGTTTATCAGAAAAATCCCATCCAATTCTCATCTTGAAGGGGAGGACATTTCCTACAATTCATCTTCACATTCCAAGTCCAAGAAACGCTCTCACAAAAAGTTATCAATTTCAACATTATATGTCATTTTCAAAAGTCAACAAAAAGGCACTTTAAGTCAAAGACCATAACTTGATATTGGTGAATCAAAATGACATGGGACCAAAGGCATTGGTTAGAGGACTTCAAGACCTTTCCAAAATGTCCAAGAACATGTTCGTAACTTCAAAATTGAGCAAGATATGCATTGGAGAAGTTGGGAAATTTTTGGGAACTTTCAAAAGTCAACTTTGCCTAAAACACTTCAAATTTGCTAATGGGCCTCAAATTCTTCCTTGAATCATTACCCAAAGCCTATGCACGACCCATTGAGCTTAAAAGGATTTATTTTCTTATTTTTAATTAATTAATTGAATTTTTATTCTTATTAATTCATTTAATTAGTTTTAATTGTAGAAAAATATCAAATAATGGTTGTCAAATCTTTTTGTGCAGCAAATATACTCCAAATATGCTAAAGATTTCGTGCATCACTCAAGGGCACAAGATCTTCCACAATTGGCAAAGTTTTCATGGAAAAAGATTGGAAATTATGTGATAAAAAATCAAATATTCAAGTCATCAATTGATGGATTCATAGGCTTATTTTTGACCTAATTCCATTCACATACTTATGCAAGAGTGAACCCTATTCAGAAGGACACGAAAAAGCTGCTCATACTCCATAACCAAGTTGCAAAAAACTCAAGAAATTTGGAAAACTGAAATCATACTTGTAGCACGTTTCAAAGCATAAAAAGGATTCTAACACATTGCTGGACCTTCCAGGAGTCTTTTGGCATCAAGAATCAGTCCAAACGCGCAAAGAATCATAGAACATAAGCCATACGGTTTGCCACATTTTCTTGAATTCCATATCATGATTCATGCACATTTGATACATATTATTGGTTGTTTTGTATTCACAGGAACCTTCTGCAGCTAATGATATGATTCAATTGCATTATAAGGCTCTGTATCGTGATTTGCCATTAACATGTTTTAGGGTTTCAGAGCTCAAAAATTGGGGCTTTGCATATGCTGTAAAATTGGACTATCAAACCAGTATAGACAAATTCCTTGCAACGAGACGAATCGATTGAAACCCTCGCGCCCAATTTATTTAATCTGTGCGCGTGTTCGCTATTTTTCACAGTTTCAGTTTGTGGGGGTTTAAAACCCCCGCTACTTGTTTCATGTTGCAGGTAAAAAAGATGAAGAAGAAGCATGCGTGTCAAGGCGTGGTTGGATAGTTCAAATATCTGGCGCATTTTTCTTTGTTTTATACCATTAACCTTTGTTTATTATATAAAATTTGTTTTCCATTATATGTACAAACGCGTTGCCTGGCTCAGTTGGTTGATGAGGTGTATTGCAAGCATTGGGACCTGGGTTCGATTCCCAGGTCCCCCCCATATATTCTTCATAATTTTTGTCCTAACGTATTCACATGCAGCACTCATTCAATATCCCTACCATGAGCCTCACGCACAGCTTGCCAGATGGCCATGATGCCCAATCCAATGGCCAGAAGATGGAATCCAGGGTGTACCCCAGTCAAGCATCATACGCATGATCAGAAAAGTCAAACAAAGGCTTTGTCTAATGGGCCTGAATTACTTCCAAACACCTCCATTCTGGGCCTGATACCCCCTTTGGTTTGCATCTTTTTTTTATAATTTTATTTGATTTTCTTTTCTAATTCTTTTTAATGTTTTAATTGCTTTTTCACTATAAAATAATTTTCATAATAAAAAATCAGAAACCAAAAAAAAATGTTTTAAATTTAATTATTATTAATTTCACTAACCTATTTTTTTGTAAATAAATAACTAACAATTAATCTAGTTTAAATTAGGTTTTAATTCAATATTTTCTTAATAAATAAAATACATAGAATTAGGTTTTGACATTTTATCTTTTTCTTAATTAATTTTTCCTCATTATTTATTATTATTATTAATCTATTTTTTTTGTAAATAAATGTGTAAATTAATTAATTAGTTTAAATTAGGTTAACTTTAATATTTTCTTAAATAATTAAAATAACTTAGAATTAGGGTTTCTCTTGATTTTAAATACCAAAAACATAAAAAAACACTTTCTTTTTCTTTAATTAAATAATTAATTAGTATTCAATTTTTAATTTAATTTCAAGCAAAGGGTCAAAACCCTCGGACGTTCAATTTCTATTTCGCGCATTATTTTTCTTATTGACCATTATGTAACTGCTTTCCGGATGTAATAGTAATTAAGTATTTATTTACTTTCCGCATCTTTTATCAAAACGGGTCTTTGTATTTTGGCGATGTATAGACTCGCGCCTTGTAATAGCGTAGCTTTTATCTTTCCGTCTTTTAATTTTCCGCACTCCTAAATTCTAAATTGCATGAAAGAATGTATGGTAATTAAAAACAAGCGTAGCTCACAATGCCATGATCAAAGATAAACTTAATATGAAAAAAACACAAATATACACACCACTTCTAGGGTACGCCTCACTTGTTGCCTTCGAAACGTGGTCGTCAAGTATATGACGTCTTAGCGGTCCTTATGTCCATGATCAAGTTGCCTCGAAACAGTTGCCTCAAAATAGTTGCCTCGAAACAGTTGCCTCGAAACGGTTGCCTCGGATTAAAAAAGGATCAAGGACATAAGGGTAGCTTCTAGGGTGTCCTAACTGTTGCTTCAGTGACCACACTGTCCCTACACTCGAATTGACCCGAACACCTCCAACGGTGGTGCTACCTACCTCTCAATGGTGGGATAGCACTACTTTAGGGACTTCTACACAGCTCAATTCCTTAGGGTAGGTAGATGACTCATGGATACTTGCTCTCTCAAACAAACAAAAATACTTTTCACACTGACACTTTCAAAAGCTTTCAAAACAATTTTTCAAACACTCTTGAGGACAGATACAAGAGTTATTCAGAAATCTTCCAAAGAAACTTTTTTCAAACCCACTCACATTTGAAAAGCAAACATTTTGAAAACATAAGAGCAAGTATCTAAGAGCCCATGGATAACCATGGATAGAAAGGGTGCTAACACCTTCCCTTTCTTTAAATCTACCTCCCGAACCGAGAAATTATCTCATAAGGAATTTTGCTGTGCTTTTGTCCTGTCCATGTTGGAGAAAATAAAAGACGGTGGCGACTCTTGCTTACCGCGACATTTCGCGAAACCAGCTAAAAACAGTCAGTTCTATTTCCACCGATCACAGACGGTTTCTCCGGTTATAATCAGATCAAGATGGCTCCTGAAGATATGGAGAAGACCACTTTTGTTACTCAGTGGGGCACCTTTTGTTACAAAGTCATGCCTTTTGGGTTGAAAAATGCTGGGGCAACCTACCAACGTGCCATGGTTGCTTTATTTCATGACATGATCCATCATGAGATTGAAGTCTATGTCGACGATATGATTGCAAGGTCCCAAACTGAGGAGGAACACCTTGACCATCTACAGAAGCTGTTTGACCGTCTGAAGTTGTACAAGCTGAGATTGAACCCGAACAAGTGCACCTTTGGAGTGAGATCTGGAAAATTGCTAGGCTTCGTCGTGAGCGACAAAGGTATTCAAGTGGACCCTGCCAAAGTGAAGGCCATACAAGAGATGCCAACTCCCAAGATAGAAAAAGAAGTCAGAGGCTTTCTAGGACGGCTGAACTACATTGCCCGATTCATCTCACATCTAACTGCTACCTGTGAACCAATCTTCAAGCTACTGAAGAAAGATCAAGTAGTACACTGGAGCGATGAATGTCAGGCCACTTTCGAAAGAATCAAAGAGTATCTCCAAAAACCACCCATTCTTATTCCACCGGTTGAAGGAAGACCTCTAATCTTATACTTGACAGTACTGGATAACTCAATGGGGTGTGTGCTGGGGCAGTATGACGAGTCTGGCCGAAAAGAGCACGCTATTTATTACCTTAGCAAAAAGTTTACCGACTGTGAGACCCGATACTTACTGCTCGAGAAAACTTGCTGCGCTTTGGTATGGGCTGCTCGCCGGCTGAGACAGTATATGTTGACTCACACTACTCTGTTGATTTCAAAAATGGATCCCATCAAGTACATCTTCGAAAATCCTGCCTTGTCCGGAAGAATAGCAAGATGGCAGATGATCTTGACAGAATACGACATCCAGTACACGACTCAAAAAGCAATTAAGGGAAGTGTATTGGCAGACCATTTGGCACACCAGGCAGTGGACGACTACCAGTCGATGAACTTTGAATTTCCAGACGAGGATATCATGGTAGTGACTGATTATGAAGTACCTGGACCGGATGAAGGACCTGAGGAAGGATCTCGATGGTCTATGCACTTTGACGGAGCCTCAAACGCTTTGGGTAACGGTATCGGCACTGTGATCATATCTCCTAAAGCACTCATACTCCACTTACTGCCCGGCTATTTTCAACTGCACCAACAACATGGCGGAGTATGAGGCATGTATCATGGGTCTTCAAGCTGCAATTGACTTAAGGATCAAGTTTTTGAGTGTCTTCGGAGATTCCGCTCTCGTGATCAATCAGATCAAAGGTGAGTTGGATACAAAACACCCAAATCTTATTCCTTACAAAGAGTACGTGTTGACGTTGATCCCCCATTTCACGGAGATAACCTTTGAACATTTCCCAAGAGAGGAGAATCAATTGGCGGACGCGTTGGCTACGATGTCTTCTATGTTCAAAGTCAAATGGGACAATGAGGCTCCCCGGATCATTATCTGGAAATTGGACGAACCTGCATATTGCTGTGATCTTGAGGCTGAAGAGGTAACTGAAAAACCTTGGTATCATGAAGTGAAGATGTACTTGGAAGCTCAAGAATACCCCGAGGGTGCATCTGTTAACGACAAGAAGTTTCTGAGAAGGTTCGCGGCAAAGTTCTTCGTCAGCAATGGCATTCTATACAAGCGAAACCATGATTCAACCTTACTGCGTTGTGTGGATAAGACTGAAGCAGAAAGGATCATGGCAGAGATACATGAAGGTACCTTCGGAACACATTCCAGTGGACATACCATGGCAAAGAAAATCCTTCGGGCAGGATATTTCTGGTCCACAATGGAAGCCGACTGTTACCAACATTCTCGGACATGTCACAAATGCCAGATCTATGCTGATAAGGTGCACATTCCTCCAGTTCCTCTGAATGTCTTGACAGCACCTTGGCCTTTTGCAATGTGGGGCATTGATATGATCGGCGAGATCAGACCTACGGCATCCAACGGGCATCGCTTCATCCTAGTGGCGATTGATTACTTTACAAAGTGGGTTGAAGCAGCTTCCTACGCTACGGTAACCAAGAACGTCATGGCACGGTTCATTCAACATAACCTGATCTGTCGAGACGGTGTACCAAAGAGGATCATTACGGACAATGGTACCAATCTTAACAACAAGATGATCACTGAGCTCTACGAGCAATTCAAGATACAGCACCACAACTCTTCTCCCTACCGGCCGAAGATGAACGGGGCTGTCGAAGCGGCAAATAAGAATATCAAGAAGATTGTGCAGAAGATGATAGTGACCTACAAAGATTGGCACGAGATGTTACCGTTAGCTCTTCATGGGTACCGTACCTCAGCACATACGTCAGCAGGGGCAACTCCCTTTTCCTTGGTCTACGGCATAGAGGCAGGCTTGCCTATTGAAGTCTAGATACCTTCTCTCCGGATAATGAAGGATGCAGGTTTTAGCAAAGATGACTGGATCCAGACTCGGCTTAATCAGTTAAACCTAATCGACGAAAAGAGACTCGCTGCTATTTGTCATGGTCAAACGTACCAAAAACGGATGATCAGGGCATTTAACAAGAAAGTCAGACGACAAGAGTATCAAGTCGGAGACCTGGTAATCAAGCGCATCATTCTTCCTCAAAGTGATCCCAGGGGCAAATGGACCCCTACGTACGAAGGGCCATTTGAGGTTAAACATATCTTCTCAGGAGGAGCTATGATTCTAACCACCATGGATGGTGACGACCTTCCTCACCCTGCCAATGCAGACATAGTAAAAAGATACTACGCATGAATAAAGACCCGCTAGGTTGACACACCTAGGCAAAAATAAGGGCTTCCCGGCGAACCAAAAGGGTTCGGGAAAAAATAAGGGATGAAACGAAAAAAATCTGTACACCCGGCAAGTCGAAAACCTGAAAAGGCGGCTTGGGCAAAAATGGGTATCCCGGTGGACTGAAAACCCGAAAGGGCAGTTCAGGCAAAAGTTAGGGATAAAGCGTAATACTATGTCTCATTGGATCACCTTGCATCCAGAATTCGGCATCAACTATCAGGTTCAGACGGCATCAATCAATCAGCTTCATCTTCAACTAAGCAGCCAAGTGATGAGACGCTTGAAGACATAAAGGCGATAACAGAGTTGGAACCCAGTGGGATTTTTCACATAACTGTTTTGTTTCCTTTTCACAAAATTGTATAAACTCTATCTTGTTCGGCGGTGTTCTCTTACTAGAACGTCAGCCTCTTGTACAAAAACGCCTATTTACAGGCAGATTCAAAATCAATACAAATTCACTTTTTCAGACAAATTTCCAATTGTTTTTCCTTTATCTGTTTTGTTTTGCAAAGAACGTCCAATGTTCATTTTTGATATATGCATTTGACATTAATTGCTGATCACAAATATTTGCATACGAAACAAAGGACTAATTACAGGTGACATCAGAAACAGGGGCAATAATGAGTTGTCTAAGCGATCTAGTTGCTCTGTCCACCAAGGTACCAAGGTAAGTTCGGCTGAAGAATTTGACCAAGATACCTTCACTCCCCGCAGAGTAAGATAAGATTCAGCCATGCTCTCCCCAAGTAGAGTTGGTCTCCTATCAGTCCCGAAAAGGCACAATATCCCTAGCAAGTCAGCGACACTCTCCCCAAGCAGAGTTAGTCTACTGTCAGCCTTAAGGAGGTTGGGTATCCCCAGAAAATCTCAATATTCCCCAGCGGATTATACCGATGTTCCTAAGCAAGCATCCTCGGAAGTCTTAATATAAGATTGTTCCCCGGCGGAATCCAGACACCCCAGTGGAGCCACTTCCCCAGTGCAGTCCAAAAGTTTCCCCAGGAGAGTTGAATCAATCTCCCCAGTAGATTCTAGAAGCTTATCCCCAGTAGATTCTGGAAGCTTATCCCCTGAAGAGCATGAACGCGTCTCCCCGACTTTATTCAAAGGTTATTCCCTACCAGGGTATAACTGGGTTATCCTCAGCTAATTACCACAGAAAGATCGTCCTCGGCGAAGGTCTTCCTACCCCCAGTGGAGTTCATCAAAGTTCCCCAACATAACATATCAACGGAATCCCCAGCGGAGTTCTCATCAAAACCTCAGCGAAGTATCTCTTCCCACAGAGTAATTCCCCGCAGAGTAATCTCTTCGCCAAGTTTATTCCCCAACGGAGTCATCTTCTCCTACCGGTTTATTCTTGCAACCATCATCCCCAGCGGAAACGAAGAACTCTAATCTCCAACATCAGCCCAGGAGTTATCTTCCCGGCATTCGTCAAGGATTTATTTTCCTAGACGAAAATACATTCATAAACATTACATTATCATACACCATGACGCATGCATATACGCATCATATCACACAATCTCATTTATTCTTGAGAAACATCATGACATCATGCATTTCATACATCATGACATTGCATACAACTGATATTTTGCCTTTTCAGGAAAAAGGTCCATCCAAAGATGATTACTATCAACTGTCGCGATTCCAGATTCGATTCCTGTATCTAGCCAGGGCATATATGTGAGTAACTAATTGTAGATTCGATTCCTGTATCCAGCCAGGGCATGTTTGCACGAAGAGTTTAGAGATTTGACAACTGTATCCAGCCAGGGCACATCTGTAGACGACCAATTCCAGATTCGATTCCTGTATCCAGCCAGGGCATATCTATAGATGACTAATTCCAGATTCGATTCCTCTATCTAGCCAGGGCATATCTGATGAGTTTAAAGATTCGATACCTGTATCTAGCCAGGGCATATCTGTAGATGACTAATTCCAGATTCGATTCCTGTATCTAGCCAGGGAATATCTGAAAAGTTTGAAGATTCGATACCTGTATCCAGCCAGGGCATATCTGTAGATGACTAATTCCAGATTCGATTCCTGTATCTAGCCAGGGCATATCTGAAGAGTTTGAAGATTCGATACCTGTATCCAGCCAGGGCATATTTGTAGATGACTAATTCCAAATTCGATTCCTGTATCTAGCCAGGGCATATCTGAAGAGTTTGAAGATTCAATACCTGTATCCAGCCAGGGCATATCTGTAGATGACTAATTCCATATTCGATTCCTGTATCTAGCCAGGGCATATCTGAAGAGTTTGAAGATTCGATACCTGTATCCAGCCAGGGCATATCTGTAGATGACTAATTCCAGATTCGATTCCTGTATCTAGCAAGGGCATATCTGAAGAGTTTGAAGATTCGATACCTGTATCCAGCCAGGGCATATCTGTGAGTAGATTCGACACCTGTATCCGGCCAGGGCATATCTGCATAAATAGTTTAGAGATTCGATACCTGTATCCAGCCAGGGCATATCTGTAGACGACAAATTCCAGATTCGATTCCTGTATCTAGCCAGGGCATATCTGTGAGTAACTGATTGTAGATTCAATTCCTGTATCCAGCCAGGGCATATCTGCATGAAGAGTTTGAAGATCAACCCCTGTAACAGGCCAGGAAATTATCTTTCTTTCTCAAGTACGCAAGTTCTCGCTAAGGAATCTCTTACGCGATCGACAATCCCCCGATGGCATCTTTAAGCCCATCTATCCATTACAATTCCAAATGACATCTATAAGCCCATTCCCGACAAGGTTCCGCCACACTTCCAGATGGAATCTATAAGCCCATCCTCTTATCCATCATCTCTCCAGATGGAATCTGTAAGCCCATTCCCAATATCACACTGCTGATACTCCACTATGTGAGTGCAAATTTTTGGGCACTCTAGTGTTCAATCATCTTCCACCTTCGGATCACGAAAGGCACACAAGCCAATCTACATCCTCAGGTCTAAGAAGATTGAACAGGGGCAACTGTTGTACCCCAAAATTTTCCCTCCCATACTCTTCAAAGTTTTGACAAGCATCATCTCAATTTGCTCAAGTCTTCTCAAGGGATTGCACAATCAACCACCCTCCTAAGCCAGTCAAATTAGGGTTTTGGTTCTTGCAAGGAAGTTGAGGTTTTCAAGGGCTCAATCAAGTCCCACATGCCTATAAACATTGTCAAGCCTCTACATGCCAAGTTTCAGGGCTCACAAGGTCAAGTTGCACAGTCAAAAACCCTAATTGCTTCACAATCAACTGTAGGGGCAAAATGGTCATTTGGCAGTCAAAAGTCAAAATTTTTGGTCAACATCTTATTTTGAAGCCACAATCATCATTTGATCAAGTCTTGATCATGATTCCTCAAGAATGGCTCAAAAATCATCAAGATGCAAAAGTTTCCATTTTTGGATAGTTGAAAAGTCAACTGTAACTTGACCAAGGCATAACTTTTTCATGGTTCATCAGAAAAATCCCATCCAATGCTCATTTTTAAGGGGAGGACATTTCCTACAACTCATCTTCACATTCCAAGTCCAAGAAATGCTCTCACAAAAAGTTATCAATTTCAACATTATAGGTCATTTTCAAAAGTCAACAAAAAGGCATTTTAAGTCAAAGACCATAACTTGAGATTGGTAAATCAAAATGACATGGGACCAAAGGAATTGGTTAGAGGACTTCAAGACCTTTCCAAAATGTCCACGAACATGTTCATATGATCAAAATTGAGCAAGATATGCATTGGAGAAGTTGGGAAATTTTTGTGAAATGGCAAAAGTCAACTACCCTTGAAACTTCAATTTTTGACAAAAGGGCCCACTTTCTTCCACTTGATTCAGCCTTGTCATGCCACCCACGTGTCCCATGACTAATTTCAAGACCAAACATTTATTTTTTCTTTTTTATTTAATATTTGTGGATTTAATTCATTTTAATCCGTAATAATCCAAATAAAATCAAAAAAATTAAAGGAATGGTATCTTGTGGTTTGAAGGGCTTTCTTGTGTCATATTCCACCTACCAAATTCGTGCCAAGCTCATTTATGCATAAAAATTCAAAATTTGAACAAACTTGGAAAGTCCTTTAATGGTGGTTATGGAGAATCTCAAAACATCATTGCAATGGATCATTGGCTCATAATGTGACCTAATATCATTCACATGTACATATGCAAGCAAACCAAGCCTCATTCACGACCTAGAGATCACTGAAACGGCCAGAACAAAAACTCAAAATTTGTCAAAAAGTGGGAGATCTAAAACTGTGTTGCAGGCACTTTGAGATCAAAAGAAGCACGTAGTCTTCCTCATTGCCATACCCTAAAGCTAAAGAGACCTTTACCACGCCCTGAGACTCCATATCAAGCACTGTAAGTGATCACAAACTCGCCTCTGAACACGAAATTGGATTTCTTTATTCTTGTGTTTTTTCTCAAAAAAGTTAGCATATTCATACTCCTTGATTTATTTCCAAAATGACTGCATTAGCCAATTTTATTGTTAGGCCCTGAATCGTGATGCCCGATTCTAGGGTTCACGTTCTTGCATTTTAGGCATTTATGTTTCAGGTAAAATCAAGGCCAGCCAAGAGCATAGATGTGATCAGGAGACTTGGACGAGACCAACCATGGTCTTAGAATGGATTTTTGAGGCCTAGGGACGATTTTAGGACAAGCCTACGAAACTACATGCGGATAAAAATCCGCAGGTAAATAACCAGGATTTGTGAGGAAGAAGATGATGATACGTCACAACGTGATTGGCCCATTTGAAAGTCACGCGCGTTTTTTTTTTTGTTTTTTAGGCATAGGCGTTGATTTACAAATATATTAACCATTTCTTATTATTATGTCAAATGAAACATGCAGCACAGCTGGCTAAGGCGTTGGTGTAGTGAGCGCTGGGACCTGGGTTCGAATCCCAGGTCCCCCAAAATATTCATTCTTTTGTTTCTTTACATAATTGCATACAGGGTTCAAAAGGAGGTGTATCATGCATCCCACGCATCAGCCTGCCATGTGGCCTCAAACCCAAATCCAAGGGCTTAGAGTGGATGACCACCATGTTCCCAGTCAACACATGCTTTGGAGAATCAGCAAGGTCAAACGGGTTGAGTGCTAATGGGCCTGAGATTGCAAATAAAGCCTCCAAAATCTGGCCTTCACCTCCTTGGTTTAGCATTTCTTTTCTTATTTTCTTTCTTTTTATTTTCTTGCATTAATTATTATTATTATTTAATTAATTCACAAATAATTATTTTTTCCATAAAATTCAAAAAAAACCAAAAAAAAAAAAGCATTTTATTATTTATTAACTTATTTTGTAAATAAATTCTAATATTAATTAATTAGTTGTGTAATTAGAACAATTTTAACATTTTTTTTAATAAGTAAAGTTAATTTAGAATTAGGTCTTTCACTTTCAACTTTTAATTTCCTTTTTTTATTTTATTTTCATTAAAAATATAAAAAACACAAAAAAACTTTTTTTCTTTAATTAAATAATTAACTAGTTAATTAGGTTTAATGTTTAATTTAATTCTAAAAAGGGTCAAAACCCTCATGACGTCCCGATTCGATTCTCTCGCGTATTAATTTATTTTCATTATATTTATGTAACTGCTTCTGGAAATGTAATAGTTAATTAGGACCTTCTTTATTGCTTTATTTATTTTCTCGTAGTTTACTTTTTCTAAACGGGTTTTTGTTTTTGGCGATGTATAGACCCGCGCCTTGTAATAGCTAGATTTACCTTTCCGCAATTTATTTTCCGCACTCCTAACTGTTAAAAAATGCATGAAAGAATGTATGAATAATAAAATCAATCCGTAGCTCACAAATAACATGCAAAGACAAACATAAACTGAAATTGAACACACATGCACATGCCACTCTTAGGGTACGCCTCACTGGTTGCCTCGAACGTGGCCATCAAGTATAGGGTGTCTTAGCGGTCGCCCTTCTGTCTAAAAGATCCAGTTGCCTCAAAACGGTTGCCTCAGATAAAAAAGGATCTAGGACATTAGGGTTACTTCTAAGGTGTCCTACCATTGCTTCGGTGACCACATTGTCCCTTAATCGAATTGACCCGAATAACTCTAACGATGGTGCTACCTACCTCTCAATGGTGGGATAGCACTATCTAAAGGACTCTTACACAGCCTAATTCCTTAGAGTGGGTAGATCTCATGGGTACTTGCTCTTTTCAAAACAAACAAAAACATCTTTTCACACCTACACTTTCAAAAGTTTTTTTCAAACAAATTTTTCATACACTCTTGAGGACAGATACAAGAGTTACTTAGAAATTTTTCAAACGAAACTTTTTCAAAACCCACACACACTTGAAAAGCAAACAAATCTTTTGAAAACATAAGAGCAAGTACCTAAGAGCCCGTGGATAACCACGGATAAAAAGGGTGCTAACACATTCCCTTTCTATAAATCTACCTCCCGAACCGAGAAACATCTCGAATAAGGAATTTTGCTGTGCTTTTGTCCTTTCCATTTTGGAGAACATAAAAGACGGTGGTGACTCTTGCTTACCGCGACATTTCGCGAAACCATCTTAAAAAACAGTCAGTTCTATTTCCACCGATCACACAGGGTTCCTAGCTGTGACATCCTATCCTCAATGGGTTGCCAATGTGGTGCCAGTGCCAAAGAAAGACGGGAAAGTTCGCATGTGCGTAGACTATATGGATCTGAATAGGGAAAGCCCCAAGGATGACTTCCCTCTACCTCACATTGACGTCTTGGTCGATAATACTGCTCAGCATAAAGTCTTCTCTTTCATGGATGGCTTCTCCGGCTATAATCAGATAAGGATGGCTCCCGAAGACAAGGAGAAGACTACTTACGTTAAGTAATGGGGCACCTTTTGCTACAAGGTCATGCTGTTCGGATTGAAGAATGCAGTGGCAACATATCAAAGGGCTATGGTAGCTTTGTTTCATGATATGATCCATCATTAAATAGAGGTATATGTGGATGATATTATTTCCAGATCACAAATTGAAGAGTAACATCTCGATCACCTGTACAAACTATTCGAGAGGCTGAAAAGTACAAGTTGAGGTTGAACCCTAACAAGTGCACATTTGGAGTATGATCTGGAAAGCTTCTAGGTTTTGTTGTCAATAATAAAGGCATTGAAGCTGATCCTGCCAAGGTAAAGGCCATCCAAGAAATGCCAGTCCCTCACTCTGAAAAGGAAGTCAGGGGATTCTTGGGTCGTCTCAATTACATTTCCCATTTCATATCTCACTTGACTTCTACTTGTGAGCCAATCTTCAAACTCTTGAAGAAAGATCATGTAGTCAGATGGAATGATGAATGTCAAGCTGCCTTTGACAAAATCAAAGAAAATCTACAAGAACCTCATATTCTCATGCCTCCAGTTGAAGGAAGACCCTTGATCATATACTTTACAGTACTAGAGAACTCTATGGGGTGTGTTTTGGGACAACATGACAAGTTTGGCCGAAAAGGGCATGCTATTTATTACCTGAGCAAAAAGTTTACCGACTGTGAAACCAGATATTCACTGCTCAAGAAAACTTGCTGCGCTCTGGCATGGGCTGCTCACCGGCTAAGACAGTATATGTTGACTCATACCACTCTGTTTATTTCTAAGATGGACCCAATCAAGTACATCTTCGAGAAACCTGCCCTTTCCAGACGGTTAGCCAGATGGCAAATGATATTGACTGAGTACGACATTCAATACACAACGTAGAAAGCATCAAAGGAAGCGTACTAGCAGATCATTTGGCTCATCAAGCTGTGGATGATTATCAGTCTATGAATTTTGACTTCCTTGATGAGAATATCATACTAGTGATCGACTGTGCGAAACCTGGACCGCATGACGGACCTGAACAAGGATCCCAATGGACTATGGTCTTCGAAGGGGCTTCCAACGCCTTGGGTAACTGAATTGGTGCAGTGATCATATCTCCTAAGGGTTGCCACACTCCTTTCACTGCCAGACTATGCTTCGATTGCACGAACGGCATGGCCGAATATGAAGCATGCATCTTGGGTCTAAAAGCTGCCATTGACTTGAGGATCAAGCATTTGAATGTGTTTGGGGATTCCGCTCTAGTGATCAGCCAAGTAAAAGGAGATTGGGACACTAAACACCCTAATCTCATCCCTTACAAGGAACTAATCCTCTCTAGTGATCAACCAAGTAAAAGGAGATTGGGACACTAAACACCCTAATCTCATCCCTTACAAGGAACTTGTGCTATCCCTGATTCCCTACTTCAAAGAGATCACTTTTGAGCACTTCCCTAGGGAATAAAATCATGTAGCTGATGCCTTGGCAAGAATGTCTTCAATGTTCAAGGTTAGATGGGATAACGAAGCCCCTATGATTACAATTGAAAGATTCAACGAACCCTCACATTATTGTGAGCTTGATACTGACGCGGAAAAGCCATGGTACCATGAGGTGATGAGATATCTTGAAGCACAAGATTATCCCGAGGGATCATCCATCAACGACAAAAAGTTCTTACAAATATTTTCAGCTAAATTCTTCTTAAGTAACGGAATATTGTACAAATGCAACCATGATTCAACTCTACTCTGATGTGTGGACAAGAAGGAGGAAGAGGAAATTATGGAAGACATGCACGATGGTCTCTTTGGTACTCACTCAAGTGGACATACAATGGCTAAGTAGATCTTGAGAGCTGGCTACTATTGGTCAACAATGGAGACTGATCGCCATCAACATTCAAAAACTTATCACAAATGCCAAATCTATGCTGACAAGGTCCATGTGCCTCCTATCCCTCTGAACGTTATGACCGCTCTGTGGCCATTTGCAATGTGGGGCATTAATATGACTGGAGAAATCAAGCCCACCGCTTCCAACGGACATCGCTTTATTCTTGTCGCTATCGACTATTTCACCAAATAGGTCGAAGCCGCCTCGTTTGCCTCAGTCACCAAGAATGTGGTAGCCAGATTCGTCAAACACAATCTCATATACCGCTATGGTATCCTCGAAAGGATCATCACCGACAATGGGACTAACCTTAACAATGCTATGATTACTAAACTTTGCACTCAGTTCAAGATCAAGCATCACAATTCTTCTCCATATAGACCTAAAATGAATGGTGCAATCGAAGCAGCCAACAAAAACATCAAGAAGACTGTGCAGAAGATGGTAGTGACCTATAAGGATTGTCATGAGATATTAACGTTTGCTCTTCATGGCTACCACACTTCAGCTAGAACATCAACTAGGGCAACTCCCTTTTCCTTAGTCTATGGCATGGAAGCTGTTTTTCTAGTGGAAGTTCAGATTCCCTCACTAAGGATCATGAATGAAGCATGCTTAGGCGAAGACGAGTGGATTCAGACAAGATTGGATCAACTGAACTTGATCGATGAAAAGTGACTGGATTCTGTTTGTCATGGTCAGATGTATAAAAAACGTATGATCAAGGCTTTCAACAAAAAAATCAAGCATCGAGTATATCAAGTTGGTGACTTAGTGATAAAACACATCATCCTACCACAAGGTGACCCTAGAGGAAAATGGACTCCCACCTATGAAGGGCCATTTGTTGTCAAGAGAGTGTTCTCTGGCTGTGCCATGATGCTGACTACCATGGATGGTAAAGACCTCCCACATCCTATAAACACAGACATAGTTAAAAAATACTACACATAAGATGAAGATGTGAAAAACACAAGAAGGGGGGTTGAATTGTAAAACTTAAATCAAAAGCTTAAACAACACTGTATTTTTATCCTGGTTCATTTAATCTCAAACTACTCCAGTTCACCCGTCAAGGTGATTTCGCCTCTCTCCAACGAGGTCTTAATCCACTATATTCAATAGGATTACACAGTCTACTTTAACAATTGTTAAAGCCTTCTTGAGTATAACCACAAACTGGTTTGTCTCAAGGAAATCTCTTACAAAAAATGAACAATAATGTGTTTGATGTTTTCTAATAAAACAGTATACCACAACTGTGATAATACACAAATTTAAGCTTAGAATGAAAACTGAATTGCTAATGCGTTTGGATGAGTGTGGTTGGAAAGCTTAGCAAAATGTATGAGTGCGTGCGTGAAGATTATTAACCTTTTCTTTTCTCACACTGACTTCTTTATATAGCCAAGGCAAAGATACATTGTTGTCCATAAAGCACTTTCAATGATAATAACGTTCTTTCCTTTTTGAGAAGATCTTGTCTTGAGTAAAGCCGTTGGTAATTAATCTGTCTTGAATGCTTAGTAACGCTTCAGAGTGTTCTCTGCTTATGGTAATCAGAGTGTTCTTGGCTTTAACTGATGCTGACGCTTCTGAGTGCTGATGACTTGGTAAGGATCTTGATCAGAGTCAGAGTATTTTATGCGTAGATTCTGGTCATCAGGCTTCAGCGTATGATCTGGTAACTTCAGCGTGTAGCACATGATATTGATCTTCTAATGCTGACATATCTTCTGAGGCTGATGTTGATACTGATCTTCTGATGCTGATTCCATCAGAACTTCTGTAAATACACAACATAATTTTAAGTAGCATATATGTCTTATATATAAATCTTACAATTTATTTATTCTTGTATTTTGTTATCATCAAAACTCTAATTGAGGGTTGTATAATCAAACTATGTTCTAACAATCTCCCCCTTTTTGATGATGACAAAAACCAAATTTTTTTCAATTAAAAGTAAAGAATAAAAGGTATCAGAGATTAAAAAAATAAAGAATAAAAGGTATCAGAGCTAAGATAAGGAATAAAAGGTATCAGAGCTAAGAAGAGAAAACTCCCCCTGAGTTGATTACTTCCCTTTGATTCCAAGAGTCTTTGAGCATCAGAACTGTACTGTACTTTACTGTATCTTTTGTCAGAATTTTGTACCTGTTCAAGCTTTTTAGAAGAAAGAAATTCAAATAGATCAGAATGTCAAAATGTTTGAGACGTATGTCTCAGTAATCCGTTATTGAAAATATCATTCTTTCTCCCCCTTTTTGTAAGTTATCAAAAAGCACAAATAATCAGAGCTAAAATGATCAGAGCTAAAAAATGCATTTATATTTAAAAATAGAAGCAATGATAAGTTCAGAACATGTGAAAATATTATAGATAAACAAGTTATAAAAACAACAAGGAAATTTCTAAGAAGGAGGAGGAAGTCGTGTGAACAAAGCCTCCAACATGCTCTTGATTTGGGTGTTGGTTTCCTGTTGCTGAGTTAACATGTTCGCTATTGCATCAATTTTGGTGTCCTGCTTATCCATTCTTTCATTTATCAGCATATCAGATCTTTTCAAGTCTTCAAGAGTCTGCCTGTCAAGAGAGGAAGCTTGAGGATCTTCAGAAACAAGATGCTTCTCAGAGATTTCAGCAATATCTTCTTCTTGACCCAAGTCTTCAGCTGGAATCATCTGTTCTTCTGACTCTAGTTGACGATGTTCAGACCAAGGAGCATTGTCCAGCGGGAGAACTTCTTCCTTAAGCAGCTTGCTCAGAATTGGACCTTCAATTTCTTTCAGCAGATTGCTGAAGTTCTGTTGAGCTTGTCTGTAGCTCTGTTCTTGCAACTTAAAGGTTTCAGAGCATACCCATCTTCTGAACTTTGTCCAGAGGTAGTCTGATGCAGCAGGATCAACCAGTTCCAGACTTGCTTGTTTCAGAGAAGGGATCCACTTTTGTACTTCTGTTTCAAAGTTCAATATGTTGGAACCAACATCTGGATGTTTTGGTTTTGGGATAGCAGTTTTGTTGGTTATTGCAGCAAGGCGTTCAAGGACTGTTAAATCAATGACAATCTTGTTGTGGTCATCTGAATTGTCTTTTGGTGAAGGAGTGGGAGAGTCAGGAATTATGATTGGACTTGATGGGGAATTTGGTGGAGTTAATTCTGGTGAGGAGGGAAGTTGAGGAATATTCACGATGGTGCCAGAGGGCAATTGAATGGCCAGAGGTTGTGGTTCAGGGGATTCAGAGGGTTGAGCTTCAGAAGTTTGAATCTCAGGTTGTGGAGAATGTTCAGGTTGAGGAGAGGGTGGATTAATTTCTGGTTGGGGAGATGAAGGTTGTGGGATTTCTGGTTCTGGAGAGAGTGGAATTTCTGGTATTGGTGAGAGGGGAATTTCTGGTTGTGCTTCTGTGTGGGTTTCAGGATTTGGATTATCTGGTATGGGAGCAGAAGTGTGTTGGTCTATATCAGAAAGAACGTTTTCAAGTTCTTGTTGGGTTTCAACAATATTTGGATTTTGAGGTTGGGAGCGAGATCTTCTTAGAGTTAATGATTCAGAGGGATCAAAGTCAAGGTCAAAATCATCGAACGTTTAAGGTGTTGGGTTTTGAGATTGAGTGGTAGTTGGGATAGATGTTGATACAGCAGTTGAATCTAAAACAGTTACAAAAGAAGGATTACCTCTCTTCTTAGGAGTTTGCTGAGATGATCCTTCTGCTGCAGCTTTTCTTTTCTTTGTCTTCTTCAAAACAACCTCTGGAGCCTTATGCTGAAGGTCCTGAATATTCAGATTTGGTGCTGTACCATCAGCCTTGCAAGCATCCAGATATCTCAGTATGATTTCAGGTTTAGAGTCAATATCTGAGAGCAGTGGGAAGTCATCCAGAGGGACTCTTCTGCTGGAGATTGCAGCAAAAGGAGTGACGCTGGGCTCCTTCTTGATATTCTCTATCAACTTCATTTTCTTCAGATTTTTGGCATTCAGCTGTTTGCCAACAGTAGCTTCCAGAGTGCTGATTTCTTGAGCCTCTGTCAGATGATCAATCAGCTTATTCTATGTTAGAATATCTGATATCAGTCTTCCTAAGGGTATCCAATCCCTTTTTGTACGTTCCTCTTCTCTTGTTTCCTTGACACTTGTTCTGAGATGATTGAACAGAAGATGAGCTAGATTTATCTTGACCTTCTGAGAGATGAAATAGATCAGAAACTGCTGATCAATATTAATGTAATCAGGAGAGCTGGTAGGCTTCCTGTGATTGAAGCAGCCCAGAATGATCTTGGCCCAAATTATGTGTTTGTCTTTCAAATCCCTTATCTTGTTGGAGGGAAGCCCCAGAGTAAAGATTTCCCTTGCAATTAGGGCAGCATCTGCACACCTTTCTGCCATGTCAATGCAACGAACACCACCACCACTTTACCCTATTAAACATGCAATGAGGTCTTCAGTGATAACAATCTTCTTCCCCATGATGTAAGACGTGACTTGATGATTGGAAGAAGAAGCGTGAATCCAAAATTCCTTTACCAGAATAGGAAATGTTGGACCCCCAGTCTGTCAAAATACTTTTCCCAGCCTTGAGCTTTAACCTATTCAGATAGATCAAACCCATTCTCCTGAAGACTGTTGAAATCCACTATTAATTCTGACAGAACTTCAAGATTTTTTATTGGAGTTAGAAGCGTTCTGTAAGGTTCTTCATATTGTTCAGATGAAACAGTTTTCTGGGAACCTGAAGTAGGAATGTTGGAAGAAGCCATGTTCACACGAGGTTTTTTGTGAAAAAGATTGAAAGGGTTTTTGAGAAAGTAAGAACACTGAAATCAGAAATATTTAGAGAAAATGAAAGTGACGGTAAAAGAGTGTAAATGGTGTGAAGTGTGTTTAAATAGATTTCTAAAAAGGTTTTGAAAACATAAACGTTAAGAGAGAGAAATTAATAATGATTATTAGCATTTAATGATAGCTGATTTTAAGGGATTCAGAAAGATATTTGGAACGGTTACCCATGACATGTGTCTCAATGCATCCAATCAGCGCTTTTGCCTTTTCAGAAACGTGAACGCGTGTTCAGCCTCAGGAAATAGCTGATGACTGGATGACACTTGTTTTCTTGAGTGAACAGCACATCTCTATCCTGGAAATGAAGCGCTCAGATCTTCATGGATAGATTCTGATACAATCTGCACTACTAAAATTCTGAAGGAAGATTGATCAGTAGTTCACAGAAAAATAAACAAAGTTCTGAAGGTTAATATATAGAATCAAAACAATTTCATTCTGGGCAGAGCTTCATGCTGAGATGTTTCAGAATGAAGTTGAACCTATCTTCAGAAAGAGGTTTTGTAAAAATATCAGCCCATTGATGGTCTGTGTTAATAAATTTTAAATTTAAAATCCCTTTCTGAATATAGTCCCTAATAAAATGATGTTTTATTTCTATATGCTTAGCCCTAGAATGTAAAATTGGATTTTTGCTGAGACAAATAGCAGAAGTATTGTCACAGAGGATAGGAATGTTACTCTCAAAAATCTGAAAGTCCTCAAGTTGACTTTTCATCCAGAGCATTTGTGTGCTGCATCCAGCTGCTGCTATGTATTCAGCTTCTGCTGTTGATAGAGCAATTGTAGATTGTCTTTTGCTGGACCATGAGATCAAATTTTCTCCCAGAAACTGGAAGCTTCCAGAAGTGCTTTTACGTTCTACTCTGTCTCCAACAAAATCAGCATCACAGTGTCCTACTAAGCTGTAATCACTTGATTTTCTATAAAACAAACCCAGATTAGTAGTACCTTTCAGATACTTGAAAATTCGCTTAACTGCTGTTAAGTGAGATTCTCTAGGATCTGATCGGAATCTAGCACAAATGCATACACTGAATAAAATGTCAGGCCTTGAAGCCGTCAAATATAGAAGAGAACCAATCATACCTCTGTAGACCTTTTGTTCTACCTTTTTACCTACCTCTTCTCTTTCCAGAATGCACGTGGGATGCATTGGAATCTTTTATGGCTTACATTCTGAGAGATCAAATTTCTTCAGAAGTTCTCTGACGTATTTTCTCTGATGAATGTAAGTTCCTTCTGGGGTTTGATTGATCTGAATGCCCAGAAAGAATTTTAGTTCCCCCATTAGGCTCATCTCAAATTCTGCCTGCATACACTTAACAAACTTTCTTCCTAGAGAAGGTTTAGTAGATCCAAATATGATATCATCAACATAAATCTGACATACTAAAATGTCATTCTTAACTGTCTTACAGAATAAGGTTGTGTCCACTTTCCCTCTGGTGAATTCCTTTTCTAACAGGAAGTTACTTCGTCTTTCATACCAAGCTCTGGGAGCTTGTTTCAGACCATAGAGTGACTTCTTTAGTTTGAAAACATATTCTGGATTTTTGGAACTTTCAAAACCAGGGGGTTGGTGCACATATACCTCTTCTTCTATATAGCCATTTAAGAATGCACTCTTAACATCCATCTGATACAGAGTGATGCCTTTATTAACCGTAAATGAGATTAAGAGTCTGATAGATTCTAACCTGGCGACTGGAGTAAATGTTTATGTATAGTCTATCCCCTCTTGCTGACTATAACCCTGTGCTACCAATCGTGCCTTGTTTCTGATGACTTCACCTTGTTCATTCAGTTTGTTTTTGAACACCCATTTTGTTCCAATGACGTTGAATCCTTTTGGTTTGGGAACTAGATCCCATACATCATTTCTTGTGAATTGATTTAGCTCCTCTTGCATTGCTAGAATCCAGTCATTGTCCAGAAGTGCTTCATCAATTATTGATGGTTCAATTAGAGAAACAAGTCCCATGAGGGGTTCTTCAGAGTTTCTGAAGCTGGCTCTTGTTCTGATTGGATCTTCCTTTCTTCCTAAGATTGTTTCTTCTGGGTGATCCATGCTGCTTCTGGATGGTATTTTATGAAGTTGATCAACAGAAGGTGCTGGATTGCTTGCAGTTACTCTTTCTGATGTTAAGGGAGTATCTCTGTTAAGAGTTTCTGATGAATTGTCTTTAGTACCTGTAAGTTCAACTTCCATACCTGCAAGGAATTCATTCTGCTTTGACTTTTGAGAGTCAAGCTTATCATTAAAATGAACACTTATTGATTCTTCCACAATCTGTGTTTCTGTATTGTATACTCTGTACCCTCTTGAGCGTTCAGAGTATCCTAACATAATACACTTTTGTGCTTTAGAGTCAAACTTGTTCAAATAATTTTTTGTATTCAAAATAAAGCATGTACATCCAAATGGATGAAAATAAGAAATGTTAGGCTTTCTGTTCTTCCACAATTCATATGGAGTCTTTTCCAGAATAAGTCTTATGGATATTCTATTCTGAATGTAACACGCTGTGTTTATTGCCTCTGCCCATAAGATCTTAGCAACGTTAGTCTCGTTGATCATGGTTCTGGCTATTTCTTGCAATGTTCTGTTCTTTCATTCTAGAACTCTATTTTGCTGTGGAGTTCTAGGACAAGAGAAATCATGCAGAATGCCTTTGTCATTCAAAAATGATTCAAAATCTTTGTTTTCAAATTCTCCACCATGATCACTTCTGACTTTGACGATTCTAAGATCCTTTTCATTCTGAGCTTGGTTGCAGAAGGTGACAAACACAGAGTGTGACTCGTCCTTGTGTCTTAAGAACTTTACCCATGTCCATCTGCTATAGTCATCTACGATTACTAACCCATACTTCTTGCCACTGACTGAAGCAGTTTTAACTGGTCCAAATAAGTCAATATGCAGAAGTTCTAATGGCTTAGAGGTGGAAACAATGTTTTTGGATTTGAAAGCTGGTTTTGCAAACTTGCCTTTCTAACATGCTTCACACAGAGCATCTGAATTGAACTTCAGGTTAGGAAGTCCTCTGACCAGATTGAGGTTGTTAATCTGAGATATTCTTCTCATACTAACATGTCCCAATCTTCTGTGCCAGATCCATTGCTCGTTGTTAACAGACAGAAGACACTTTACATTCTGACTAACAACTTTGCATGAATTTTGATTAAAGATTATATCATAACCGTTATCACTTAATTGACTTATGGATAACAGATTATGCATTAATCCATCTACTAATAAAACATTACTTATAGAGGGAAGATTTCCATTACCTACAGTTCCAGAGCCAATGATTTTTCCTCTCTGATTGCCTCCAAAACCTACGTGGCCTCCAGGCTTAAGTTCCAGGCTTTGGAACATATGCCTTCTTCCCGTCATGTGTCGTGAGCAGCCAGAGTCCAGGTACCATGACCGGTGTTTCTGCTTTGCTGCCAAAGATATCTCTTCTGTATCTGATTCAGAGTCTAACTCAGAAGCTTCACTGTCTTCTGTTATGTTTGCCATGAGAGCTATGTTTGCTCTTTCATCATCTGATTCTGAGTCAGCTTCAGATGTGTTAGAATCATCCCATGTAGCCATGAGACTTTTCTTTTTTTCCTTGCCAAACTTCTTTTTGGGCTTTTCCTTCTGAAGCTTTGGGCAATCACTTTTGTAGTGCCCTTGCTCGTTACATTCATAGCAGATGATGTCTTTGTTGTTTGGCTTTCTGTTCCCTGAAGAACCTTCAGATCTTCTATGTCCAGAGGAGGATTCTGACCTTCTGTATCTGGAGAAAGATTCATTATGATTCTCTGATCTTCTGGGATTCCTGAACTTCCTTTGCCTCTGCTTCCATAATTGGTTCACCCTTCTGGAGAGGAGAGACAATTCATCTTCTTCTGATGAGGACCCATCAGAGGTTTCTTCTACAGCCTGCAAAACTTTGGATTCAGATTTTCTGTTAGATTTTAAAGCTAATGGCTTACCTTGCTTTTGAGGTTCATCCGCTTCTAGCTCTATCTCGTGACTTCTGAGGGAGCTGACAAGTTCCTCCAGAGAGATTTTGTTGAGATCCTTAGCTAGCTTAAGCGCTGTGACCATTGGCCTCCACTATTTTGGCAAGCTTCTGATGATCTTCTTAACGTGATCAGCAGTAGAATACCCTTTGTCAAGAACTTTTAGACCAGCAACAAGAATTTGAAATCTTGAAAACATAGTCTCTATTGATTCACTCTCTTCCATCTTGAATGCCTCATACTTCTGAATGAGCGCAAGAGCTTTGGTTTCTTTGACTTGAATGTTGCCTTCATGCGTCATTCTCAGAGAGTCAAACATATTCTTTGCAGTGTCTCTGTTTGATATCTTTTCATATTCTGAATAAGATATGGCGCTGAGAAGAATTGTTTTGGCCTTGTGATGATTTCTGAAATCACACTTTTGCTGATCATACATTGCTTTCCTGTCAATCTTCTGACCACTTCCATCCACTGGGTACGTGTATCCATCAGTCACCATGTCCCACAGATCAGCATCATGGGCCAGAAAGAAACTTTCAATTCTGTCTTTCCAGTAGTCAAAGTTCTCTCCATCAAAGAGTGGAGGTTTGCCACTGAATCTGTCTCTTTCTTCATTGTTGTCATTGCTGATGTTTTGATGTGGTCCTGCCATTGTGTTTTTCTGACGCTGGATCTTGTACTGACACGGTTAAGTGTTATAAGCTCAGAACCAGGCGCTCTGATGCCAATTGAAGATGTGAAAAACACAAGAAGGGGGGTTGAATTGTAAAACTTAAATCAAAAGCTTAAACAACACTGTATTTTTATCCTGGTTCGTTTGATCTCAAACTACTCCAGTCCACCCGTCAAGGTGATTTCGCCTCTCTCCAACGAGGTCTTAATCCACTATATTCAATAGGATTACGCAGTCTACTTTAACAACTGTTAAAGCCTTCTTGAGTATAACCACAGACCGGTTTGTCTCAAGGAAATCTCTTACAAAGAATGAACAATAATGTGTTTGATGTTTTCTAATAAAACAGTATACCACAACTGTGATAATACACAAATTTAAGCTTAGAATGAAAACTGAATTGCTAATGCGTTTGGATGAGCGTGGTTGGAAAGCTTAGCAAAATGTATGAGTGCGTGCGTGAAGATTATTAACCTTTTCTTTTCTCACACTGACTTCTTTATATAGACAAGGCAAAGATACATTGTTGTCCATAAAGAACTTTCAATGATAATAATGTTCTTTCCTTTTTGAGAAGATCTTGTCTTGAATAAAGCCGTTGGTAATTAATCTGTCTTGAATGCTTAGTAACGCTTCAGAGTGTTCTCTGCTTATGGTAATCAGAGTGTTCTTGGCTTTAACTAATGCTGACGCTTCTGAGTGCTGATGACTTGGTAAGGATCTTGATCAGAGTCAGAGTATTTTATGCGTAGGTTCTGGTCATCAGGCTTCAACGTATGATCTGGTAACTTCAGCGTGTAGCACATGATATTGATCTTCTGATGCTGACATATCTTCTGATGCTGATGTTGATACTGATCTTCTGATGCTGATTCCATCAGAACTTCTGTAAATACACAACATAATTTTAAGTAGCATATATGTCTTATATATAAATCTTACAATTTATTTATTCTTGTATTTTGTTATCATCAAAACTCTAATTGAGGGTTGTAGAATCAAACTATGTTCTAACATAAGAGACCCTCTAGGTTGACACACCTAGGCAAAATAAGGACATCCCGACAAACCAAAAGGTTTGGGCAAAAATTAGGGATATATGCAAAAGATTGTATACCCGGAAAGTTGAAAACCCGAAAGGGCGACTTGGGCAAAAATGGGTATCCTGGTGGGCTGAAAACCCGAAAGGACGGTCTAAGGATTGAAAGCGTATAACTATGTCTCGTGAAATCACCACAGTCAACTTTATCACCAAGGTCCGAGTTTAAACGGTCTAAGATCAATCCAATCAACTTCTATCAACGGCAAGGGGCATTCGAAGACATAGGGGCAATAGTAGAGTTGAGATGCAATGAGATCATTTCCACATGGCTATTTATTTTTGTTTTTAATTTTTGTTCTCCTTTCAATGATTTCATCTTACTAGGATATCCGTCTCTTTGTACAAAAATGGCTATTCATGGGCAAAATATCAATACAAATATACTTTGAAGTGCAAACTTTCTGTCTTTGTTTTGAATGCAAATTTGTCCAATGACTAAAATTGAACGAACATATGCATATGAACATAATTAAAACTGTTTGGCACATATGACTTAAGCAGTAACAAGCACCTCTTTAATGTATATAGAATATCCTCACAGAGTTATTTCATTAACGTCATCCTCAACAAAGTTACCCACAAAGTCTCTTTGCATAGGATAATCTCCAACCAGAGTCTCGATATCTTGGCAGTTCTCTCCCTAACTAAGTTGATACTACAAGTAGAAGCCTTGTAAACATCTTCCTCAAAGAACTCGCTTCGTTGGCAGTTCGTCAAGTATTCATCAACATGGTTTATTTCCCCAACACATAAAAATAAAGGAACCACAAAATTCCCTAGCTTAGTCTATCCTCCTCAACCGAGTCTGTATCCCCTTGGCATAGTCTATCTTCCCCAGCTAAGCCTGTTATCCCCAGATGAGTGTATCATCCCCAAGCTGAGCTTGTCCTCCCCGACTGAGTCTACATTCTCCAACTTGAATTTGCCTTTCAGACTATTACAAATCATAGGGCCACAACCCCTAATCCCCAGTAAAGTCGTCAATAAAACTTTTACTATCTCCAAAAGATACTATGAAGCCTGGAACCGACCATATATTGGTAAAATTTTCAAGTTATTATGAAACCTGGACCTGACCAGATAATAGTTTAACACTCTGAGATATAGAGGAACTTGGACTCAACCAGACCAAGGTTTAACTTCTTTTCCCCAGTAGAGTTTGCCTTTACCCCTACAAATTACTGTAAAGCCTGGATCTGACCAGATATCAGTTTTTAACTTCATCTTTTCAAGACAGTTATTATGAAGCATGGATCCGACCAAATAGCAATTCCCTTTAGAAGTTCGTTATGAAACCTGGAGTCTGGCCAGATAACAACTAAATCCCCAAGCAGTTTATTGTGAAGCCTGGACCCGACCAAATAACAATTAACCTAATCCACCTCAGAAATCTGCAAAGCCTGGAATCCGACCAGATAGCGGTTCAATGTCATTAAGTTACTGTAAAGCCTGGACCTGACTAGATATCAGTTCAATTTCATCTATTCAAGCAAGTTATTATGAAGTCTGGAGCCCGACCAGATAATAACTAACTACGATCCCTAGAGAGACACTATGAAGCCTGGACCCGACCAGATAATAGTACAACTTTCCAAAAACCATGAAGCCTGGACCCGACCAGATAATAGTTACCACTTTATGTCACTGCAAAGCCTGGAACCCGACCAGATAACAGTTAACTTTCTTATCCCCAACAAGTTTTCATGAAGCCTGGACCCAACCAGATAGCAATTCAATTTCAAGAAATTTTCTGCGAAGCCTGGAATCCGACCAGATAACAGTTAATTTATCCTTCCCCAGTAAGTTACCATGAAGCCTGGAACCCGAATAGATAGCAATTGAATTCCTCATCCTTAACAAATTATGAAGCCTGGATCCGACCAGATAACAACGGAGATTCAAAAGACAATCCCCAGCGGAGGCATTCTCTTAACAAATTTGAAGATGTGCATATTCTTAATCCGGGATTCAAAATTCCTCAGCAGCAGTCAGGGATTTATTTTCTCGGGCAAACATACATCTCACATTCATACATCATAGCCTATACATACGAAACACATTTAACATGATCTCATTCATATTGTGAACATCATGCATACATCTGCATTTTACTAACCCTTTTTCCACAAGTGAAACATCAAGTTTTAGTATAAATCGACCAAAGATTTATTCTGATACTTCCTCCAGTGTTTACCACCATTCCTCCAAATGGCATCTATAAGCCCATTCCCAATATATATTCGAGTGCAAATTTCTGG
Source organism: Vicia faba (assembly GCA_948472305.1). Lineage (NCBI taxonomy): Eukaryota > Viridiplantae > Streptophyta > Magnoliopsida > Fabales > Fabaceae > Vicia > Vicia faba. The sequence goes on from OX451736.1 coordinate 1,547,935,553, forward strand.
GCACTCTAATGTTCAATCATCTTCCACCTTCAAGTCACGAATGGCGGACCCACCAATCTAACTCTTCAGGTTTAAGAATATTAAACAGGGGCAGCTGTTGTACCCCAAAATTTTCCCTCTCATTTCTCAAGTAATTTCTCACAAGATCTCCTTTGGTTCAAGACTGTACTAGGGTTGATCAGCTCAAGGCACCTCCTCAAGCACTGATGAGTGAAAATTAGGGTTTGAGATTGCACAAGGACAAATGGACTTTTATTGCCCCATATGACTTTCATGCATCATTTTGGACCATCAATATTGCTCATGTCAAATTTCAAGTCTTGGTCAGATTTTTGCCCAGTCAATTGATCAGTTGACCTAAAAATCAACTATATTGGGGAAAAAGTCAATTATGGTCAATTTACAGTCAAACTTCATAATTTTTGATCCATATCAACATCATGAACCTATACATGTAATTTTATCAAGTTTGGATCACAATTCCTCAAGAAATTTGATCAGATCATCAAAGGGGCAAAATGGTCAAAATTAGGGTTTTGACTGAGAATATGCAATTTCTGATTTTTGACCTAGCAAATGATTGATTGGTTTGAGACATGATCTCAAGGATTCAAATACATACTTTTTACCTAATGGCATGGCTCAAAACATTGCTCAAAATCAATTGATTGACAGATGAATTTTCAGTCAACTAATCAAAAGTCAATTGTACACTGAAAAGTCAAACTTTGACTTTTTAGTCAAAATCAAGTGTCAAAGATAACAACTCATCAAAACATGTCAAAATATGAAACTTATTCATCAATAAATCAAAAAGTCAACATTTCATTTTGAAAAGTCAAAATTCCTAAACTTAGAAATTTTTCGAAGTGTTGGAAATTCATATTTCTTCACAACTTTGAGCAAAATTTTCACCATGATGCAAGATAATTCAAAGGAAACTTTCAACATGAAAGTTATAGATCTCAATGAGATATAAAATATTGTAGAACAAAACTTCTCCTAGAAATTCATGGATTTCAAGTTATGATTTTGTGAATACATGTTCATGAAACTTGAGAACTTAGTGAAATTTTACCCTAGTTTAGGCAGAATTTTGACCTAGCTTCATGGAAATGTTTCACATGGTTCCAAGATGAATTTTCAAAAATGTCCAACATAGAGGTTGTAGAGGATTATACAAGCTTTCCAAAATGTCCAAGAACTCATTGAGTTCATGTTTGAGCAAGGAGAATCGAAGGCAAGAAGTTAGGGTTTTCAAACATGAATTACAAGTCATTTTGTGAAGAACACATGAACAAAATCCATGCTAGGCTGCATAATCTTTACTTTGTAGGCCTCAAACTTGTTTTCACTCAATAATTAGTGTTTTACATAGCTGCTAGAAGCTTTAATCCAAGCATTCAATGCATTGCACATGCTTAATACCATTTTAAGAAGAAAGGCAACATTGCCATTTTGGAAAAGTGGCTTTATGCACAAAGTCCACTCTTCTTGAGCCTCTAACTTGTTTGTTCAGCACACACTCAACATACAAAGTCAAATAAACATGTTTAAAGTTTGTAACCACTCTAGACAGCCTTGTACTATGCATTGGGACAATGTGTATCAGGCTTGCTTCAAAAACAAGAAAAAGAGCCATAACAATTGAATTTGAATTCTGATCAAAGACAAGTCTCCAAACTTGTTGCTTATAAATAAAGTCACTATTTGTGAGCTAGGACACGAGCAAAAAGACCATGAAACACTCCCAAACTCCCTCAAATCAGAAATTGCCCCAAAACTCCATTGTTACACAGTTTCTGACTTTGAACTTCAAACTTCCATTTCCCTCGTGCGTTATTTTGCCTTTTAGTTCCTAAAGCTTCCTTACATCAAATACAAACCATCCATGTCCCTGTTACACGACTGTAACTACATTTCCATCATCCTCCATAACCAAAAATAGAGCATTGCAGTCGGACTTCTCCAGGCTATTTCAGCCACTCTCAACTCAAGCTAAGCATTGCATTAGCTTCCTAGAGACTCAAGGAAACTAACCTGATCATTGCAGCACCTTGAATCAAGCTCAAACTCATTTCACGATTTCTAGTTTTGAGGTATTTTTCTTGAACTTCTATCTTCATATTTAGGTATTTTTAGGCTTGCACTTATGAAGATAAAATGTAGACATAATTGCCCTAAACTTATACATGTCCATAGATTTCATTTATGTTGCTTGAGTAGGGAGAATTTTGAGTTTGAACCTCTGAAAATATTTAGGTCAGAATTTGGTACTGTTAGAAATTCATGCTCATCTTTGAGAATTAGCTTAAGTTATTTACATATTCAGAATCATGAGGAAATTTCTAAAAAGTTTGGTGTTGAAAGTTTTGTGAATGGATGAGAAATGAATGAGTTACAGGTTCTCTGGCTGGAGGTCGAAGATGAAGTTCATTTAGGACTTGATTTATATTATATATTTGTTGTTTTGTTTATATAAACAGATGTATAGCCACCTCAGTGGTAAAGCACGCGCCTGTTAACCTTTGGAACCTGGGTTCGAGCCCCAGTGGTACCCTTTTGTTCATTTTTCAGCATTTTCACTCTTTTTTTATTCCAAACAAGCGCCCGGGGCTCCAAACATTTGGGCTTTTTTTTTTTGCTTTTGTCTAACCCCCTGACTATGTTTACACCCCTGGCACATTATTTTATTTTCCATTTTATTTATTTTCCCTTTATTTTTATTTTTATTTTATATTTTCTTTATTATTTTTATTATTACTATTATTATTATTATTATTATTATTATTAATAAAAAATATTTTATTTATTTATTTGCATATTTTAAAAAATGCTTATAGATTTTTATTTTTCTTTATAAAACAAAAAGACTAAAAATATTTTCTTAATAAATTTAATTTCCTTTTTTTAATAATTAATATTTAGACTTAGGTTTATTTATTATATTATTTTCTTTTAAATTAATTAATTTAAAACTTAGGTTTATTTTAATTGATTAATCTTCATTTTATTTTTATTAATTTAAAACCTTTTCATAAAAAACCCTAAAAAAATACTTTTTTTTTTAATTTAATTTCTTTCTTAATTAGTTTAAGTTAATTTTAATTAATCATTTTTTTAATTAGGTCAAGATTAAAACCGTTTCATAAAAAATCAAACAAAAATAATTTCTTTTTCCATTTATATTCTTGCATTTTATTTTCAATTTTTGTACATTTATTCAATATGGTTGTAATAGTTAATTAGATTTAATTTTTTTGCAAAATCCCCATTTGTAAATTTGTATACCCCCTCCTCTAATGATGTAATAGCTTAATATTTTTATTTTCCGCAATTTATCGCTTTATATAAATACTAGTAAATTAGGGTTTATATGGAAAGATTAAAATCAACAAGTTTGCAAACCCTAATTCAAGACAAAATAATGCATGTAAATCAACATATTTGCACACTTGCACCCTTAGGGTAATTCCACTTTATTGCCTTACTAAAATGGCCATGTTATGCATGTGGGATATCTTAGCCAAAAGCAATAAAAAAATACAAGATCATAGTCCCTCAATGACGCTATCAATGTTGCCCTTCAAAATGATCTTAGTCCCTCAAAGAAAAACACTAAGATATCTCACAACATTGCTATCATGGCTATACGATGACCCATGCCCGTCCCTATACATCCAAAGATAAGGTTTCTTACCAAATCAATGGTAAGATAGCAGTATTAAATGAAAGGAAGAAATGAACCAAGACTTTTGAGTAGGTAGATTGTTCCTAGTTGCTTGCTTTATTTCAAATCAAACACTCTTGCTTATTTTTAAAACAAACACGAACACTTTCAAAAACACTTTCAAAACATTTTCCAAACATGAAACATTTTCAAAATCTCAACACTTTGTATACGTCCTTACGAACGAGAACTATTACAAAGTTTGCCTAAACAATGGCGCCTTTTCAAATACTTTAAAAAAACCACACAAAGCACATTTTCAAACAAAAGCAAGTGATCTAGCAAGCAACTAAGAGCCCGTATATAACTATGGATGAAAAGGGTGCTAACACCTTCCCTTCATAATCTACCCCCCTGAACTCAAGAAACAATCTCAAAGGTCTTTCCTGTTCTTTTCAGACTTTCCTTTTGGATAAAAGAAAAGGGTGTGGCGACTCTTGCTAACCGCAACATTTGCGATAAAACGCGAAACAACCAAGTCAGTTCTCCCGCCGTATCACACCTACCATAACCTAGAGGGCAGATAATACGAGGATGAACTTGTGCATTTATCACGACCTAGAGGATAAATAATATAACCCTGATAATTCACATATCTACCATGACCTAGAGGATAGATACTTAAAAAGTGTTTTGGAAATTAAATCTTAGATAACTAGATCAAAGATAATATCGGAGTTTAGCGGTTGTGTCTGTTCTCAACCAAGGTATTTGCTTGTTAAGATAATTCAACAATGGGCCCCAAGAAAGTTCGTAGTTTAACCAAAAATGGATTTGAAAAATGCCATGCATAATGCCTTAAGTTGATATGAAACCCAAAATGCATATGCACTGAGTATTCTGTATATGCCCCAAATGTTTGTATATGCACCAAATGTTTGTATGTACACCAAACATTTGTTGTAAATGTTTTAGTATTATCTCATTTTAAACCATTGGTTTTTTCTTTGTGTTACCGACTCCCCAACGTTGTATGTTGCATTGTCGTGGTGTTTTCGAGTTGATTTGGACGAGATGAATAGTGTTAGCTTGATTTTGATAATTGTATCGCATGCACATACGTAGGTGTGGATGTAGTTGTGTACATAAGCACAACTATAGTCGCGGGCATGGATGTAGTCGTAGATTTTTTCCCGATGTTTTTCTAACCAAAATGCTTTTTGATGTTTTATCAAATGCTTATATTTGTTTGTCTAATCCCCAAAATTATTTCAACATTGTATTCACAAGAAATTATCGTAGTATTTTTCAAACAAGTCGGAAAAGGAAAAAACATAATTGAAAGATTGAAAAAGTAAATGTTTTATTGATAAATATGCCTTTGAGCAGTCGAAAGTACAAGATGTAATTCCTAGAAACAGGTAATTAAAGAAAGTTTTAACGCAAATTGAAAAATGGTAATGAAAATGACAATTGTTACTGTTGTTTATCCAATGTCCTTTTGATAACTCTAATCTCCTTTGCTTTTGAGTCAAATGATTTGGATTGATCCCTCTCCTTCGTAGTCATGGTCATGGTTCTTAAATTATAGTCTATTTGTTCTTTATTTTTGAGTAAGATCCCTAACTTTTGCCTGGACCGCCCTTTCGGATTTTCAATCCACCGGGATAATTTTTTTGTTTATGTCCCTAATTTTTTCCTGGATCTCCCTTTAGGGTTTTCAATCCACAGGACGCTCCTTTTTGCCTAAGTTGCATGTTTAGGGTTTAAACTTAGCGAGCTTTTTATACATAGTATTTTTTGAATACATCGGAGTTCATCGGATGTGGTAGTTCTTCCCCCATCCATCGTTGTGAGGATAAGACCACCACCTAAAAATGTTGTTTTTACCACATACGGACCTTCATAGTTGGGAGTCCATTTACCACGTGAATCAAGGCGAGGTAGTAGAATCTTCTTGAGCCCCAAATCTCCTTCTTTGAACTTTCGAGGACGAACCTTCTGATAACATGAAATTATATTGTATATTTGACTTGATTCACATGCACTTTTATATTATTTTTTATTCATTTTATCTTGTTATGTCAGTATTTCTATTTCATTTCAGGTATTTACATTTCATGATACTCGCATAAGAAAAGGGGAAGAAATGATAGAAAATGTCTGACTATGTAGCAGAAAATAGAATAAACTGCATTAGAGGACTGTGACGATCGTCACAGCCTCCTGCCGGTCGCCACAGTATGTGTGTATGTGTGCCCCTCAGCACACATGTGTTCTGGTCACCACACCTTCAAAATACGTGTGCCACTCGGCACACATGATGTTACGATTGGCACAAGTTGAAAATATGTGTGCCCCACATCATAAATTTCTTGCCACTCATCACAAGCTAATTTCAGTGTTAAACACGGAGTTCTTTTCACATCTGCAACAAAGCTCCCATGATTTTCTCAACTTCTCCGACCATGATTTGCATTATCTTCACTGTCTCTAACTTCCCACTATCTCCAGCTTCTTCAACTTCACATGATCTCCACTACCTCTCACATCTTAACTTCCATTAGTTCTCTCTATAAAAACTATCGAGCATTCATTTTTGGAACATCCAAGTTTTGTGCGCAGATTATTATTCTTAGTTTTTAAGCAGAAAAGTTTACCATGTAAAACTGGTAGTTTCTCACATCGAGGAACTACCACACCATTAGTACTAGGACTTCTTTTGTGTACACTTGGATCAACAATCCTACAAGAATTCGTCTTTCAATTTAGTTTCATAATCAATTTTAATTCAACTTTTATTTTCAGGTTTCATTTTAGTTATTACTTTAATTATTTCAAGTCTCTATTATTTCTGGTTTTATCATTTTTATTTTTTATACTGCTTCTCTTAATTTTCAGTTTTGATTATTGTCAATTGTTGCTGTAATTTAATTTCTAGTTTTAGTTCGTATTGCTATTATTATTCACTGCATATTTAAATACTATGTTGTTCTTAATTGGAACTGTTATGTTTAATTCATTTTTAATTTCTAGCTAAATTATTTAGAGTCTAGTATGTGAGGACCGTCGTCTCCGACAGGACTCATTAATAAATTTTGGCTTAATTAATTTAGAAATTATGTTTCGGTCTTTGTTTTTAAACTTAATTTAAATAGCTTTGTCACGAGAGTGAGAGTTTACTTAACATAATTTTGCCACGAGAGTGGGAAATTAACTAAGGTTCGAGCCGGCACTGTGAGAGCATGGAGATTAAACCGGATAGTAGAAACTAGACATTAACTCTAAACACTGTGAGAACGCTTTAAGATTAATTAGAACTTGTTCAGTTTTCAAAACACGTTCCTTAATTAAAATGGGCGAGCGGGAGCAAAATCTCATGGTTAAGGAATGTTGTTTTATTCAAAACCACGAGAGTGTGAGGTTCAGTCTTTAAATTGATATTTTCTACTAAACACATTTTTAACATCAGTATAAGCCAACGAGTTAGAGTCCCAGAGGTACACGAAATACACACCGATCTCTCTTTTCATATATATTTCCTTAATCTTATTTTATTTCAGTTTTAGTTCTTAGTTTCCCCTAAATTAATTATTCATTAGCCTTAGCTTTACAAAGAGACAATAGATTACAGTAGGTTGACATTGGTCTTTGTGAGTTCGGTAATCTTTTATATTACTTTGATATTTCTATGCACTTGCGGACGCATCAAGTTTTTTGGCGCCGTTGTCGGGGACCAACAATCAATATTGTTAGTTCCATTGTTGCACTGTACAGACTAAGTGTTATACGGTGGCAGAACCGACTGTTATACTGGATTTTGTTTTTTGTTCGCAAATGTCGCGGTAAGCAAGAGTCTCCATCGAATTTTATTTTATCCAATCAGGAAAAGGAAAAAGAATAGAAAAAACCTTTTTCGAGATGTTTCTGAGTACGAGAGGTAGATTATAGAAAGGGAAGGTGTTAGAACCCTTTTTATCCATGGTTTTCCATGGGCTCTTAGGTACTTGCTCATTTTGAAATTGCTTGTGTGTGCTTGTTTTGAAAAAGTTTTGTTTTACTTCGTTTTAACCCTTGTTTCTGTCCTCAAGAGTGTTACGAAGTTGTTTTTGAAAACTTTGTTTGAAAAATATTTAGTGTGAAAAAGTTTTGTTTGTTTGAGCAAGTACCTAGGAACTAATCTACCTACTCGAAAAAAGTCTGTTCGTTTTCCTTTTAGACAATGCTATCCCGTTATTGAGAAATAGGTAGCATTGTCATTGGAGTTTTAAAGGGACGTTCGAAGGGACGAAATGGTCTCTGAAGACAACAAGTAAGGATACCTTAGCATTTCCAAGGGACTATCATCATATATTCGTAGGCAACATCGAGGGACAAAATCATTTCTCGTAGGCAACTCGAGAGACGTTAAAGGACTATGATCTTTATGATGACTTTTAGATTGAGAGTCTTTTGCTAAGATATCCCTACGTTCGAGGAACATGACCATTGTTTTCTGAGGCAACCAAGTGGGAAGTACCCTAGGGGTGCAAGTGTGCAACAATGTATTTTTTCAAGTATATTTATCTTGCAATTAGGGTTTTCTATCGTTCATTTTTATCTTTCCATACAATCCTATTAATTTAAGCATTGCATAAAATATAGTAGCAGGAGATAAAGACGGAAATGTAAACCTAAGCTATTACAGAGCTTTGGGGCAGTTACATAATAGTGAAGAGGGCGGAAAAGAAATCGTAAAACTATTACATCCCGGAAGCAATTACATGATAATGATAAATAAAAAAAGCGGGAAAAATAAAGCTACGCTATTACAATTGAACGCTCCCTATACACTTTATCTAGGAAAATAAAAATAAGATGAAAACAGCAAAGAAAATGTTTTGGTGATTTTTTATGAAAAAAAATAATTTATGATAATTAATTAAATAAACCTAAAAAACCTAATTAATTTTAATTAATAAAAAATGTTAATTTTGAAAAAAAGTTAATAAAAATACCTAAATCCTAATTAGTTCGAATTAAAAAAAAGTTATTTTTGAAAAAAAGGTTAATTAAAAAAATCTAAAAACCTAATTAATTTTAATTAAAAAGGTTAGTTTTGAAAGAAAAAAAAAGATTAATTAAAAAACCTAAAAACCTAATTAATTTTAATTAAAAAAAGGTTAATTTTGAAAAAAAATGTTAATTAAAAAAAACTGAAAACCTAATTAATTTTAATTAATAAAAAAATTTAATTTTGAAAAAAAAGATTAATTAAAAAAACCTAAAACCTAATTAATTTTAATTAAAAAAAGGTTTTAAATTTTTTTATGTGTAATGATTAATAAGAAAGAATTAAGTTTACCAAAAAATAGATAAGAGAAGAAACATCAATGAAAAATAGGGTTAGAAAATACAAATAATACAAATGTCAGGGGTGGGTGTTGAACCAAAAATTAATTTAAAATCTAAAATTAAATTTTAAAAAAACCTAAAATTAATTATTCGAGTTTATTATGAAAAATTATGAAAAATTATGAAAAATCAAAGGTTTGTGAAAAATGTTAGATTTTATGAAAAAAGATTTTAAACAGAAAGAATGAAAATAGGTAAAAGAATAAATAGAAAGGAAGAAAACCAAAACCAATAGGGGTGGTTGTTAAACCCACGCCCTTAACCTTCTCAGGATGTCTGCCTCGCCATGTATTGATGGTTATTCTATTTTGGCCTCAGCGTTTTGTAATAACCCTACATGGGATCCTGTCTAAATCTGCACTGTTGAATCTCATGAACACATTAAATAAATTACTATATCATGAAATACAAATAAAGCAAATATATGAAATTTTATAATATTAAAACCGATATGGCATGTATGAATACTTCTATACCCTTTTGATCATGGAGATCAACCTAGCCTTACCCTTACTGGAGAAGTAGTGAGATGTGGGTTTGTAATCACCGGCTTGTTTGTAGTGAGATGGGGTTTGTAATAAGGATTTCAAGGTTTTTAGGGTTCTTGAAAGAATTTGATATTTTGACAGGGTTATGGCAAATGTTTTTTTCCCGTTGTTTGTGTGAAAAGAATAGGATTATATAATGGAAATTAGAGAAAAAAATGGGCTTTGAATGTGCAATTGGGCCTCCAATAACCACAAGCAATAATGCAGATTTTTATTCACTTGAGTCTGTCACATTCCAGGCTAAATCTCAGGGGCTTAAGTGCAATTTTTGAATTTGAAATATGAAAACAAAATGTATCCGACATCGAGAACTAACTCCTGTCCGAAAATGGGCTCAATCGGATAAACGATGAATTAGTTATGAATTTTTGAAGTTTCACCTCAGACAAACTTATTTTGGGCTCCAATGTCAACTCTGACACGTTCTTCAATAAAAAATTGGTATTGATTGGAGCATAAACCGGTCTCGACTTTGGAATAAAAGTTGTAGATCTCTGAGTTATGAATTGGGCCCGATCCGATAAAAATTGGCCGAGTTATGAATTTTCGAAGTTTCGACCCATATGAAATAATATTCAGATTCAGGATTTTCGATGCGTCACACGCACTCTGAGCAAAAAATGAAGGCCTTTTGGATACCTTTCAAACTCAATACCTCCTGTGAAAACTTAGCCAACTCAATTTATGAAATTTTGGCGTCGGAACTAGCTCGATACGATGAAAATCGATCAAGTTATGATTTTCTGAACATGACGCAAATAAACTTCTATCACAAATTTTCTATACGAAAATACTTGATAAATCCGCATTTTTGAAGACCTTCTGATCTAAATTGGCTTCCATCCGTGAGAGATGAAAACATATATGACATCAAGATGGAATATTGACCACCGGAACGGGTTCAAAACAAGCCACGATCTTCAAGTTATGAATTTTTTATGCGTAAAAACTGCACTTTCAGCACACTTTTTCACCATATTTCTTCGAGAAAACTCACACATTCGGAGACCTTCTTTAAATAATTGACTCTTGGGCCGAACCTAAATTTAAGAATATGTCATCTGAGATATCTTGGCAAAAGAGCACCTGAATATAATGCGTCGGGTTGGACTTGTGACTCTTTGAACCCCGAATTATTGCAAAACGCGAACCGATCTTCAGCACGGAAAATATTCTGAGAACATCCATTAGCGAAATAAACGTCACTTGTAACCTGAAGAAGCTTGATAAATATACCTTTATTCCATAACCATAAAACCAATAATATGCATGTATGAAAAGAGGGTAAATTTTGGGATACAACAGCTGCCCCTGTTCAATCTTCTTAAACCTGAAGATTTAGATTGGCTTGTCTGCCTTTCGTGATCTGAAGGTGAAAGATGATTGAACACTAGAGTGCCTAAAAATTTGCACTCGTCTGTAATGATGCTTGACTATGTAGGTAGTATCGGTAATGGGCTTACAGATGCCATTTGGAGGAGATGACGAAAGGTCACCAGAGATGGGCTTAAAGATGCCATCCGGAAGATATGACGGAGAATCATCGGAGATGGGCTTAAAGATGCCATCTAGAGGATGTTGATTTCCCGAGATAGTCCTTTGATGAGAATTCTTGTTCCTGTCGTTGAGGAGGAATCTACTGAGGAATGTTGGTCTCTGTCTTGGGAGAAATGGAATTTTAGGAACTTCAGTTGTCCGTTACTCTACTGGGGAATCATCTCTTAGTCGAGGAGATGAAAACGAACTACTATCTAGTCGTGCTCCAGGATTTACAGTGATTTGCTGAGGATAATAAGATTAACTGTTATCTGGTCGGGCTCCAGGTTTCATAGTGACTTACTGGGGAGATGAGATTAAACTTGCTATCTGGTCGTGCTCCAAGCTTTGCAATTTCTCAATTCTTATTCAGTCGTGTTCCAGGCTTCAGAAGGAATTAAGTGGTTATCCGGTCGCATCCGGGTTTCAACTTGAATTTAAGGCATACTAATATCCGATTGATTTCTGGGCTTCATAGTAATTGGCCGAGTAAACTGCTATTTGGTCGAATTCCAAGCTTCGCAGTACCTCATACTGTTATATGGTCGTGCTCCAGGCTTCACAGTGTCTCTTGCCGCTATCTGGTCGTGCTCCAGTCTTCACAGCGTCTTATATCGTTATCTGGTCGTGCTCTAGGCTTCACGGTGTCTTATACCACTATCTGGTCGACTCCAAGCTTCGTAGTATTTTGGAGAAATCAAGATATTATTCGGTCGATTTCCGGGCTTCATAGCTTGAATCTGGGATATACCACTATCTGGTCGATTCCAGGCTTCATAGTATCTTGTACTATTATCTGGTCGATTTCCAGGCTCCACAGTATGATGGGGAAATTAAGATGTTATCTGGTCAATTTTCGGGCTTCATAGCTTGAATTTGAGATATACCACTATCTGCTCGATTCCAGGCTTCATATTATTTTGGAGAAATCAAGATATTATCCGGTCGATTTACAAGCTTCATAGCTTGAACTAAAATAGAAATCTTAGTATCGATTTGACTGAACCAGGGAAAACTTGTGAGAACTTCAACTCGGAGAGAAATCTTAGTATCAATTTGACTGATCCCAAGAGAGGTCTCAGATTAACTTTGATTGGCATAGAAATCAGGGGAATCTTAGAGGCGATTTAGCTGACCCAGACGAAAGTCTTAGAACATCTTCAACTAGAATAGAAACCTTAGTGTCAGTTTGACTGAACCAGAGAAAATCTTGAAAAGTGTTGGAATATCTTCAACTGGAATAAAAACCTTCGTGTCGGTTTGACTGAACCAGAGAGAACTCATGAGAACTTGATTGCATCTTTCCCTGAAAGGTAAAGAGTTAGTCGTATGTAATGTCATGATGTATGAAATGCATTGAATGATGATGTTCTCAAAATAAATGAGATTGTGTTGTATAATATGTATGCACATGCCATGATGTATGAAATGTATTAAGTAATGATGTTCTCTAGCTGGGGAAAATAAATCCTGGACTGCTGCTGGAGAGTATAAGGATTTAAGTTCTTCGTTTCCGCTGGGGATAGTGACCGAAGATGATTAGCTGGAGATTTATATCCATTCTGCTTGAGAACATTCAGCCGGGAGAGACTTTGTCTGAGAATAATCCTGCGGGGGAATGACTCTGCAGGGGAGAGAGATACTTTGTTGGCAGATATGCTAATTTGGAGAAATAAACTTAGCTGGGGATGAACTTCCATTGCTGGAGAGAAGAGCTATGTTGGAGATTGAGCCTCCGCAGTCAGAGAAATAAACTCTGCTTGGGAGAAAACTTTATAAACCGTTTATGATTATAAAGCTCGGTTGGGGAATACAGACATCAGCTTTCTGAAGGAACCTGCTGGGGAAGGAATTCCTGCTTGGGGATACAGAGGTCGGACCTTGGTTATCTCGGCTCTGTGGGGAATATAGGTATCACTGGCTTGTATATGATAGTGACTTCTCTTCCAATTGTCTCTGCCCCTTGTACCATGCTAGAAAAAGTACATGCGGAGATTTTGTGGATGGATCTATGTCGTGATTGTACTTGAACATGTATTTAATGAGTGTCAGGATGACATCCGTCTCTAGATCATATCTGAACTGTACTTGAAACATGTGTTGAATGAGTGTCAGAATGACATTCATCACTGGATCGTATCTGAACTGTATTTGAAACATGTGTTGGATAAGGGTCAGAATGACATCCGTCTCTGGATCGTATTTGAACTATACTTGAAACATGTGTTGAATGAGTGTCAGAATGACATCCGTCTCTGGATCATATCTGAACTGTATCTGAAAGTTGAATCTGAATGAATATCAGAAATGCATCCATATCTGGAGCGTATATGAACTGTATCTGAAAGCTGAATCCGAATGAGTATCAGAATGGCATCCGTATCTGGAGTGTATCTTAACTGTATCTGAAAGCTGAATATGAATGAGTATCAGAATGGCATTCGTATCTGGAGCGTATCTGAATTGTATCTGAAAGATGAATCTGAATGAGTATCAGAATGGCATCCGTATCTGGAGCGTATTTAAACTGTATCGAAAAGCTGAATCTGAATGAGTATCAGAGTGGCATCTGTATCTGGAGCATATCTGAACTGTATCTGAAAGCTGAATCTGAATGAGTATCAAAATGGCATCCATATCTGGAGCGTATATGAACTGTATCTAGATTCTGGTGCTCTTGATGAATGTTGATCAAGGTATAAGTCTTTCACTGATAGACAGGTGACGGGACATAGTCGTACGTTTTAAATCCCTAACTTTTGCCTGGACCTTTCGGGTTTTCAGTCCATCGGGATACCTTTTTTCCCAAGCCACATTTTCAGGTTTTTGACTTGTCGGGTGTACAATTTTTTTTATGTATATCCCTAACTTTTGCCCGATCCCTTTTGGTTCACCGAAATTCCCTTATTTTTGCCTAGGTGTGTCAACCTAGCGAGTCTTTTTTTTCTTTCATGCAGAGTATTTTCCGACTATGTCCATGCTTTCAGGATGTAGAGAGTTGTCATTGTCCATAGTGTTATGTTGTAGTATTGTCAAAATCTTTTCTTGATGGCACATGATTCGTTGCTGGAATGCGTGCGTAATGCCCCAAGCGATTCAGATGGAGATCTGCCCCTGGTTATTTGGCACTTTTGGAGAGACTGCCCCAAGGGTGTTTAGACATCATGTCATGCCCCTTGCTTATGGAAGACCTGTTATTGGAAGTGTTTTTCCCACTGAGGTGATTCTGTCTATTGAGAGGATGTATGTTCATTGAATATCCATTGTGCGGATTTCTCTGCTGTCAAAAAATTAGTCATATGCAAACAATGTCATTTAAAGAATGCAAAACTCATGTCTGTCTTGAAATTTTTTTGAAAATGTGTTTTGTATAGTAAAACGAAATTTGCAAGACTGTGATATCAACTCAGGATTCGTAACAAAGCCTACAGGAGTCAGGATACCTTTATAACAATATGCTCTCAAACTAACCCATGCTTCAGCTAGGACTTTTAAGGGTTATAATGTGGCCTGGTTCATGGTTCAAGAAATAAAGGATAAAGGCTCAAATTTTATTTGTACCCAACCCACTCTTCGTGATATTCTTCAGTCCTATGCTCAGTTAATTACGCGTTTAGATCCCAATTGAGTTTGGAATCTTTGCTCTGATACTTGGTGATGATTCATAAATTGAACATTTGTTTTGAAAAGGCAGTCATTTTTGTAATCTTCTTTTTGTCGAGGATTTGTAGTAACCTCTTTTTTTTCCCGTTATCCCTTCTTTTGCCTGAACTGTTTCTTTTGTGATTACAGTCAGCGGGATGCCCCAATTTTTCTCTTAAGTCTCCTTCATAGGTTTTGACTTAATGGGCTTTTATTTCGAGAGATAATGACTGCTTGTTTTAATGATTATACGGAACCATCATTGTCTTTTGTTTTGGAAGGACGTCTTCGATGCCATTCATTGTGTACGAAGCGGCAGATTGTGATTGAATGCGCCTCTGAATTAACTGAGAAAACTACCCCGCCCTAGGTTATGATTAAGGGTTTTAATTTGTGTGAAAAGAAAAACTCCTACTTCTTTGGCTCGAAGGGGTTGACTAGGGATTATCTTCCTTATAACTCCACTATTTAGGATTTGAAACAACGCTTGTACATCGTCAGCGGGGTATGTTCAAAAGCATATTGTAGAGATTGTGGTATCATTTTCGTCATCCTCCCTCTAAGGCTTAGAGTTTTTAGTCGAGAGTTGAATATCACGAAAAGGAAGTAAGAACGCATTTTTGAAATATTGAATACGAATGAATTGATTCAAGACAAACATGTGCAATGCATTGATGAAATAGCAAGGTTTGATATGAATAAATGTTCAAACAAATCAAAAGAAAATTACACATTGAAAATTCTAATGAACGAAAAGTCTTCTTGTGAGAACTTGTCACTTCAGATGGTATGCCTTGGAGGGATGGCAGAAGAACTCAGCCTGACCGTCTTGTGCGAATTCTAGCGCTCCTTCATCAATCAGGTCTTGAATTTTATTTCTCAACGCCCAACAACTATTGGTGTCATGTCCAGGACTGTTGGAGTGGTACGCACATCTTGCATTTGGATTGTACCTTGGGGAGGCTATGTTGGGATTCTGAGGAGGGTCCTTTAACACAACCAACTTAGACTTCAACATGCGTTGCAATGCCTGAGCCAATGGCATGTTAATTTCAGTGAAGCGTCTTTTGGATGTATTCTTCTTATGTCGATTGCCCCGTTGTTGTTGGCGAGGTTGTGGTTGGGCTTGTGATGTAGTAGCAATCTGGAAAGGTCTTTTCCCAACCTCTTCTCTCACTGGGGCCTGATTAATGCCTTGATCCATAATTTTAACTGTTTATTTCATGGATCTGCATCCATCTTGGTGAAGCTTGTTGAGGAAGTCTCTTAGCCCCTCTTGTCCTCGAGCTAAGTTTTGGATAAGAGCCATTTGTCCCAGCATCTGGATTCTCATTGCTTCTACCTCAACTTGCAGTTGTTCCAATGGTTCATCCTTGTTGTTGTTAGGACGTTCCTTGGTCATATTTCCGATGAAGAGTGTTTTCAAGTCTTCTTGCCGCTTGGATAGATTCAGGAGAAATTCCTTGAACTGGGTATCTTGAGCTTGGAGGTCTCCGTTGTCTTGTTGGAGAGCCATTGCTAAAATAAACAGCGACAACATGAGAGACCTGCTTTGAAACCTGCTTATGCAATGATATGTATTATATATGTATGCAATGTTTTCAAGGATCTCACGGGGTAAACAAGAAAATGTCAGAGGTTGAATTTTGCAGCTTGGATTGAAGAACTTTGTATCATTGAGAGTCCTTCTATGAGAGTCAAGCTCACCATATCAAGTGGGTCTTAGCCCCTGACTCAAGTTGTTGAGTTTTGATCTTCTGACGACATTGGCTAGAGGAAAATAAATCCTATTGCCCCTTGTTAGACGTCTGATTTATCATAACCTGTATCACAGGCCCTCGAGATCCTTGAAATGGTTAGTCATGATATGCTATGGTATGTGTGATACGGTGGCAGAACCGACTGTTTTGACGCTGGTTTGCATTTTGCGTTTTTGTGTTTGCAAAATGTCGCGGTAAGCAAGAGTCGCCACCGACTTTTATTTCATCCAACCGAAAAGGAAAAAAGTACAGAAAAAAAATCCTTTTTCGAGATATTCTGAGTACGGAGGGTAGACTATAGAAAGGGAAGGTGTTAGCACCCTTTCTATCCATGGTTTTCCATGGACTCTTAGGTACTCACTCATCTTTTAAAATTGCTTGTGTATGTGCTTTGTTTTGAAAAGTTTTATTTTACTTCGTTTTAACCCTTGTTTCTGTCCTCAAGAGTATTACGAAGTTGTTTTGAAAATTGTTTTGAAGTGTGTAAGTGTGAAGAGTTTTATTTTGAGCAAGTACCTACTAGCATCTGCCTACTCGAAAAAAGATCGTTTCTATTCTCGTTTCCTTTAGACAGCGCTATCCTATTATTGAGAAATAGGTAGCACCATCGTTGAAGTTGTAAGGGTCAACTCGAAAGGGACGTACGATCACTAAAGCAAAGTGAATACACCTTAGTAGTAACCCTAGAGTCTTAAGGTCGTATTCGAGGCAACATTTCCGAGGCAACCTTTCCGAGGAAACGTTTGATCTTTTTAGACAGGAGGGCAACCACTAAGACACCCTATACTTAATGACCGTTTACCGAAGGCAACCGAAGTGTGAGTATACCCTAAGAGTGATATGTGCGAGTGATTTGTTTTCAATTATGTAGTCTTTGCACATTAGGGTTTTCTAATTGTATTAATTTTTCATGCATTCTTGTCATACAATCCTATTAGCATACATCTAAACAGACAAATATTTGCGAGAATTAAAATGCGAGAAAGTAAATCTACACTATTACAAGGCTTCGGGGAGGGGAATTAATTACATAGCCAAAAACCCTGGAAAAAAGCGATAAATAAAAAGCCATAGATTAAACTATTACAAGCCATGAACAGTTACAACAATATTGGCAAAAATAATAAACGCGCGGCGAATTAAGTACGGGGCGATTAGGGTTTTGACCCTTGACTAAACCTATTCGCGATTAAAGAAATGTTTTTTGTCATATTTTGTTATTTAAGAAAATAGAGAAATTATTAAATTAAAAAAGAAAATCCTAATCTTAATTAATTTTAATTTAAGAAAAATAATAAATTAATTTAATCTAAAACCTATTTTTGTATTTTTATTTATTTGAGAAAAAGAGAAAATAAAATTAAAAGTTAACCTAATTTCTATTTTGATTTTATTTATGAAAAAACAAATTACAATTTCCTAAGTTAACCTAAACTAAATTAATTTTGATAATAATAAAATAAAAACTAATCCTAATTTTTGTGAATTATTGATTTTATGACTTTTTTGAAAAATAAATTAATTTGTGAAAAATAAATAAAGGAAATTCAAGGAATAAAAAAATAAAAAAAATAAAGAAAAAAAATATAAAAAAAAGGTTAGTAAATGGGCCTGGTGGTGTTTGCTGAAAAAGGGGGTGCTATCTGAATTGCTGGGCCCAAGATTGATGGCCCATTTTGACTTTGCTTGATCCAGTGCGCACGTTGACTGGGGGCGTATGGTGGCCCTCCAAGGGTAGCACGTTGATCTGGGCCAGAGATGCATTTGATGGCCAGATGCTGATGGTACATGGTGAACCTTCTGATGAGCAGCGCGCTGGATTACCTATTGAAAAATATTATGAACAAAGGTTGGGACCTGGTGTGATACGGTGGAAGAACTGACTGTTTTTGGAATGCTGGTTTGCGTTTTGCGTTTGTGTTTGCAAAATGTCGCGGTAAGCAAGAGTCGCCACCGACTTTTATTTTATCCAACAAGGAAAGGAAAAAAGCACAGAAAAATTCCTTTTTCGAGATATTTCTGAGTACGGGGGGTAGATTATAGAAAGGGAAGGTATTAGCACCCTTTCTATCCGTAGTTATCTACGGGCTCTTAGGTACTTGCTCATTGTTTTCAAAATTGTTTTCTTTGTGTTTGTGGGTTTTGAAAAGTTTTTTTTTTAACTTCGATTTAACTCTTGCTTCTGTCCTCAAGAGTATAATGAAGTGTTTTTGAAAACTTGTTTGTAAATGAGTGTAAGTGAAAAAGTTTTGTTTTAATTGAGCAAGTACTTAAGAACTAATCTACCTACTCGAAAAAGGAACCGTTCTAGTTTGCTTCCTTTAGACAATGATATCCCACTATTAGTGAATAGGTAGCACCGTCGTTGGAGTTTGAGGGTTAATTCGAAAGAGGGACATATGGTCACTAAAGCAATGTTAGGATGCCTTAGTGGTAACCCTAATGTCTTAGATCATTTATCCAAGGCAACGATATCCGAGGCAACCATTTTGAGGCAACTATGATCTTTTATACAAGAGGACGACCTCTAAAACAACCCATACTCAATGACCGTTACGAAGACAACCAAGTGGGAGTGTACCCTAGGAGTGTGCATGTGCGAGTGTGTTGATATCAGTTATTTTTATCTTTGCACATGTTTAGGGCGATCTAACCGTTTTAAGATTAAGCATTCATTCTTGTCATGCAAGCCCTATTATCAAACATCTAGCAGTTAAATAATTTGCAGAATTAAAGTGCGGAATTTAA
Source organism: Vicia faba (assembly GCA_948472305.1). Lineage (NCBI taxonomy): Eukaryota > Viridiplantae > Streptophyta > Magnoliopsida > Fabales > Fabaceae > Vicia > Vicia faba. The sequence goes on from OX451736.1 coordinate 1,547,954,851, forward strand.
ACTAACTATTACAAGGCGTCGGGTATTTACATTGCCAAAGACAAACCCTTTGAAATTTAAAAGCGGAAAAATAAATAAATGCCCTAATTATTTATTACAAACCGGGAACAGGTACAATAATTTGGATAAAGAAAAAATAAATTGCGCGAGAAATTGAATCGAAAGCGAAACTAAGGTTTTGACCCTCCTAGTTAAAAGAAAATATTTTTGTTGTTTTTATTATTAAGAAAAGAAATTAAATCCTAAAATTAAATGCTAAATTAATTATTAAATAAATTAATTAGTGAAAAAATAATTAATGACATATTTTGGAGTTTTGTTAATTTAGGAAAGAAAATAAGATAATTAAATTAGGGTTAAAACCTATTAATTCTAATTAATTTTAAATATTTACAAAATAAATGAAAGTTATCTAAAATTAATAACCTAATTAATTTAATCAATATTTATTAAATAAAAATAAAATTCTGAAATTTAATTGGGTAAAAAACATTTTTGTGATTTTTTGATAAAAAGGAAAATTAATTTGGTTAGTAATTAAATTAAATAAAAATAAAATAATTAAATGAAATATAAACAAAATATAAAAAAGGGAGTGAGATGGGCCTGAATATAGGGGTGTAGAAAGCAGTTTTTTGGGCCCAATTGGAGGAGGTCCACGCTGACTTTTCTGATCCCATGCGTGTGCATTGACTTGGTCTTTTGGTACACCCTCAGTGGTAGCCACCAGATTTGGCCATCTAGCCATCTGGCGTGTTGGATAGTGAGAGTGTATGATGAATCTCTTGGCCTCGCTTGTACTGGATTACCTGAAATAGTTAGGAAAAATAACAAATGCTGGAGGCAGGGATCGAACCCCTGACCTCCAGCCTCCAATCCCTTGAAATCCTGCGTGGCAACCACTAGGCTTTGTTGTTCTATTTGTCAATATATTACAAACTATTAATAATATATAAAACAAAAGAAAATTGGAAAAAACAAATAAAAAACGCGCGCTCGTTTGAACAGGCCTATGGGGGCATGACAACTCATCGTCCCCTTCCTCCCTCCGTAGCTAAAAACCTGCAATATACCCACGGACACTGTCCGTCACTACAAGTCATGTTCATTCAAAAATCTCGTACAGGCCATGTAAATGAATTCTAACACCATGGTTAGACTCGTCTCCTTCTTCTGATCACAACTATACCCATTACTAGGGCCAATTATTCCTGAAAACAAAAACCCTAAAAAAACTCCAAGAAAACCTAACAATGGTGATTCATGATATAAGTCATATAAATGAAATTGGTTATTGACAAAAGCTTGCAAATGATATGGTGATCAAGAATATGCCATTATTTTACACAATGGATGCAAGAATGAAGCTAATCAAATTCAAGAAAAGGATGATACTGTGACGGCCTTACAGTGCACTGGAGGGCTTGAAAACGTGTGGTTTTGTTTGCTTTAGGTTCCTGAGATTGCCAGGAAGAGATTGAGACAAGTAACAGACCTTGAGGATGCCTCTAACCTCTGTTTTGATCTCACACTTTTTGCTTGTTTTTGCAAATTTGGTTCTTGCTCTATGCCTGATCTCCAACCCCGTTTTTGATATGCCTCACTTCCTTATGTATCCAGCAGTGTATTAGGGTTGCAGATTGTGTCCAAATCCCTCTCCATCATTGCCTTTGATATTTGATTTGATTCTTCTTTAAAGCTTTCCAAAATTGGCTTATTTTGAATCTTTTTGTACACAATTGCCTTGATACCAGTTTGATTGGTCCTAGCTGTGTAACAAGACCTGTAATCATCACCAAATCCTTGGTTTCAATGTTTTTGGATTTTATTTGATTTAATTTGACTTAAATCAAATTAATTCAAATAAAAAATCAAAATAATTAATAAAAATATGACATGGACACATGGCCAAGGCTAGAGCACGTGGGCTATAATGCCAACTCAGAACAAGTGAAAAATAATGGGCCCATTTGGCAAAATTTAAAGTTTTGGGGATAGTTGACTTTTGGCAATTTTGCAAAAAAGTCCAACTTCAACAATGCATAACTTCCTCAATTTTGACTCTTTGGAGGTGTTCTTTGACTTTTTAGAAAGATTGAGATGTCCTATAATCAAACCTTTTTGTCTCATCTAAATTTGATATTCCATTCTCAAGTATGAAGCTTTGACAAAAAAGGTGTTTTTGTTGACTTTTCAAAATGACCTATAATGTCCAAATTCATAACTTCTTGTGAGTGCATATTTTGAACTTGGGAGATGAATATGGATTGTAGGGAATTTCATCCTCTTAAAAATGAGATTTGGATGGGTCATTTATCATAAAGTATGAGAAAGTTATGCTTGGTCAAAGTTGAGTTGACTTTTCCTATAAAACCCTAATTTAGCAACTTTTGAGTCTTGATGAATTATGAGCAATCCTTGATGAATCATGATCAACCCTTGATCAAATGATGAAATATACTTCAAAATGAGAATGTTGACAAACAAATCTTGAAGTTTGACTGTATGTAGGCCACAGTTGACTTTTGCCCTAGCACAGTCGATATTTGGACCTTTGAGAAATTGACTAAGCAAACTTCTTCTGCAAGGCTTGAAACTTGACATGGATGATCTTGAGAACATATTAGGACATTGGTGAGTACTTGGGATCACTTGGACTCAAGGATCTTGATGCAACATGAAACCCTAATTTGGGGTAGACTGCCTTAGGAGAGAGCTTGTCTGGCCAACCCTTGGACTACCTTGAGCAACTTGAGGATCTTTCTTGCAATGTTTTGAGAAATATGGGAGGGAAAATTTTGGGGTACAACACCTGGGGATCCAATCCAGGCCCTCATGCACTTTTCCACTGCACGCTTGCCATCTGTGCTGCCATTGTTATTTGCACATATAATAAAATCAAAATCTAATATATAGAAAATGATGGCTAATGGAAAAACGCACTAAAATTCAAATCATCCAGCCAGGGGGTGCCACGCATCCATCTTCTTCCTCCCAACCGTCGTTTTAGCCCAAGATGTTTTTACCTACGGACATGGCGCTGTAGCTACAAACCTGTGTATTTCAAAAATTGTCCATATGCAATATAAATGACCATGGCTGGTACCAATCAACTCGTCTCATCCTCACGAGTCTCATGGTACCGGAATCAATATCCAATTTCACCTGTATTGCAAAGCCCTAAAACTAAACAAGATACCCTAGCCATGGCAGCTTTTCATACAATCATCAAAAACGCAATTGAATATAATGATTAGCTTGCAAACTCATTAAGGAATAAGAATGTGTAATCAAAACGTGCAAATGATGCGTAAATCAATGAAAATGAAAACGAAATTTTTGGCTAACTGTGTGACTGCTATAACGCATTTCAGGACGTGGGAAGGCTTGCTAATGACTGGAACACGATCCTGAGACGTCCAACAATCGATTGGCAAGGTGAAGATGGCTTGGGACGACCTGTATCTTGGAATTGGATCACCACTTTTTCTTGAATTTTTTGAGATTTGTTATTGCTCTGCACGACTGCTCAGCCTCCTCTTATGCCTTGGATCTCTTCTGTATATGTAATACAACATGTTAGGTCAATAAAACGGATTCAATCTTGCCCATTATGAAGATTTGATTTGGTCTTTCATGGCATATGATATCTTTCCAAATTTGCTTCAATTCAATCTTTTTCCAACCAAATTAGCCTTGCACGAATTGATTCTCAATTGACAGCATATAAGATCTTCTTTCAATGCAAAAATCATCCCTAAAACACAATATATGATTTATTTAGATTTATTTGATTTTATTTGAATTTTAAGTGAATAAAAATCAAAATAAAATAAATAAATAAATAAATAAATGAAGCATGGAGGGTCCCATAGGTCGTGGACTATGTTATCATTGAAGTGCAAGCATAAAAAGTTGGGCCCATTTAGCAAAAAATGAAAATTTGAGCACATTTGACTTTTGGCAATTTTGCAAAAAAGGTCAACTTGGCCAATGCATAACTCTCTCAATTTTGACCCTAGAGATATGTTGGACTTTTTATAAATCTTAAGATGTCCTCTAAGCAACCCTTTTGGTCTTATCTCAATTGAGTCTTCCATGTTCATGTATGAAGCTTTGACCCAAAATGTGTTTTTGTTGACTTTTCAAAATGACCTATAATGTCAAAATTTATATATTTTTGTGAGTGCGTATTTTGAACTTGGGAGCTGAAGATGAATTGTAGTAAATTTCATCCTCTTCAAAATGATCTTTGGATGGGTCATTTCTGATAAAGTATGAGAAAGTTATGCTTGGTCAAATTTGAGTTGACTTTTCTTACAAAACCCTAATTTAACAACTTTTGGGCTTTGATGAATTGTGAGCAATCCTTGATGAATCATGATCAACACTTGATAAAATGATGAATGATACTTCAAAAAGAGGATGTTGACAAAAAATATTGAAGTTTAACTATATGTGGGACACAATTGACTTTTGACCTAGCACAGTCGATTTTCAGGCATTTGAGCAATTGACTGAGCAAACTTCCTCTGCAAGACTTGAAACTTGACATGGATGATCTTGAGAACATATTAGGACAATGGTGAGCATTTGGTATCCTTTGGATTCAAGCATCTTGATGAAAAATGAAACCCTAATTAGAGATAGACTACCTTAGGAGAGAGTTTGTCTGGTCAACTATGGGACTTCCTTGAGCAATTTGAGGACCTCACTTGACATGTATTAAGAAATATGGGAGGGAAAATTTTGGTGTACAACAGCTTCCCCTGTTCAATCTTCTTAAACCTGAGGATGTAGATTGGCTTGTCTGCCTTTCATGATCTGAAGGTGGAAAATGATTGAACACTAGAGTGCCCAGAAATTTGCACTCATATGAAGTGACATTTGATTTGCGATATCGGGAATGGGCTTGTAGATGCCATTTAAAAGTTTCTAGAGAATTGTCGAAGATAGGCTTAAAGATGCCATTCGAAGAGGTGACGATCGCATAAGAGATTCCTTTGCGAGAACCCGCATACCTGCTGTTGAGGAGGACTTCGGTGGGGAATGCTGGTCTTTGTCTTGAGAGAAATAGAGTTTTAGGAGCTTCAGTTGTTTGTTGCTCTACTGGGGGAATAATTCCGGTTTTAGAAAGCGAAAGTGAACTGTGTGTTTGGTCGGGGTATATGCTGCACCGCGAATTTCTGGGGAAATGTGAAAGTTTGATCAGGTCCAGGTCTTACAGTGCTGTGGACTGTTGTCTGGGGATAAGAGAGGCAAAACCCGGGTAGTAAGGTTATGAGGAGGAATCTGGGTAGTAGGATTACTTCGAGATGAAAGCCTGGATAGTAGGGCTTGAGAAGGAACCTGGATAGTAGGGTTACTTCGATATGAAAGTCTGGATAGTATGGTTGTGAGAAGGAACCTGGATAGTAGGGTTACTTCGATATGTAAGCCTGGGTAGTAGGGCTGTGAGAAGGAACCTGGATAGTAGGGTTACTTCGAGATGAAAGCCTGGATAGTAGGGTTCTGAGAAGGAACCTGGATAGTAGGGTTACTTCGAGATGAAAGCCTGGATAGTAGGGCTGTGAGAAGGAACCTGGACAGTAGGGTTACTTAGATCTGAAAGCCTAGATAGTAGGGCTGTGAGAAGGAACCTGGATAGTAGGGTTACTTCGATATGAAAGCCTGGATAGTAGGGTTGTGAGAAGGAACCTGGATAGTAGGGTTACTTCGATATGAAAGCCTGGATAATAGGGTTGTGAAAAGGAACCTGGATAGTAGGGTTACTTCGATATGAAAGCCTGGATAGTAGGGTTACTTCGATATTAAAGCCTGGATAGTAGGGATGTGAGAAGGAACTTGGATGGTAGGGTTACTTCGATATGAAAGCCTGGATAGTAGGGCTGTGAGAAGGAACCTGGATAGTAGGGTTACTTCGATATGAAAGCCTGGATAGTAGCGCTGTGAGAAGGAACCTGGATAGTAGGGTTACTTCGATATGAAAGCCTAGATAGTAGGGCTGTGAGAAGGAACCTGGATAGGGTTGCTTTTGTCGCCGATGATTACTCTGTTTAGCTTCGAGTGTTGATCATGTACCTGCTGGAAATTGTTGATAATAACTGTCTTTTCTTGAAATAAATACAAGGTTAGTTATGTGCGATGCATAAGATTCATTGTATGCTGACGTTCTCAAAATAAATGAGACTATGTTATATGTGATGTATGCACATGTCATGATGTATGAACATGAAATGCTGAGGTAATAATCTGAATCTGGGAAAATAAATCCCTGATTGCTGTTTAGAGAGTATGAGAAATGGTATTCTTGACTGCTACTTCTATTAGGGATGGTGAATAACAATGACTATGCTGGGGATTTTCCCATTGGCTGGTAAATATTCTGCCGGATGAGATTTTGTCTGAGGATAACTCTGCGGGGGAATAACTCTGTTGGAGAGGAGATACTCTGTTGATAGATCTGCTGACTTGGAGAAACAACTCAGCTGGGGATGAATTACCATTGCTGGTGATAATGAATTCTGTCAGGGATTGAGTTTCTGCCTACGAGAGAAATAAACTCTATTTGGGGAAAATTTACTCACTCGTGATTGTGAACCTTAGTTGGGGAGAGTCATGTCTTGTTCGGGAAAGCTAGCATCACTGTCTTTGGATATTTCTTACTTTGTGGGGAGTGCATATATCACTACTCATGTTCTCGAGCTGACTCTATCCCGATACTTGATGGGTAGAATAACCGTAAGGTGTGGCACTTCTTCTTTGTCCCTGTTCCTGGAACTACGAGTAATTGTCTTTTGTTTCTTATGTAGATATTTATGAGCAATAATTATTTTCAAATGCATATATCAAAAATGAACCATTGGACGTTCTAGCAAGACAAAACAGGAAAAAGAAAAATAAATCAAAGCTTTGTGAAAATGACTTGTATTGATTTTGAAGTTGGCCTGTAATAGGCATTTTTGTACAAGGAGGCTGACACTCTAGTAAGAGAACGCCACCGAAAGATAGAAATTACAATTTGTGTTTAAGAAAGAAAAACAGCTATATGAAACAATCCCATTGGGTTCCAATTCTGCTATTTCCTTTATATCTTCGAGCATCTCATCACTTTGCTGCTTGGCCGAAGGTGGATCAAATTGATTGGCGCCGTCTGAGCTTGATAGTTGATACCGAAGTCTGGTTACAAGATGATCCCATGAGACATAGTTACGCTTTGATCCCTAATTTTTTCCTGGACCGCCCTTTCGGGTTTTCGGTCCACCGGGATACCCTTTTTTTCCATAGTCGCCTTTTTAGGTTTTCGACTTGCCGGGTGTACAGTTTTTTTCATTTTCATCCCTTACTTTTTCCCGAACCATTTTGGTTCACCGGGAAGCCCTTATTTTTGCCTAGGCCAGTCAACCTAGTGGGTCTTTGATCATGTGTAGTATCTTTTCACTATGTCCGCATTGACGGGGTGAGGAAGGTCGTCACTATCCATGGTGGTTAGAATCATAGCTCCTCCCGAGAAAATGTTTTTAACCACAATTGGTCCTTCATATGTGGGAGTCCATTTTCCCATGGGATCACCTTGCGGTAGTATGATGCGTTTGATCACTAGATCCCCGACTTGATATTCTTGACGCCTGACTTTCTTGTTAAAAGTCTTGATCATGTGTTTTTGATACGTTTGACCATGACAGATAGCAGTAAGTCTCTTTTCATTGATTAGATTCAGCTGATCAAGTCGGGTTTGGATCCAGTCGTCTTCATTCAAACCCGCATTCTTCATAATCCTGAGAGAGGGTATCTGGACTTCGATGGGTAGGACTGCCTCCATGCCATACACCAAAGAGTAGGGTGTTGCCCCTGTCAATGTCCGTGCTGAGGTACGGTAGCCATGAAGAGCGAATGGTAACATCTCCTGCCAGTCTTTGTATGTCACCATCATCTTCTGCATAATCTTCTTGATGTTCTTGTTAGCCGCTTCAACAACCCCGTTCATCTCCGGCCGGTAGGGAGAAGAGTTATGATGATGTATCTTAAACTGTTTGTAGAGCTTGGTGATCATTGTGTTGTTGAGATTTGTACCATTGTCAGTAATAATCCTCTCTGGGACACCGTATCGACATATCATATTGTGCCGGATGAACCGTGCCACGACGTTCTTGGTTACTGTAGCAAAGGAAGCTGCCTCAACCCACTTTGTAAAGTAGTCAATTACTACCAGAATGAAATGATGCCCGTTAGACGCAGTAGGTCTGATCTCGCCGATCATGTTGATACCCCACATTGCTAAGGGCCAAGGAGCTGTCAAAACATTCAACGGAACTGGAGGTACATGCACCTTATCAGCATAGACTTGGCACCTATGACAGGTTCGAGAGTGCCGATAACAATCGGCTTCCATGGTGGACCAGTAATATCCCGCCCTTAGGATTTTCTTCGCCATGGTATGTCCACTGGAATGAGTTCTGAAGGTACCCTCATGTAACTCTGTCATGATCCTTTCTGCCTCGCTCTTGTCTACACACCACAGTAAGGTTGAATCATGGTTACGCTTATAGAGGATACCATTACTGATGAAGAACTTCGCAGCAAAGCTCCTCAGAAACTTCTTATCATTAATAGATGCCCCCTCGGGGTATTCTTGAGCCTCAAGATACCTCTTTACCTCATGAAACCAGGGTTTATCTGTTACCTCTTCAGTCTCAATGTCACAGCAATGTGCGGGTTCGTCCAGCCTCTCAATGGTAATCTGGGGAGCTTCATTGTCCCACCTAACTTTGAACATAGAAGACATGGTAGCTGGCGTGTCCTCTAACTGGTTCTCCTCTCTTGGGAAATGTTCAAAAGTTATCTCCTCAAAGTCTGGGAGCAATATTAGTACATACTCTTTGTAAGGAATAAGATTCGGGTGCTTCGTATCCCACTCTCCTTTGATCTGACTTATCACTAGAGCGAAATCTACGAATACACTCAAGAACTTAATCCTCAGGTCAATAGCAGCTTGAAGACCCAAGATACACGCTTCATACTCCGCCATATTGTTGGTGCAGTTAAAACATAATCGGGCGGTGAACAGAGTATGACAGCCCTCAGGAGATATAATTACAGCGCCAATGCCGTTACCCAAAGCGTTTGAGGCTACATCAAAATACATAGAACATCAGGATCCTTCCTCAGGTCCTTCATCCAGTCCAGGTTCTTCGCAGTCGGTCACCAACATGAGGTTCTCATCCGGGAATTCGAAATTCAGGGACTAGTAGTCATCCACGGCCTGATGCGCCAAATGATCCGCCAATACACTCCCCTTGACTGCTTTTTGGGTTGTGTATTAGATGTCGTACTCGGTTAAGATCATCTGCCATCTTGCTATTCTTCCGGAGAGAGTGGGATTATCGAAAATATACTTGATTGGATCCATCTTTGATATCAACAAAGTGGTGTGAGTCAGCATATACTGTCTCAGTCGGCGAGTAGCCCATGCCAAAGCGCAACAAGTTTTCTCGAGCAACGAGTATCAGGTCTCACAATCGGTAAACTTTTTGCTAAGGTAATAAATGGCGTTCTCTTTTCGACCAGACTCGTCATGCTGCCCCGACACACACCCCATTGAATTATCTAGCACTGTCAAGTATAATATCAAAGGTCTTCCTTCAACTGGAGGCATCAAAATTGGTGGTTCTTGCAGGTATTATTTGATTCTTTCAAAAGCAGTCTGGCATTCATCATTCCACTTTACCACTTAATCTTTCTTCAGCAGGTTGAAGATTGGCTCACAAGTAGCAGTCAGATGTGAAATGAACCTGGCGATGTAATTCAGACGTCCTAAGAAACCTCTAACTTCTTTTTCTGTGCGGGGAGTCGACATCTCTTGTATGGCTTTTACTTTTGCAGGATCCACCTGAATACCTTTGTCACTGACAATAAAACCCAGAAGATTACCAGACCTTACCCCGAAGGTACACTTGTTCGGATTCAACCTCGGCTTGTATGTCTTCAACCTGTCAAACAGTTTCTGGAGATGATCAAGATGCTCTTCCTCAGTCCGAGACCTGACTATCATGTCATCAACATAAACCTCGATCTCGTGGTGAATCATATCGTGGAACAAAGCAACCATGGCACGCTGATAAGTTTCCCCAGCATTCTTCAACCCAAAAGGCATTACCTTGTAACAGAAGGTGCCCCACTATGTAATGAAGGTTGTCTTCTCCATGTCTTCAAGAGCCATCTTGATTTGATTGTAGCCAGAAAAACCATCCATGAAGGAGAAGATCTTGTGCTGTGCGGTGTTGTCGACTAGAACATCAATGTGAGGAAGTGGGAAGTCATCCTTGGGGCTTGCCCTGTTCAGATCTCTGTAGTCCACACACATTCGTACCTTGCCATCCTTCTTAGGTACCAGAATGACGTTGGCAACCCACTGCAGATAAGAAGTGACGGCTAAGAATCCTGCGTCGAACTGCTTCATGACCTCTGCCTTGATTTTCCATGACATTTCAGGGCGCATACGGCGGACCTTCTGCTTTACTAGAGGGAAGTCTTCTTTGGTTGGCAGGCGATGTACCACAACATTAGTGTCCAGACCCGGCATGTCTTCATAGGACCAGGCGAAGATCTCAACATAGTCGTGTAGCATCTGTATTAGCCATTATTTGACACTAGGCTCCAGATTCACACCTATCTTAACCTCTTTCCTGTCTTCCTCTATACCCAAATTCACTGACTCAACTGGCTCTTCATGAGGCTGTATGGCCCTTTCTTCCTGCTATAGTAGTCTAGCAAGTTCTCCCGGCACCTCGCAATCATCCTCACCTTCGTCCTCGGCTTGGTTGATCGGATTTTCGAAGTCATAACTGGCAGTAGCAGAGCTGTTATCAATGGGATCCAGAGTGGATATGGATCTGCAGCATGATATGTGAGTGTGTGTAAGAGAATAGCTATTTCGATAAAGTAAGAGACAAAAGAAAAACAAGGAGCGCAAAATTTGTAATGCAAGAAACGTCCAATGCTTTATTTATGATATATGAAATAACAAATAATAAGCCCTCACAAGCAGAGCCAAGGTGCCTTGGGCCAAGCACCAGGCCATAAAGTTTCAAACTATTTATCACAAATCTTAAAACAAAAGTCAATTACTGCAGAATAAAAGAAAAAGGTATGAAATCCTTCGCCGTCCAGTTATTCAGTCCACCATTGGTTGTTGGGTAGATCCAGCTGTCAACATCCGGGTTCTCATCATCAGCATCCTCTGTGGTGGAGACAACCTCAATAGCATTGATTCCCGAGCCATGCTTGGGCATGGGTGCAGTTATGACGTTGGGATTTTTTGAAGTATCAAACTCTATCTCCTTAGCTTCCAGCAAATCTTGTACTTTGTTTCTCAAAGCCCAGCAGTCATTGGTATCATGGCAGGGACTCTCAGAATGGTAGGCACACCGCGCGTTGGGATTGTATCTAGGAGAGGTAGTGTTTGGATTTTTGGGAGCCTCCCTCAATGTGGTCAAGTTTGATTTCAGCAGGTGAGGTAACACTTCAGCCAATGTCATGCTAATGCAGGTAAACTACCATTGTGGTCTTTCCACCCTCTGTTGATTGTTGCGTTATGAGGCAATAGCGGGTCTTGGTATCACTACATCATTTACTGTTGGACGGTGTTCAGATCTGCTTTGACCCCTCGGGCTATAAACTGCATTGGCTTCCTTCTTACCGATAAAAGGTTTCTTTACCGAACTCGAAGAGGCATCCTTCTGTATTTTACCACTTCGAATTCCAGCCTCCACTCTTTCTCCAGTTAAAATCAACTTGGTGAAACCGAACGACGAGCTGCCAATCAAGTGGTTGAAAAATGGACCGGACAACGTCCCCAAAAACATATCAACCAACTCCCTATCAGACAAAGGGGGTTGAACTCTGCCAGCCAAATCTCTCTATTTCTGAGTGTAATCTTTAAAACCTTCACCTGCACCCATGGACATACTCTGGAGTTGAGTATGAGTGGGAGCAAGGTCGGCATTGTATTGATACTACTTGTAGAAAGCAACAGCAAGATCTTCCCAGTTTCGAACATTGGCCCCTTCCAACTGGTAGAACCATTCAAGCTGAGTCCCTGACAGACTATCCTGAAAGAAGTGCACCCACAAATTTCTATCAGTAGTGTGGGGTTGAATTTTTCTGACATAAGAGCGGAGATGGAGTTTTGGGCAAGACACTCCATCATACTTAGCAAAAACTGGAGCCTTGAACTTCTGAGGGATGACCATTCCAGATACCAGTCCTAGTTCTCTGAAATCCAAACCAGGTATCTTCTGAACTTGCATAGCACTCAGACGGTCTTCTAGCTGCTTGTACCTATCCTTGGCAGGAGGATATTGCTCATCATCAAAATCAGTATCATTATCAGAGACTGCAGGATTAGGGTCCTTTTCCTCTTCTTGGTTCTCCCCTTCCTTGGATGAAGAGGTCAGATCAGTTTGATGCTCCAACCTTTCTCCAAACCTTTTGCCTATATTCAGAATACTGACCTTCTTCCTCTTCTTCTTGTTTTCCTTTTTCAGAATGAGGGCTTTCAGATCCTCTTGCCCCTTTGCCAGACTGATGAACATCTGTTAGAACTGGGCGTTCTGTGCCTGAAGATCTTTGATAGCTTGATCGGAAGACATTTCTGCTGAAATAAATAGCGAAGAAGATAAGAAACCTGTAGTGGTACCTGTGATGATGCGCATGATAATGAGATGCGCATGTAATGATTTCAAAGACTTTGGGAGATTTAAATTTGCAAACCAAAAATAAACAAAACTTTATTAGTTTAAATTTGAAATGTTCAACACGCCTTTAAGGCGTTACAAAGGAGTAAATAAAGCAAATATAAAACTAGAAAAGAAAAATCAAAAGTCCCATGGACGCTTTCTCTTTGTGCTGATGTAGTCATTGAGCACTCTTTCCTCCTTGAGCTGCCTGGTGATCTTTAAAACCTTCCTCTCTTGCTCATGGAACAACTCCCTATAAGTATCTTGCTCATTCTTCAGCTGAATCCAAGACCTCTGTAGCTCCCCAAGATCAGTGGGCATGTAAGGATAGAGGACCGTGTAAGGAATACCGTCTTCAGTAGTGGGTTCCACAATCACTGGTAACACTGCCGCATAAGGCATCACAAGCTTCTGGGCATGAGCTCGGACCCATTGGAGGTAAGGCTGCATAGTAAGGGAAGTCTTTGGTCCCAACTCATGGGGGTCTGATCTATTTACCATGCCCAAGCTCGTATGAACCTCCGGTGATGCCCTTTAACATCCTTTTCATAGTCGAATGCAATATCCTTGAGAAGTAACCTATGGGGACCATCTCTTCAAGCATGACCAAATTGTCGCAAAGCTAGACAAGGATTGTAAGTTATACCTCCTCTGATACCAAGTAATGGGACATTAGGGTACCCTCCACAACGGTCAATAACAGCAACGTCTTCCATAGCCCGGGAACACCAAATAATATATGTACGAGCAAGTGACATTATTCTATGCGAGCAACCCAAACCTTCTTCGTTCTTCAGCACAGACTTAGGGAGGTGATAAATAAACCACCTCGATAGCAATGGAATGTAGCACATAAGAGTCCCTCTTCTCCTCGTGGTACGAGTATAGAGAGCATGCAAAATATCTCCAAGCAAGGTAGGCACAGGATTGCGTGAAAGGAAAATCTTGATAGCATTCACATCTACAAAGGAATCCGGGTTAGGGAAGAGAACCAAACCATAGATAAGAAGAGCCAAGACATCTTCAAAAGTATGAAAGTCTAAATCATCCCAAAATAGCTGAGCCTGGTCTATTAGAAATTTGGCTAGAAAACCCTCGACTCCGCTTCGAGTTTCCTAATTGGATACCATATCGGCCCGTTTCAGATGCAAAGCTGAGGAAATGACTTCTGGCTTAGGAACTTCTTCCATACCTGTGAAGGGTACCTGTTCAAGAATGGATATGCCCAATATATGAGAGAATTCCTCCAAGGTGGGTACCAACTGATAATCTGGAAAGGTGAAACAGTGATGCTCGGGATCGAAGAACTGAAAAAGTACACTCATCATCTGTTCATCAGGGTTTGAAGTAACCAGGCTGAGAAGTTGACCATGTATCTTAATGAACATAAAAGTTTCAGAAATTCTTGACACTAGCTCTTTGAGTTGGGATGGTATCTCCACAAAGTTGACTCAGATAGTCTTTCTACGTACGGAAGCCATGATCTGCAAAACAGAACAAAGATAAATTCCCTTGGTCTTTGAAATGGTTAGTGTAATGAAGCATGAATGCTATGTTATGATGCATGATGTCATGATAAAACACAGATATAGCAAATAACAGGTATTGCAAGGACAAACAAGTCACACAAAGCCCTTAGGTTTAAGGCTTGCATGAGGTTAAAGGTAATACCCTCTTGAAGTTAAGTTGGTTTTAACCTGTCCTAGAAAAAGTAATCAGGTTCTAGAGGATCTCAATATCACTGACCATCCTCCATCGGTCATGGTTTCAGCTCACGCAATCTTTTCTTGCAGCCGGAACTATTCCGAGAGTATGGTCTTAATGAGTGTAGCATCAAGTATCAACCAGTTCTCAGCTTTAGACCGAGGCTGGCTATCTTACTACTTTCTAATGGCTAAGTTGGGCGATTAAAGGTTCTAAGGTCAGTTGATGCTTAATGACACCATGCGTCGGACCCGTATTCTCCTCGTTTCTCCACAAGGGATGCTGGTACCAACCAAAGTGCCACACCAACGTAGCCACTGCTTCAACCATATCGGTCTACGCTGTAAAGTTCCCTCATAGTCTATTGCTACTTACCTAAAAGGTATCCCCCAGATCCGGGTTAGGATCTATAGTAACCCCAAACAAAACCCTTAAAAGTAAAGCAAACAAAACAAACAAGAGAAGCAATTATGATGAACTAGATCCTAAGGTATACCCCACTTATTCATCCCCAGCAGATTCGCCAGTTCTGTGATACGGTGGCAGAACCAACTATTTTGACGCTGGTTTGCATTTTGCGTTTTTGTGTTTGCAAAATGTCGCGATAAGCAAGAGTCGCCACCGACTTTTATTTCATCCAATCGGAAAGGAAAAAAGTACAGAAAAAATCCTTTTTCGAGATATTCTGAGTACGGGGGGTAGATTATAGAAAGGGAAGGTGTTAGCACCCTTTCTATCCATGGTTTTCTATAGGCTCTTAGGTACTTTCTCATCTTTTAAAATTGCTTGTGTATGTGCTTTGTTTTGAAAAGTTTTGTTTTACTTCGTTTTAACCCTTGTTTCTGTCCTCAAGAGTTTTACGAAGTTGTTTTGAAAATTGTTTTGAAATGTGTAAGTGTTAAGAGTTTTGTTTTGAGCAAGTACCTACTAGCATCTACCTACTCGAAAAAAGATCGTTTCTATTCTCGTTTCCTTTAGACAGCGCTATCCTATTATTGAGAAATAGGTAGCACCGTCGTTGGTGTTGTAAGGGTCAACTCGAAAGGGACGTGCGATCACTAAAGCAATGTTAAGACACCTTAGTAGTAACCCTAGAGTCTTAAGATCTTATTCGAGGTAACATTTCCGAGGCAACCTTTCCGAGGCAACGTTTGATCTTTTTAGACAGGAGGGCAACCACTAAGACACCCTATACTTAATGAACGTTTACCTAAGGCAACCTAAGTGTGAGTATACCCTAAGAGTGATATGTCTGAGTGATTTGTTTTCAATTATTTAGTCTTTGCACATTAGGGTTTTCTAACTGTATTAATTTGTCATACAATCCTATTAGCATACATCTAAACAATCAAATATTTGCGAGAATTAAAATGCGAGAAAGTAAATCTACGCTATTACAAGGCTTCGGGGAGGGGAATAAATTACATAGCCAAAAACCCGGGAAAAAAGCGATAAATAAAAAGCCCTAGATTAAACTATTACAAGCCATGAACAGTTACAACAATATTGGCAAAAATAATAAACGTGCGGCGAATTAAATACGGGGCGATTAGGGTTTTGACCATTGACTAAACCTATTCGCGATTAAAGAAATGTTTTTTGTCATATTTTGTTATTTAAGAAAATAGAGAAATTATTAAATTAAAAAAGAAAATCCTAATCCTAATTAATTTTAATTTAAGAAAAGATAATAAATTAATTTAATCTAAAACCTATTTTTGTATTTTTATTTATTTGAGAAAAAGAGAAAATAAAATTAAAAGTTAACCTAATTTCTATTTTGATTTTATTTATGAAAAAACAAATTACAATTTCCTAAGTTAACCTAAATTAAATTAATTTTGATAATAATAAAATAAAACCTAATCCTAATTTTTGTGAATTATTGATTTTATAACTTTTATGAAAAATAAATTAATTTGTGAATAATAAATAAAGGAAATTCAAAGAATAAAAAAAATAAAGAAAAGAAATATAAAAAAAAGGTTAGTAAATGGGCCTCGTGGTGTTTGCTGAAAAAGGGGGTGATATCTGAATTGTTGGGCCCAAGATTGATGGCCCATTTTGACTTTGCTTCATCCAGTGTGCATGTTAACTGGGGGTATATGGTGGTCCTCCAAGGGTAGCACGTTGATCTGGGCCAGAGATGTGTTTGATGGCCAGATGCTGATGGTACATGGTGAACCTTCTGATGAGCAGCACGTTGGATTACTTATTGAAAAATATTATGGACAAAGGTTGGGACCTGGGGATCGAACCTAGGTCCTCATGCACTTTTCCACTGCACGCTTGCCATATGTGCTGCCATTGTTATTTGTACATATAATAAAAACAAAATATAATATATAGAAAATGATGGATAATGGAAAAACGCGCTAAAATTGAAATCATCCAGCCAGGGGGTGCCACACATCCATCTTCTTCCTCCCAACCGTCGTTTTAGCCCAAGATGTTTTTACCTACGGACATGGCGCTGTAGCTATAAACTTGTGTATTTCAAAAATTGTCCATAGGCAATATAAATGACCATGGCTGGTACCAATCAACTCGTCTCATCCTCACGAGTCTCATGGTACCGGAATCAACATCCAATTTCACCTGTATTGCAAAGCCCTAAAACTAAACAAAAAACCCTAGCCATGGCAGCTTTTCATACAATCATCAAAAATGCAATTGAATATAATGATTAGTGTGATACGGTGGGAGAACTGACTTGAGGTTTTGCGTTTGTGATCGCAAATGTTTCGGTTTAGCAAGAGTCGCCACCAACTTTTTATTTTTATCCTAAGGAAAGGTCAAAAAGCACAAGAAAGACCTTTGAGATGTTTTCTTGGGTTCGGGGAGTAGATTATGAAAAGGGAAGGTGCAAGCACTCTTTTCATCCATGGTTATCCATGGGCTCTTAGTTACTTGTTTAGATCACTTGCTTTGCTTTTCCAATTGTTTGAAATGGTGCTTTGTGTGTTGTTTTGAAAGATGTTTTGAAAAGAAGCCATCGTTGTGGAAACCTTTGTAATGATTCTTGTTTGAATGTATACAAAGGTGTTTTGTCTTTTTGAAAAGATTTCAATTTTTGAAAGTTTGTTTTTGGGAAATGTTTTGGAATTGTGTTGTGAGGTGTGTTTGAAAAGAGCAAGGATGTTTTTGCAAGTTTGATCAAGTAACTAAGAGTTATCTACCCTATTTTACTCAAAGATCTTTCCTATATGTTTTTAACCCTTTTGACAATGTTGTTTTACCATTGCATTTGGTAAACAACCTTGTATTAGGATGTTGAACGGGACAGGCGCGAGTCATCGTATAAACCATGATAGCAATTTTGTTAAGTATTTTTGGCAAATTTTCTGAGGGACTAGATCATTTTGTATAGGCAACCAAGATAGCATCATCGAGGGACTATGATCTTTTGCTTTTGTTTTTGTTTTGCTAAAGTACTCAACATGCATAAAATGGCCCATTTTAAAGGCAACAAGTGGATGAAACCCTAGGAGTGTAAGTGTGCATTGTGTTTGATTTTCATGCATTTTTGTCTTTGTATTAGGTCAAGCTACTTGTTAGTTTTCATTTTTTGCATACAAACCCTAATCTCTAATCATGACATAATTGAAAGCATAAGGTGCGAGAATTAAAAGTCTAAGCTATTACAACATGATTATGGGGATGGGGGTACAATTTTTGAATGGGGGTGTATTTGACAAGAAATAAAAACCCTAATTTTACTATTACATCCAAATTGAATCAAATGGCATAAATAATAAATGAAAAAATATTTAATATACACAAATTAAATAAAATATATGAAATAATATGAATATGCAAAAAGTTTATTTATTTTTATGTATGTAAAAATATTTAATACAAAAAGGAAGAAATAAAATAAAAGAAATTATTATTTTTTTATTAAGGGTAAACCCTAATTTTTCTTTAAGAAAATAAATATGTTAATTATATTATTTATGTATAATAAAAATAAATGATGTATATATAAAAATTAAATATATTTAAAAAAATGTATTATTTTAAGTATAAATAATAATAAGAAAAAAAGTATATTTTTCATGTTTTTATTCTCAAGTATTTATTAAATAAAATAAAAGTATGTATATGTAAAATTAATTATATTAAACATGTATAAAAAATGAAATAAAAGATATACAAAAATAAAAATATATTTAGTATAATACATTATTTAAATATAAATAAAAATATAAAAGTATGATTTTTTATATTTTTATTTCTAAGTTTTCATTAAATTAAAATAAAGATATATGTTCATTACATTACTTTTATGTTTAGGAAAATAAAAATAAAATACAAAATAAATGTGAAAATTTATAAAAAAATATTTTTTGAGTATTTTTTATATTTGGGAATAATAAAATAAAATCAGAAATGAAAATAAAAATGCAAAAATATAAAATATCAAGAAATTGGGCAAGGGGGTGCAAAAAGTAAAAGGGGGTGTCAATAGTGAGCCACGACCAAGCCCAACCCACCACTTCATCTTCAACCTCTGTTCTTCACAAAACGCGCGCGCCTGTACCAATCATGAACATCCTGCATACGAGCTCTATTGCAAAAACACATAACATCAAAGTTGTAGAGCTCTTCAAGACGAATTCAACCATATAAAAAACTAATCCTAACTCTCAAAGACCAGAGAGAATTTCTCTGGCCCTAAAATCTAACCTAATTTTTTCAGTATGATCATGGATCAAATTCTCTTAGCACGCTTAATAAAAATGAAAACTGAGCATATGTACAGCTTCATGGTTATGAATACTACATTTCTTATTCACAAACCTAAGTCTAAATGTTCCTAAATAGAGAGATAGGAAGTTGATAAAAACATGTTTCAGCTGACTCCGTGTATGGCAATGTGGAGCTTTTCAATAAGGCCTGAGATGTTTGGGAGCTTGCTTGAACTTCACTTGACCTTCTCCAATGCTTTGCTTGCTTTGAATATGCTTGAACAAGCCTACAGAACTCAACCTGCACAAGCTCAAAATGAAAATGACAAACCCTGTAAATGGAGTTACATTTGGTATTTAAGGTTTGGGATAGTTTGGATGGATGGAATGGAAGGTGTTTGAACAGGTTTGGGCCAAAACGCACGAGCAAATTGTGCTATGGAAGTCAAGTTGCAGATGCTGCCCTGTTTTGCCAATGGGAGGTGATTTCTTGCTATGGGATGTTTGAAGGCTCAAGAGATCGTGTTTCTGGCTCAGAGAGGTGTGAGAAAGATGGTTCAAATGTTTGCACAAGTTAGTTTTGGCTGATGTTCAAGTTTTTTTTTTGTTTTGGATATCTTTTTTGTATTTTAAGCCAACATGAGAAATGATGTGTAGAAGGCCTGTAAAGGCTATCCACCACCTTGCACACTTTGCCCTTGGCCCCTCCAACTTGTGGATTTGATTTGCTGTATGAGATATGGACCAATGCTCAAGAAATCAGTTTTGACATAAAGCATGATTTAAGCAAAAATGGAAATTTTGCTTTTTCTACTTAGGGATTAATCCAAGGTGCAATGCTCTAATGACCAAAACAATGCCTTAGACCAATGGTTTTGCACTTAATTATTGAGTGTGAAATGGTTTTGAGACCTTTAATCTAGTGCAAAGCATGCTGATTTGAGTTTGCAACTTGTATGAACATGAACATGCCATGGATGAAAAGTGAGTTTTTGCCAACTTCAAGCCTTCGATTATCCCTAACCACAAATAAGTTTGGAGAGTTATTGGACATTTTGGAAAGCTTGCAACATGATCTACAATCCATCTTTGAAATGCAATTTGAGATTCCTAGTGGAACTATGTGAAAAATAGCCAAGAAGATAGGTCAAAATCCTGCCTAAACTAGAGCAAAATTTCTCTAAGTTAAAAGTTTTAGGGACCCTTGTTCAAAAAATCATAACTTGAGATCCAAGCTTCTTTTGAGAAAACTTTGTGAATCAAAGTTGTAGACTTTGTGGAGTACTACAACTTTAATGTTGGAAGTTTTGTTTGAATCTAATTGCATCATGGTGAAAATGTTGGGCAAAGTTAGGAAAAATTAAGAAAATTTCATAACTTAGAAAAATTCTAAGTTATGAAATTTTTCAACTATAAACCTGATCTTACCTGATCAGACTTGGACCGTCACGGCTGGCTCGGGCAGAATTTTGAGTGAGATGGGGGGGGGGGGGGGGGGTACCTGCAAGACACTCCGATGCTAAAATGAGTGACAGAATGAGCAGGAAAAAAGTGTATGTATGCGTAAGAGATGAATACCCGACCCGCTAGGAACAAAGGGTATTTATATCCCCCAGCGCGGGGCCAAGGTCCCCTCATTGGGCCGACCAGAATTGGCCCAATAAAGGAACTGCCAGGTTCTACGTGTGTAGTGGGGACCAGCACATGGCCCCCTTTCTGGTGATGCTCTGCGAGAAATGAGGAGGGACGAAGACGCGGTCTTTCCGGAGTTTAGATGATTTGGTAACGGTTAGAATCTGCCCTGCGAGGAGGGTGCTCGAGCTGGGCTCAAGCTGGAGTTCCCGTGGTCGGGGACACCATGTGTCGCGGGCAACGGCGGGCACGGCTGCAGTCTGTGGTCGGGCGCGCTGGCGAGAATCCGCGAGCGCGCGTTCCTCGAGGAGCTGCTTAGATTGGGCCTTTGTTCTTGCTTTTGGGCCAGGGAGGGCCCAGTCCAGAACAAGAGCCCCCCAAGTCGTGGCTCCTGGAGCAGGAGTTATGACTTGACTTCAGCTCGCCTTTGCCACGGGGTCTGATGCCCGGCCCAAGATATTGCTTCCTCGTGATTGCTCGAGAAGTTTCTCATAAGTTGCGTTCGTAGCGTAATCCTCGTCGATGCGTGCTCGGGGGATTCCTCGCGGGCTGTGTTTGTTAGGTACACGAGGCAACCCTTGGGAACCGTGATGCCACCCTAGCGACAATAGGGCCATTATTGCCTAGGGGAGTAGACGTCGAGGAGGGGAAGTTCTTGGTTCCCCGGGGCGACATTTCGTATTCCACGTCATCCCTATAAATAGGATCCTTGGGTCCCATAATTTGTTTTTCCTCTTTGCTCTTCTCCTTCTTCCTCTGTCTTTGCCGCCGCTGTTCTTCTACAACTTCGCAAGATTACCGCACCTTCCTCCGTCGATTTCTTTTACCGCTGCCGTACATTCTTCTTTACTTCCAAGTAAGCGTTTATCCCTCCTATTTTTCTTCGTTGTAGGTAGTTTTACCGTTATTTGGATGTTAGAAACCCATATCTGGGATTAGTGCCCGGTACATTCATGTTTATGCCTAGTTAACTCATAGCTTTAGGTATGTGACTCGCGATGCTGCCCAGGACCTTCATGGTTTTAGGCGCATAATCTATGATACTGCCCGGTAAACCCATAGTTCTAGGCTTAGGATTCATGATATTGCTCGTCACATTCATAGTTTAGGTCGGCGTACCCATGAGCTGGCCGGGATGTTGACCCATTAGGAAGTATGTAGGGAAACTCGTCGTGGCACCTTAGCGTCGGGGAGGCAAAACCAGGATCTTGTTCGAGTCCTCAATGTTTTATCGCGCTCAGAGCGTGTCTTGGCTCGTCGTGCACTACTTCCCATCAGTTATGGCGAGCATATGGATTTGCTCTCGAATTTCACCAGTTTCCTGTGCTTTGCAGGTAAATTGCTGACGAACCGGAGTCTTCGAGGCGTAATGAGGTCGAGGACCAAAGTGCAGAGGAGAATGTAACTCTAGTTGATACCGTCGATGATCCTTCGTTGGATTGGGTGGGTACCGAGCCCCGAGGGATTGCCTCGGCGTATTGTCGGCGTAGTCGGCGCGCATACACTGTCGTCGAACACGGCGGTAGTCAGCCGGGTTTCCAGAAGAATTTTATTGTGACAAGGCCGTCCCTCGATGCACGAATCTGCTCGGAGTTCTCCGAGTATGGGTTTCCAATGTATGAAATCGCGTTTAAGGATCTCGGCCTTAAGCTCCCTTTCAGTGATTTCCAAGTCGGGGTATTCTGCCATCTGGACTTGGCCCCCTCGCAGCTTCACCCTAATTTGATCGCCTTTCTTCGGGCGTTCGAGCTGACATGCCGCTTCTTGAGGATCAGGGCGACCATTCCTTTTTTCTTCAGAGTTTTTCAATTGCAGCACCAGTCTCGAGGAGGAAGGCATAGCTGGGTTTCCCTGAAACAGTCGAAGAGGCTGTTCAGGATGTACATGGATTCAGTCCGGGGTTTCAAGGACAAATGGTACGTCCTGCAGCCGGTCACCCAGACTGCTTTGAATTCTATGTATGAAGAGGAAACCGCAGTGGCCGACGAGAACGGGGAGCCTCTTATGGACGCCGAGGGTCACCCGGTGGTGGGGCGTGTATCCAAGTTCCTGTTGCATTGGTGCTCACGCCATTACGAGCATGGTACAGGGCACTACCATACGCCCGCAGGAGGAATGAGTGCTGAGGATGAGAAAGCCTATGGTACCCTTTGCAAGTATGTCGACAGCTTCTTCCCTGACCGGTGGGTCACGAGGGAGGGGAATACATTCTTGACGAGGAAGGTTACCCGACATTCGAGGCCCGTCCTATCGATACCAAGGTGCTTGTCGAGTGCCAATCCTACGGGCAGGCCGTAGATCTACTAGGTTGCTTTTTGTCTTATAGTTTTGTTCCAGTTTCTTTGTTTGTTACTTGCTCGTAACTAACCCGAGTTTTCTTCTTTGCAGGCGATATGGATGAACGAAGGGAGAGGCTTTTAAAACTGTCTCAGGACAAGAGAGTAAACAGAAGGTTGGTGCGAGCTCCATAAGCCAAGAGGATGGGCCCGTCGACCAGTTCAGGCGATGCTTCTAGCGGGTCCCCGGGCTCCCCTGACGTCGAGCAGCCCACTAAGCTGATAACGAGAAAGAGAAGCCGGGCACATAACCAGTTGGATGTTGGCGACGAGTCTATCGCAGTGAGGGCCTTTGGCTTGCCCCCTGTTTTAAAGAGGAAGGTTTCTTCGAGGGGTTACCCTTGACAGTGAGCGCCGAGGAGGCTGAGACCATCAGGTGGCTCAACAAAGAAAGTCGGAGAAAACACCTGGCTGTCAGTATGGTCGGGATGGTTAAGATGGCCGAGATGGCCGTTGTCCTTGCTGAGGAGGGGTCGGACTCCTATGACCGCGTCAGGGAACTGGAGTTGGAGAAAGCTGCCCTCGCTGCCGGCTCTCGTAAGTTGAAGGCTGCTCTGGAGCGATCTGAGGAGATGTTCCGCGAACAAGCCGAGCTGCTAGCCGTGGAGAAGGAAAACTCGGGGAAGGTTGCTGAGGAGAGGGACTATTTTCGACTGGACCGGGAACGCTTGGAGGCCGACAACGAGCGTCTATCTAAGGAAGTCGAGGAGCTGAAGGCTACCATGCTTCTTGCTGAAGATGAGTCGGAGGACACAACCCCTTTGTGGAGCCGTTCGGATCTGGTCACGCACATCCATCTCCTCGAAACAGACTGTGTTGGTGCCTTAGAGGACAATTTTGAGGCCGCGGTTAGCCATCTCGCCTTATTGAATTCGGGCATGAATACCAAGGGAGTGGGTTTCATGTCTCAGATCATTGACGGTCAGGTCGTGCCTCCTCCTGAGTCTCCTGCTGTGGATGCTGGTAGTCCCGGGGAAGTCTAGTCGTGGAATTTCTGGTCGGGCCTGCGCGTCCATTTATTGGTATTTGTTTTGGGGCCTACGTGCCCGTGCATATTTTTGGGGCCTGCGTGCCCGTACATATTTCTTTTGGCCGTTGTGCCATAGCCTGTAATTTCCGAACATCGCCGACCTTTTTGGTCGGTTTATTTTCATTCGTTTTTTGCTTATGAGCTTTTAAATGGATGTTCATTTCGACCTTTAAACTTGCTCGTGTCTAGGTTTTTATATTGTTATGAAATTTGCCTAAGTTATGTCCTCGGGCCATGCTTGTGCTCGGCTGTTATTTGTGGCGAAATTTGCCTAAGTTATGTCCTCGGGCCACGCTTGTGCTCGGCTGTTACTTTGTGGCGAAATTTGCCTAAGTTATGTCCTCGAGTGGAGATTCTTTCGACCCATTTAGTGGTCCGACGCACTTCGAAATGCGTCGATCGTGCGGAGTAAAGCCCGCTTGCTCGGGCGTATGACCCAGATCGGGGTCGTATGCCCGTGGCGTGAACTGCCCATCACGAGCTGGGTTTTCTGCCATGTGGGTACTTTGATAGTGGAGCTCGATTGAGGTGTCCCTGTCGGGCTCCGTTGTTCGTCCTCGTTTTGCTGAACGGTATTATGTCGTTTGGGCGTAGATTGGGCCCATACCTTGGCCTATCTACGTGGTCGAGACATTTCTCTCTGTTGACTAGATGTGGATGTTCGACGACGAGAGTCCTTAGTGTTTAAGGGTTTTTTAACTATAGTACTACTTTAGTTTAGCAGCGTTCCAGGGTCATGGCAATGGTTCTCCGTCTAGCTGCTCGAGGTAGTATGCCCCGGTACCTGTGGCGCTGTGGACGCGGTAAGGCCCTTCCCAGTTCGCGGCAAATTTCCCTTCGCGGGAGTCTTTCTGGTTTCTTCGTAATACCAGGTTGCCGATCTTGAACTCGCGTTTGATGACCTTGTCGTTGTGACGCAGGGCCAGTCGTTGTTTTAGAGTGGCCTCGCGCAGAGCTGCCCCCGATCGAATTTCCTCGACCAGGTCGAGTTCGTCCCTGAGTGCTTCGTCATTCATTTCTTCGTCGAGGGGTGTTTCTATCCGCCTGGAGGGTTCCCTGATTTCTACTGTGATGACGGCTTCGATGTTGTATGTTAGTCGAAAGGGGGTTTCGCCCGTCGTTGAATGAGGCGTGGTGCGATACGCCCACAAAACACTGTGCAGCTCCTCGACCCAGCCTCTTTTAGCTTCGCCGAGCCGGCGTTTGAGTCCTCGGAGGATGACTCTGTTAGCGGCCTCGGCTTTCCCGTTGGTTTGAGGGTGTTCGACCGAGGTAAAGTGTTGTTTGGTTCCCAGTTTGGTGACGAAGTTTTAGAATCCGTGGTCGGTGAATTGGGTGCCGTTGTCGGTGACTAGTGCTCTCGGGATCCCGAATCTGGCGAGGATGTTTCTTTTGTAGAAACAGAGGATGTTGTGCGAGGTGATCTTCGCGAGAGCCTCGACCTCTATCCATTTCGTGAAGTAATCCACGGCCACAATGAGAAACTTGTTTTGGTAAGTACCTTGCACGAAAGGTCCGAGGATATCTATCCCCCACCATGCAAAACGGCCACGGGTATGACAGTATACTCAGCTAGTGAGGGGGAGCGAGGTGCATGTCGCCGTGCCTTTGGCACTTGTCACACTTCTTGACGTGTTCCTTGGCGTCCTACTGCATCGTCGGCCAATAGTACCCCGCTCGCAGGGCTTTCCTCGCCAGGGACTTACCGCCCATGTGTTGGGCGTTAATCCCTTCGTGTATCTCCCGTAATACCCCGGGGACTGTAGATTCGTCAATGCATTTCAGGAGGCGAATCGAGAATCCCCTGCGGTATAGTTTATGCTCGAGCACCACGTAGGAGCATGCTCGTCGTTTCGTGATGGTCTCTTCCGTCTGGTACGAAGGGAGTTCGCCCTTTGTCAGAAAATTGTACACCGGGGTCATCCAGCACGAGGTGTCTTCGATGGCGTGCACCTCGATTGGAGTCGAGGACCTCTCGATGCTCGGGCGTGATAAGGATTCTTGTATGACGGATTTGTTTCCTCCCTTCTTTCTCGTGCTTGCGAGCTTGGACAATATGTCTGCCCTTGTGTTTTGCTCGCGCGGAACGTGTGATATTTCTGCTCGGTCGAACTTTTTCATGTGCTCTCTGACTAAGTTTAAATATTCGACGAGACTGTCGTTTTTAGCTTGGTAACTCCCTTGGACTTGGGAAGCAACGAGTTGTGAGTCCGTGAAGATTTGTATCTCGCGGGCTCATAGGTCCTCGGCTAGCCTTAGTCCTGCGAGCAGGGCCTCGTACTCTACTTGGTTGTTCGAAGTCGAGAAGGAGAGGGTTAACGAGTGCTCGATCACTACGCCCTCCTCATTTTCTAGGAGGATCCCCGCGCCGCTTCCGGACGAACTGGAAGCTCCATCGACGAAGATGGTCCATTTGTGCTCCTTCCCTGTGAGCGGGTCGTGAGCGGTCATTTCTGCGATGAAGTCGGCCAGGGCTTGTGCCTTTAGAGCTTTCCTGCTTTCTTATTGAATGTCGAACTCGGAGAGTTCCAAGGACCATTTCAACATTCGGCCCGCCATATCAGGTCGACCTAATAGTTGTTTTACCGGTTGGTCGGTTCGCACTATGACTGTATGGGCCAAGAAATAGTGTCTGGGTCTCCTCGCTGCGTTGACGAGGGCTAGAGATACTTTTTCTATCTGTTGGTATCTGCTCTCAGGTCCTTGTAGGGCTTTGCTCGTGAAATAAATAGGTTTATGCTCGTCGGTGGTATCGCGAATCGGAGTCGCGCTGATGGCCTCGTTCAAGACGGCTAAGTATAGGAATAAAGGCTCCCCGTCGACTGGTCGAGACAGTACGGGTGGTTGGGGTAGACTTTGTTTTAGGTGGCGCAGTGCCCGTTCACACTCCTCGGTCTATTCGAAGGTTGCTTCTTTGCGAAGGAGTCTGAAGAAGGGGAGGGCGTGGTGAGCGGACCTTGCGACGAAGCGGGACAATGACGTGAGCATACCGTTCATGACTTGTATTGATTTCTTCGACGTAGGTGTCAGAAGGTCGAAGAAGGCTCGACATTTGTCGGGATTGGCTTCAATTCCTCGTTCTGTCAGGTAGAACCCGAGGAATTTCCCCGCCTTGACTCCGAACGTTCATTTTTCAGGGTTGAATCTCATCTTACATTGTCTCGCTTGGGCGAAGACTGCTTTGAGGTATGCTGCATGATCGGTGTCTGCTCGGGACTTGACGATCATGTCATCCATGTAAACCTCGAGCATGTCTTCGATTTGCTTATGGAATACTCTGTTCATCATGCGTTGGTAAGTTGCCCTTGCGTTCTTTAGTCCAAAGGGTATTACGTTGTAGTAATAATTGCCCGAGCTGGTCATGAAGGCAATGCAATGTTTGTCGCCCATGGCCATTGGGATTTGGTTATATCCTGAATAGGCATCCATGAACGACAATATCTTGTAGTCGGCCGAGTTGTCGACCAACATATCTATGTTCGGTAAAGGGAAATCATACTTCGGGCATGCCCGGTTGAGATCGGTATAATCAACACACATCCGCCATTTTCCATTATTCTTTTTAACTAATACAACGTTTGACAGCCAGGTTGAATACCGAGCTTCAGAAATAAAATTTGCCTCTAGGAGGTCCTTTACAGCTTTTTCAGCAGCCTCCGTTTTCTCCGGATACTGCCTACGCCTACGTTGTACTATTGCCTTTGCGGCAGGATCTATGGCGAGACGGTGACAGGCGACCTCGGGGTCGAGTCCGGGCATCTCCGCGGCGCTCCAGGCGAACAGGTCAGCATTCTCGCGCAAGCAGGCTTTGATCTGCTTCCTTGCCAAGTCGGGGAGGTCAATGTCAATCTTCACTCCTTTGCTTGGGTATGCCCCGAGGGGGACGAGCTCGAAGTCCCCGTCCAGGATTGGTCGGAGGGGGATTTGCTCGCCGTTGGGAGGTTCGTCCTGATCGAAACGGGTATCCAGAGCTATGGAGTCGACCTTCGGGGGAACTCTCTGGTCTTCTACTTTAGCGGGCTCTGATTTGTCAGGCTCCTGTCGTGTCGTTGCTGGTCTCTTGGCGGGCCTTGTACCGGTGTCGACAGTGTCGCGTCCTTTAGATGCAGCATTGAAACACCTTCGAGCAGCGGCTAGGTCCCCCTGGATGGTAGCCACCCGTTCCCTCTTGGTGTAGAACTTCATCTTCAAGTGGACGGTGGAGGGCCCCGCGGTCATTTCTGCTAGTGTTGGTCTCCCCAAGATGCAGTTGTAGAGGGACGGGCAGTCGATGACGAGGAAGCGCACCTTAACCTGCCTCGTCGCTGTGCCCTCACCGAAGGTAACCATGAGCTCGACATACCCCCAAGGTTTGGAAGTCGAGCCGTTGAAGCCCTGTAAGTCCGACCCTACATACGGCAAGAGGTGTGAGTCGTCTAGCTGCAGAGTCCGGAATAATTGACTGTACATCACGTCGACGGAACTTCCTTCATCGACGAGGAAGCGGTGCACGTCAAAGTTATCCATTCTTGCTCTTATCAGCAGAGGGATGACTGCGTTGGAGGCCCCTCCGGGGAGCTCTTCGAGGTAAAAGGTGATAGGCTCCGACCTACCTTTTACCCTTTCAAAGGTCATTGTCTGCGGAGGTGCCAAGTCGACCAGTTCATCCAGCTTTCTCTTGGCCGAATTGATAGTTAGGTCATTAAATCCTCCACCATTGATGACCATGGCGGAGGGAAAGTATTCCCACCTGCTGTGTGTCGTGAGCGGCTCCTGCAGGTGTTCGGGGACGTAGAAGTCCTCCGGTCTGGTGACGGAGAAGGCAGTCTGGACGGGGACCGACTCGTCAGATGGTCGGGCGTCTTCCTCCGGTTCTCTTGTCTCCCGGGCGTCACGACGAGGAACGTCGTTTCGCCGGTATTGGGCGAGCCTCCCTCCCTTGATGAGGGTTTCGATGGCGTACTTGAGGTGGACGCAGTCTTCAGTCAGATGACCATGGCTCCTATGGTACTGACAGTACTTGCTCTTATCTACTCCGGGCTTGGTAGGAGTAGGTCGGGGGCATTTGACACTGCCATCTTTGAAGTCCGTTCTGGCACAGTCCGCCAAGATGCGCTCTCGGGAAGCTGTGAGCGGAGTGTATTTTGTGAAGCGCCCCAAGGGTCCTCTCTGTTCGCGGATTTCTCGGGGTCTATTCTCTTTTCTTTTCTCCCCAGTTCTTCGAGGAGGAGCGGCTTCCTGGCGCGGGTTGCTGCTGGATCCACGAGTTCTGGGGTCCCGGGCTCTGTTGGCCGCCTCCCTTTCCTCGTAATCCATGTATGTCTGGGCCTTCTCGAGGAGAGCATCGAATGTTCGGGGTGGTTCGATGCCCACTGCCTTTCTGAATTCCGTGCCGGGGAGGAGCCCCCTTTCCAGCAAGTATCTCTTCATGTGGTCCGCACAGGGGACTTGTATGGCTTCGCGATTGAAGCGATTAATAAATTATCTCAAGGTTTCATCCTATCTCTGGATGATGGCCTCAAGCGCTGCCTCGGTCTTCGGGTGTCGTCGAGACGCGGTGAACGAACTTATGAATTGATTCTTCAGGTTTCGCCACAAGGTGATTGATCCCGGGGCGAGGCCTTTATACCAATCCATTGCTGCCTTTCTGAGGGTCGTGGGAAACAACTGGCATTTGATGGGTCCCCCGACATTATTGTAATGCAGCATAACCTCGAACCCATCTATGTGGTCGACTGGGTCCGCGACTCCGTCGTATTCCTTCAGATGTGGAGGCTTCTCCATGCTCGGGGGAATGGGTGCTTCCATGATGGCTTGCGACAGGGGACCGCGGGGGTCGTCCTCGTCACTTCGCTGCAGGGAGAAGGATGGGGACCTGAGATATTGTCTTGCCCGACGGTCCTGGTCGTGCTGGGTATCCCTCGAGCGGGGTGCTCGTTGGTCAATTCTTCCGTGCCTGTCTCCGGAGTGTCTTCTTTCTTGCCGTATGGGGCCATGGTTACGCCCTCCGGCTTCAATGACGGGTTGCCTCCCCAAGGGGGGTCGTCTCCCTGAGGGTCGAGGCGACGGGCTTCGGGAGGTGTCTCTTTATTGTCTCCGCGGGGGAGACGGGATATGTACCTCTGTCGCTCGAGGAGGTGGAGTCTGGGGCCTCCTGTGTCTCCTCGCGGGTCTTCTATCGTCTTCCAACGCCCTAAATCTTTCCCCCTGGGCAAAGATGAGGTAATTTGTTTGGTTGATCGCCGCGAATAGTGCGCGGGTTGTGGCATCTGCCCCGGCGGGGACAGGGACTTCCTGAAATTGGGCATCTCGATAGTTTTAGGGAGTTGCGTTGTCCTCTTCGAGTGGCGGAGGGACTGAGGAAGATGAGGCAGTAGCTCCGTCGCGGTGGACTGAGGGCCCGGGGATGGTTCCCCCTGGGAGTGTGTTATGGCCGGGGTTACCAGTGTTGTCGGGGACTCCATTTTTATCTGCGAGGCCGTTGTTTGTGTCGATGACGCGGAGGTTTTGGTCATCCCGCACTTGGTCAGCCATGACGGTAGGAGGTGATTTTGAGCTTTGGTCTTCGAGGTTTTGCAAGACGGGGAAGCTAGGTTCCCACAGACGGCGCCACTGATCTTACCTGATCAGACTTGGACCGTCACGGCTGGCTCGGGCAGAATTTTGAGTGAGATGGGGGGGGGGGGTACCTGTAAGACACTCCGATGCTAAAATGAGTGACAGAATGAGCAGGCAAAAAGTGTATGTATGCGTAAGAGATGAATACCTGACCCTCTAGGAACAAAGGGTATTTATAGCCCCCAGCGTGGGGCCAAGGTCCCCTCATTGGGCCGACCAGAATTGGCCCAATAAAGGAACTGCCAGGTTCTACATGTGTAGTGGGGACCCACACGTGGCCCCCTTCCTGGTGATGCTCTGCGAGAAATGAGGAGGGACGAAGACGCGGTCTTTCCGGAGTTTAGATGATTTGGTAACGGTCAGAATATGCCCTACGAGGAGGGTGCTCGAGCTGGGCTCGAGCTGGAGTTCCCGTGGTCGGGGACACCATGTGTCGCGGGCAACGGCGGGCACAGATGCAGTCTGTGGTCGGGCGCGCTGGCAAGAATCCACGAGCGCGCGTTCCTCGAGGAGCTGCTTGGATTGGGCCTTTGTTCTTGCTTTTGGGCCAGGGCGGGCCTAGTCCAAAACAAAACCCTAATTTGCAAAAATGGGTTTCTTGATGAACAAGTTTCATGTTTTGACATATCTTGATGAAAAATGACCCTTGGTATTTGATTTTGACCAAAAAAGTCAAAGTTTGACTTTTCAGTGTACAATCAAATTTTGATCAGTTGACTGAAAAATTCATCTGTCAATCCAATGCAATTAAGATCCTTTGAACCTTGTGAATAGGTCAAGATGATGTCATTGAGTCCTTGAGTCCATGCTTGAACCGAATTTGCCATTGGCTAGGTTAAAAATCAGAAATTGCCCTTGTGCAGTCAAAACCCTAAAAATGACCATTTTGCCCTTTTGGTGATCTGATCAAATTTCTTGTGGAGTTATGGTCCAAACTTGATCAAATGGTTCATATGAGTTTATAATGTTGATGTGGGTCAAAATTCACGAGGTTTGACTGTAAATTGGCCACAGTTGACTTTTCCCCCAATACAATTGATTTCTAGGTCAACTGTCCAATTGACTGGGTAAAAATTTGATTCAAGGCTTGAAACATGGTATGGACAAACTTATGAGTCCAACATGAAGTATGAAAGTCACTTTGGGCATTGTAAGTCAAGAAATCCCTGTGCAAACTCAAACCCTAATTTAGGTCAACAATGCAAGGAGATGTCTTGAGCAGAGCAAACCCTAGCTTGGTCTTGAGTTCAAAGAGCCTTGTGATGAGAAATGTTGATAAAATGAGAGGGAAAATTTTGGGGTACAACAGTTGCCCCTGTTCAATCTTCTTTAACCTGAAGAGTTAGATTGGCAAGTTTGCCTTTCGTGACTCGAAGGTAAAAGAGGATTCGACACTAGAGTGCCCGTAAATTTGCACTCGTCAAAATGTAGCTGAGGGTACGGGCTTAAAGATGCCATTTGGAGATGATAGAATCTTGCTGGAGATGGGCTTAAAAGATTCCATCCAAAACTTGTTTGTTGAAAATCAGGAGCATGATAATCAGAATGGTATCCGTATCTAGAACATATATGAGTTATATCTGGAGATTGGATTTGTATGAACAAAGGAATGGTGTCCGTGTCTGGAGCGTATCTGAGTTGTAACTGTATTTGGTTCTTGAATGAATATCAGAATGACTGCCGTGTCTGGAGTGTATCTGTATTGTATCCGAGATTTGAGATCTGAATAAGCGACAGAAAGACATCCGTGTCTGGAGTATCTCTGGGCTGGGGAATAGGTTTGAATGAGTGACAAAATGGCAATCGTGTCTGGAGCGTATCTGGACTGTATCTGAAGTTGAGATCTGTATGAGTAGCAGAATGACTTCTGTGTCTGGAATGTATCCATACTATAACTGGGATCCGGACAGGTGACAGAATGACTTCCATGTCTGGAGTGCATCTGATCCTGAAGTTGATAGTTGAATCTGGATGAGAAGTAGAATGGCTTCCGTGTCTGGAGCGTATCTAGTCTGTATCTGATTGTTGAAGTCTGAATGAGTAATAGAATGACCACCGTGTCTGGGGTGTATCCATACTATATCTGAGATCTTTGAATATTTGTTAAAGATAGCTTTTAATCTTATCCTGAAAAGGGTAAAATGTTAGCTAAAAC
This sequence comes from Vicia faba, assembly GCA_948472305.1. NCBI lineage: Eukaryota > Viridiplantae > Streptophyta > Magnoliopsida > Fabales > Fabaceae > Vicia > Vicia faba. The sequence goes on from OX451736.1 coordinate 1,547,987,733, forward strand.
ACAAAGTTATGTTGCATGACATGTATGATGCAATAAAATATGCTCTGGCAATGTTTATGATATATGAATGTAATTTATACGCATGTAAGCTGATTAGCTGTCTTGCTGAGGAAAATAAATCTTTGATAACTGGAGATAATGAAATCTTTGACTGCTGTTGGGGAAAATAAACCCTTGACTGCTGTTGGAGATTCAAAATCTTTGATTGTTTGAGAATGAGAAATCCTTGTACATTGTTGGGGATTGAAAATACTTGGTGACTTGCGGGGATTAACAAGAATTTTGACAACTTCTGCGAGGAATTTGAGAATCCTTCGTGAATTTCCTGGGGAATAAGGAAAACTCTGATGATCTCTAACTGGGGAATTAAAATTTAGGAGGCTTCAACTGGAGAAAAGAGAACAAGAATCTTCGTTCTGCTGGGAAATAATTCTGTGGGGAAAATGCTTATCCTGTTGGGGAAATAAAGAGTTTGGGTTGTATGCCAATCTACTGGGGATTCCTGTTTTGTTGTTTTGAGGAGAACTCTGCTGGGGACCGGGAGTTTAGAAACTTAGCTCTGATGGCGATTTTGAAACTTAACTCCGCTAGGGATATGTAAATCAAGGTTTTAGCTTTGTTGAAGATCTGAATGACATACTGTAGGGGATTTCTTCTAGAATAGCCTAAAGACGTTTTCCTGTACTTTCAACCTATCAGTAATTATCCTTTCTCATTTCATTTTATTTGTAGGCAGTGATTATATTCAAATGCATATGCTCACTTAATAAATCATTGGACGTTTTCAAATAAAACACAAGTGTAAAAAGAAAGAAAAGGCAAACAACTTTCTGCACTTTGAAATATCTTTGTATTAACTTTGTGTAAGTATTTTGTACAAAGGAGCAAACATCCTAGTAAGAGAATGTTGTCATAAAAATGAGAAAAATTTATACAAAGAAAGATGGCTATGTGTAACAATTCCATGGGATTCCCATTCTGCTATAGCCTTCGTAACTCTGAGTATCTTGTCCATTCGTTGCTTTGTTCGCAGATGATTGGATTGATCAGAAGCTTGGAGGTTGTCCGTGAAGAGATTGTCCTTAAAGTGATCCGACGATGTTTTCGACTTGTCGGGTCGTTTATGCGTAGTATCTTTTGACTATGTTTATGTTCGCAGGGTGCGGTAGGTCGTCACCGTCCATGGTGGTTAGAATCATTTCCCCACCAGAAAAGATGTTTTTGATCACAAATGGTCCTTCGTAAGTAGGAGTCCACTTGCCCCTGGGATCACTTTGCGGCAAGATGATCCGCTTGATTACAAGATCTCCGACTCGATATACCTGACGTCTGACTTTCTTGTTGAAAGCCTTGATCATCCGTTTTTGATATGTCTGACCATGACAAACAGCAGTAAGTCGCTTCTCATCAATCAAATTAAGTTGATCGAGCCGGGTCTGAATCCAATCGTCTTCACTTAAACCAACATCCTTCATAATTCTCAAGGAAGGAATCTGAACCTCCATAGGTAAAACAACTTCCATGCCATATACCAAAGAAAAGGGGGTTGCCCCTATTGAAGTAAGTGCCATGGTACGATATCCGTGCAGAGCAAACGGTAACATCTCATGCCAGTCCTTGTAGGTGACTGTCATCTTTTGAATGATCTTCTTGATATTTTTGTTCGCAACTTCAACAGCACCGTTCATCTTTGGCCGATAGGGAGATGAATTATGATGTTGAATTTTGAACTGCTCGCACAGAGCGGTGATCACGGTGTTATTCAGGTTTGTACTGTTATCCGTGATGATCCTATCAGGGATACCATACCGGCATATGAGGTTCTGCTTGATGAAGCGGGCAACCACATTCTTTGTAACGGAGGCGAAGGAACCTGCTTCGACCCACTTGGTAAAGTAATCAATTGCCACCAGGATGAAGCGATGTCCATTGGATGTCGTAGGCTTGATCTCTCCAATCATGTCGATTCCCCATATCGCGAATGGCCAAGGAGCTGTTAGAACATTGAGAGGAACTGGAGGAATATGTACCTTGTCAGCATAGACTTGGCATTTGTGACAAGTACAGGAATATTGATGATAGTCAGCTTCCATGGTAGACCAGTAGTAGCATGCCCTTAGAATCTTCTTAGCCATCATATGTCCGCTCAAGAGGGTGCCAAATGTGCCGCTATGTATTTCAGTCATGATCAACTCAACTTCAACTTTGTCCACACAACGAAGTAGAACACAATCATGGCTGCGCTTATATAGGATACCATTGCTCAGGAAGAACTTGGCAGCAAATCTCCTTAAGAATTTTTTGTCGTTGACTGAAGCTCCTTCAGGGTATTCTCGAGTCTTGAGATACCTTTTGATTTCATGAAACTAGGGTTGTTCCACTGCTTCTTCGGTATTAATCTCATGACAGTGCGCAGGTTCGTCCATTCGCTCGATGGTGATTTGGGGAGCCTCATTATCCAAGTTGAGTTTAAATATGGAAGACATTGTAGCTAGAGCGTCTGCTAGATGATTTTCTTCTCGCGGAAAGTGCTCGAAGGTAATCTACTCGAAGTGAGGTAACAATGTCAGGACATGTTCTTTGTATGGGATAAGATTAGGATGTTTAGTGTCTCATTCTCCTTTGATTTGACTGATAACCAAAGCTGAGTCCCCAAATACAACCAAAGATTTGATTCCTAGGTCAATCGCAGCCTTGAGACCAAAGATACAAGCTTCATACTCAGCCATGTTGTTGGTGCAGCTGAAGCAGAGTCTAGCAGTGAAAGGTGTATGGAAACCTTCTGGAGAAATAAGTACCGCGCCGATACCGTTGCCAAGTGCATTTGAAGCACCATCAAAGTATAGGGTCCATCGGGATCCTTGTTCAGGTCCGTCATACGGCCCGTTATCTTTAATGTTGTTCAAAGTCATAATGTCCTCGTCAAGGAAGTCGAACCTCATAGATTGATAATCTTCGACGGCTTGATGAGCTAGATGGTCAGCTAGTACACTCCCCTTTATAGCTTTTTGGGTTGTGTACTGGATGTCGTACTCAGTCAGGATCATCTGCCATCTAGCGATTCTTCCGGATAAAGCAGGCTTCTCGAAGATGTACTTAATCGGATCCATTTTAGAAATCAGCAAAGTGGTATGTGTCAACATATACTGCCTTAGCCGGCGAGCAGCCCATACCAAAGCACAACAAGTTTTCTCGAGCAGTGAGTAGCGAGTCTCACAATCGGTAAACTTTTTGCTAAGGTAATAAATGGCATGCTCTTTTTGGCCAGACTCGTCATGTTGGCCCAGTACGCACCCCATTGAATTATCCAAAACAGTCAGATACATGATTAACGACCTTCCTTCGACGGGTGGCATCAAGATAGGAGGTTCCAGCAAATACTCTTTAATTTTATCGAAAGAAACTTGACAATCATAATTCCATTCAACCACCTGATCTTTCTTTAACAGCTTGAAGATTGGCTCACAGGTAGATGTTAGGTGAGAGATGAACCTTGCGATATAGTTTAGGCGTCCCAAGAAACCTCTGACCTCCTTCTCAGTGCGGGGGGCAGGCATTTCTTGTATAGCTTTGACTTTAGCAGGATCAACCTCAATGCCTTTGTTGCTGACGATGAATCCCAAAAGTTTACCGGACCTGACTCCGAAAGTATACTTGCTAGGGTTCAGTCTAAGCTTATATTCCTTCAATCTAACAAACAGCTTTTGCAGATGGTCAAGGTGTTCTTCTTCTGTCTGTGAACGGGCTATCATGTCGTCTACGTAGACTTCGATTTCATGATGTATCATGTCATGAAACAAAGCTACCATGGCTCGCTGATAGGTTGCCCCTGCATTCTTCAGTCCGAATGGCATCACTTTATAGCAGAAGGTACCCCACTGCGTAACAAAAGTAGTCTTCTCCATATCTTCGGGGGCCATTTTGATCTGGTTGTATCCCGAGAATCCGTCCATGAAAGAGAATACCTTGTGTTGAGCTGTGTTGTCAACCAAGATGTCAATGTGTGGTAGTGGAAAATCATCTTTAGGGCTAGCCCTGTTTAAGTCTCTGTAGTCCACACACATTCTGACTTTGCCCTCCTTCTTAGGCATGGGCACAATGTTAGCAACCCATTATGGATAGGAAGTAACAGCCAGAAAGCCAGCATTGAACTGCTTCATCTCCTCAGCTTTGATCTTTTCGGACATGTCGGGCCTCATTCGGCGAACTTTTTGTTTGATTGGTGGACATTCTTCTCTTGTAGGGAGACAGTGAACCACGATATCTGTATCCAGTCCCGGCATATCTTCATAGGACCAGGCGAAGATCTCCACAAACTCATTCAACAGCTGAAGTAAACGCTCTTTGACACTCGGCTCCAGGTTGGCACCCACTTTAACCTTTTTTCTGTCTTCCTCTGTTCCCAAATTGATAGTCTCTAACAACTCTTCATGGGGCAGAATAGCCCTTTCTTCTTGTTGCAAAAGTCTAGCCAACTCTCCAGGCACTTCACAGTCTTCATCATCTTCGTACTCGGCATGATTGACCAAATCTTCAGAGTCACTGAAGGCCAAAGCAGAATAGTCACCCATGGAATCCGGAGTGGATGGGTACCTGCATTTTGTAAGTGTGGGTGTGTGTAAGGGATAGCCATCCTTAAATAAAATAAAATGTAAAAGGAAAGGAAATGAACACAAAAGTTTATAGATGAAAACGTCCATGATTCATTAAAAATGGCATATGAAAATGAAAAATCAAAACCCTTACAAATGAACCTATGTGCCCCGGGAAAGGCACAAGGCAAAAGAGTGTACGAATTATTTAAAAGTTATTACAGACCAACATAAATGTTTCAAAAGATAAATTACTGATTGATGAAAGTAATGGGAACGAAGTCTTTCGCCTCCCAGTTGTTCAGTCCTCCTTCAATGGTTGGAAAGATCCAATCTTCAAAATTGCCTTCTTCATCATCATCTTCTAAAGCATGAACTCCATGATGAGTGATCTTTAAGGGTGGTCCTCTAGCCTGGGAGCGACGCACATCTTTCTGGATAGCAGCAGTGAAACCCAATCCGAACTTGTCTGTCTTGTGAGGAAAATCTGGCAGTTGACCCCATATTGTACTCCCTCCTTCCTTGATCACAGCCTCCGCATCTTTAAGGGATGATATCCGGGACACAGGCTTGGTAATGATGTGAACTTCAGTCATTGTCTTAGCTACCGCAACCTCAGGAGAAACCTCTTCAAAGTGTTGGAAAGGTGTTTCTATGAATTCACCATCTAACTCCACGTAGCGGAAAAAGTTAAGGTGGCTTATCATATACTCCTCCTCACCATGAACTGTTATGATCTTACCCTGGACCGGGTATTTGAGCATCTGGTGTAGAGAAGAAGTGACTGCCCCAGCGTTGTGGATCCATGGCCTTCCTAATAAGCATGAATATGAAGGACGGATGTCCATCACATAAAAAGTAGAGTTGAAAATTTCTATTCCCACCTTAATTGGGATGTCCACTTCTCCATGAACCATCCTCTTAGAACCGTCGAAGGCTCTAACAATGATATTACTGGGCTTTAATATCAAACCTTCACAGTCCAATCTGTCCAATGCTTTCTTTGGTAGGACATTTAAAGATGAGCCGGTATCAACCAGAACATGAGCAAGTGTGGTCCCCCTGCATTCTACCGAAACATGCAGCGCATCATTATGCTTTCTTCCCTTGGAAGTTAGATCGGCATCAGAAAAGCCCAGACCATTGTCGGCTGTAAGGCTAGCCACGCACTCTTGAAACTGATTCGCAGAAGTTTCTTGAGGCACGTGTGCCGTCTTCAAGAATTTGATCAAGGCTTTGGCATGAGCCTCAGAGCAAAGTAATAGAGCCAACATATAAATTTTTGAAGAGGTTTGCCCCAGCTGCTCTACGACATCATAGTCGCTCTTCTTAATTATCTTTAAGATTTCCTCCATTTCCTTTTGGGTGGTCTCGGGGATAACCAAAGCCTGAGCCCTCGTCCTGACGGGCGCTTCTTCGATTCCCTTACCTTTACCAGCAATAACAGCAGAGGGTTCAACTTCGGGAGTAATAATTTCTTCAATCACTGGACTTCGCACAGATATCTTGACAGGCACAGAAGCACTTGAGGGTCCGAAGACTGCCCGTGGAGGAGCAATCTCCGGAGAGAAGATTCTTCCGCTACGAGTTATCTTACTTGTCCCTGCAATATTCCCTATGTCAGGAGTTTCTTCATCAGAATTCTCTTGGACTGATTCGATCTGCTTAACACCATGGTAGAAGACCTCTCCTCCATAATTCCATGGTATCGTCTTGTTGGACTTATATGGGATAGGCCCCGACATGGTAATCTTCAGCGGTACAAACTTTGGATCAGGTGTAATCTTAATAGGCCTTTTGCAGGTCTTGGAAAGATTGCCGGAAATGGTGATTATAGCAATGTCATTGATTGGAGTAACAGGAGTAACAAGAGTAATAGTTTCAACAGGAGTTTTCTGAAAGAGGATTTCTTGAGTATCCATCAGGCGTTGGATGCCTGATTTCAACAGCGGACAGTCGAATTGCAAGGTTAAACATAAGTAACAATCTTTTTCACAGCCCGGGAAAATCCCGGCTTTCAACAGATCCATCTTGATCAATGGCAACAGAGTCATTAAGTCATCAACAGCGGTAACATGAAGATCTTCTACAATGGCATGGACGTTATGACCATGTTTTTGCATAGGAGAGGATATCACATTAGGTTTTTAGGGGCATCAAACTCTACCTCCTTGGCATCTATCAAATCTTGGATCTTGTTTTTAAGGGCCCAACAGTTGTTGGTGTCATGCCCCACACTGTCCGAATGATATGCACATTTTGCATTTGAATGATAATAGGGAGAAGAGGTATTTAGGTTTTTCGGCGCTTCTTTCAAGTTGGTAAGGTTTAGCTTTAACAAATGAGGGAGGACCTGAGCCGGTGTCATATTGATCCAGGTGAGTTGCTGCTGTGGCCTTTCTACCCTTTGCTGGTTAGCTCTAGGTTGACTGCTTCGAGGTTGATCGGCTGAGGAGTTCTGGATCATCACAGCCCCCACCGTTGGTCGGCGCTCCATTCTCCCTTGATTTTATGGGAGTAAACAGTAGAAGCTTCTTTCTTGGCTGGGAAGGTCTTCTTGACAGCAGCGGAAGCAGTTGCATCCTTCTGAATTTTACCACTCTTAATGCCAGCTTCGACCCTTTCACCCGCCAGAATTAATTCGGTGAACCCTGCAGATGAGCTCTCGATTAAGTGATTAAAGAATGGACCTGACAGGGTCCCCAAAAACATGTCAACCAGCTCTCTCTCCGACAATGGTGGCTGCACCCTTCCAGCCAAATCCCGCCACTTTTGGGCATACTCTTTAAATCCCTCGTTAGAAACCATACCCATACTCTATAGTTGAGTATGAGTAGGCGCTAGATCTGCATTGTATTGGTATTGTCGATAGAAAGCAGCAGCCAAATCTTCCCAGTTATGAACATCAGATCTCTCAAGTTGATAGAACCAGTCCAGTTGCGTACCCGACAAACTATCTTGAAAAAAGTGGACTCATAGATCCTTATCAGAAGAGTGAGGTTGGATCTTTCTGACGTAGGACCGCATATGCATCTTCGGACAGGACAAACTGTCGTATTTGGAAAATGTAGGCACTTTGAACTTGGGAGGAATGACGATCCCAGCAACCAACCCTAGTTCTTCGAAATCCAGCCCGGGAACCCTTTGTACTTCCATGGCCGCCAACCATTCTTCCAGATTTTTATACTTATCGTCCGCAGGAGGATATTGCTGCTCAGAGTAATCTTCCTCCTCTTCTTCTTCTTCCTCTTCAGCTTCAGATTCGGAGGGCATTACAACTCCCTTACCTTTACCAACCCCTTCGTCAGACGTCGAGGGGAACTCCAGAACTCTCCTAGCCTGATGCTCAAATCTTCTTCCCATAGTGGCCACACCAGTTCTTTTCTTCTTTTTCTCTTTGTATGTTTCCTTCTCTTTCTCTAACAGTGCTTTAAGGTCCTCTTGACCCTTTGCCAATGTTATGAGGAGTTGTTGGAACTGAGAATTTTGTGCTTGCAGATCTTTGACCGTCTGCTCTATATCCATCTTGCTGAAATAAATAGAAGAAAGATAAGGAAATCTGGTGTGAAGACCTGTTTATGCATATGATGAATGATATGTATTCATGTAATGCATTCAAGGATTCAGAAATTCAAAGTTGTTGCAAATAAAAAGAACACACGTCATATTAATAAGAAGAAATTTGTTAGCACATAAATGCCCCATGGGAAAAATATTACAAAATTCTTAATGTAAAAAGACATTGTGCATCCTCTTTGGTGCGATGTAAATGTTGAGAGTCTCCTCTTCGTGAAGTCGGCGAGTAAGTTCCAAAACCTTCTTCTCACTGGCATAGAAGCTGGCTTCAAAAGTATTTCGTTCTTCCTTGAGCTGTATCCAACTCTTTTGCAATTCTTCCAATGATGTTGGCATGTCAGGATGTAGGAGGGTGTATGGAACCTCTCCTTCCATAACAGGCTCTTTGATCACGGGGAAAATGTGAGGGTAAGGCATCATAAGACTCTGGGCGCGGGTTCGTACCCACTTGAGATAAGGCTCAAGAGGGATGGAATTCTTGTGCCCCAGTGTCTTACTATCCACTTTGTTGGGCATCCTCCAAGCTCGGGTAAACCTTTGTTGAAGTCCTTAAGCGTCATTGTCAAAGTCAAAAACCAAGTCAGGAATCAGCATATCATGAGGGCCATCCCTTCGAGCATATCCAAACTATCTCAGAGCTAAACAGGGATTATAGGTGATGCCTCCCCTAATGCCAAGTAGTGGGACATTAGGGAATTCTCCGCAACAATCAATGATGATGACATTTTCTCTGGACGGAGCACACCAATGAACATCAGAATGTGTTAGGGTCATCAACCATTGTGACCACCTTAAACCCTGCTCATTCTTCAAAACTGATTGGGGAAGGTGAGAAATAAACCACCTTGCTAGAAGAGGAGTACAGCACATGAGAACACCTCTTTTCCTCATTGTTCATGTGTGAAATGAGTGTAAGATGTCCCAAAGAAATGTAGGCACAGGATTCCGAGATATGAAAATCTTGACAGCATTCACATCTATAATCTGATCAGGGTTTGGGAACAAGACCAACTAATAGATGAGAAGTGCTACAATCTCCTCAAAAGCTTGCAGATATAGAGAATTCCAGCAGTCTTGTGCCTTCTCAAACAGAAACTTTGCCAAGAAACCCTTGACACCACTTCTGGTTTCCCAATGACCTTTGATATCAGATGATTGCAAGTGTAAGTCTTAAGCAACATCTTCAGGTTTTGGTTCTCTTTCCGTGCCATTGTAGGGTAGTTGATGGAGAATAGGAATCCTCAGAAGTTGAGAAAATTCCTCCAAAGTAGGCACTAGTTGGTAATCAGGAAATGTGAAGCAATGGTGTAGGGGGTCAAAGAACTGGAAGAGAACTTTCACCATGTCTTCTTCAATGTTGGAGTTGACCAAGTTGAGAAGTCTACCATGTCTTTCACTGAAGGGAGAATTCTCTGGAATCTTCGAAGTAAGCTCCTTGAATTGAGGAGGGATTCTCACAAGGTTGACTTGAATTGTTTTCCTGCGAAGAGATTCCATGACCTGCAAAACAAGAACAAAGATGAAGATCCAAACCCTTGAAATGGTTAGTGGATGCATATGATGCTGTATGATGTTCATGATGTATGCACAAGCATATGTACAAGCAAATCACACAAGATCCTAGTTTCAGGCTTGCATGGAGTTTCATAGGTAAGTTCCCTCTTGAAGTTAGTTGGCTCAATCTGTCCTATAAATAGTAACTGGGTTCTAAGGAGCTCAATATCAGTGGATTATTTTCTGTGTTCATTGTTTCAGTTTAGCCACTTAACTGGCGACCGAAATATTCCAAGAAAACAACCCTCAACGAGTGTAGTATCGAGTATCTACCAACTTCGGACTTTACCAAAGCCGGTCATCTCACTACCCCTAAAAAAGGCCAAGATGGTCAAGTCAGGTTCTAAGAGTTCATTAGTGCTTCATGACATCACTCAGCGGCCCCGTATTCTCTTTGATTGACTCAAAGGCTACCGGTACCCACAAATATGTCGCACTAATATAGCTATTGCTTCAACCATGTCGATATACCCCGCACAGTTTCCATACGTATTTCTATTTACCTATGAATGTTTCCCAAAAATACGAGTGGAGGATTCAAACCCAAATAAGAGAACCAAATGTAAAGCAATCAAAGCAAACAAGATAAGCATGCAGAGGTGATCTAAACCCTAAGGTTACTCCACTTTTATAATTCTCCCCAGCAGAGTCGCCAGTTCTGTGATACGGTGGGAGAACTGACTTGAGGTTTTGCGTTTGTGTTCGCAAATGTTTCAGTTTAGCAAGAGTCGCCACCGACTTTTTATTTTTATCCTAAGGAAAGGTCAAAAAGCACAGGAAAGACCTTTGAGATGTTTTCTTGGGTTCGGGGAGTAGATTATGAAAAGGGAAGGTGCAAGCACCCTTTTCATCCATGGTTATCCATGGGCTCTTAGTTACTTGTTTAGATCACTTTCTTTGCTTTTCCAATTGTTTGAAATGGTGCTTTGTGTGTGGTTTTGAAAGATGTTTTGAAAAGAAGCCATCGTTGTGGCAACCTTTGTAATGATTCTTGTTTGAATGTATACAAAGGTGTTTTGTGTTTTTGAAAATATTTCAATGTTTGAAAGTTTGTTTTTGGGAAATGTTTTAGAATTGTGAGGTGAGGTGTGTTTGAAAAGAGCAAGGATATTTTTGCAAGTTTGATCAAGTAACTAAGAGTTATCTACCCTATTTTACTCAAAGATCTTTCCTATATCTTTTTAACCCTTTTGGCAGTGTTGTTTTACCATTGCATTTGGTAAACAACCTTGTATTAGGATGTTGAACGGGACAGGCGCGGGTCATCGTATAGACCATGATAGCAATTGTGTTAAGTATTTTTGGCAAATTTTCCGAGGGACTAGATCATTTTGTATAGGCAACCAAGATAGCGTCATCGAGGGACTATGATCTTTTGCTTTTGTTTTTGTTTTGCCAAAGTACTCAACATGCATAACATGGCCCATTTTAAAGGCAACAAGTGGATGAAACCCTAGGGGTGTAAGTGTGCATTGTGTTTGATTTTCATGCATTTTTGTCTTTGTATTAGGTCAAGCTACTTGTTGGTTTTGATTTTTTGCATACAAACCCTAATCTCTAATCATGGCATAATTGAAAGCATAAGGTGCGAGAATTAAAAGTCTAAGCTATTACAACATGATTATGGGGATGGGGGTACAATTTTTGAATGGGGGTGTATTTGACAAGAAATAAAAACCCTAATTTTACTATTACATCCAAATTGAATCAAATGGCATAAATAATAAATGAACAAATATTTAATATAAACAAATTAAATAAAATATATGAAATAATATGAATATGCAAAAAGTTTATTTATTTTTATGTATGTAAAAATATTTAATACAAAAAGGAAGAAATAAAATAAAATAAAATATTATTTTTTTATTAAGGGTAAACCCTAATTTTTCTTTAAGAAAATAAATGTTAATTATATTATTTATGTATAATAAAAATAAATGATGTATATATAAAAATTAAATATATTTAGAAAAATGTATTATTTTAAGTATAAATAATAATAAGAAAAAAAGTATATTTTTCATGTTTTTATTCTCAAGTATTTATTAAATAAAATAAAAGTATGTATATATAAAATTAATTATATTAAACATGTATAAAAAATGAAATAAAAGATATACAAAAATAAAAATATATTTAGTATAATACATTATTTAAATATAAATAAAAATATAAAAGTATGATTTTTAATATTTTTGTTTCTAAGTTTTCATTAAAATAAAATAAAGATATATGTTCATTACATTACTTTTATGTTTAGGAAAATAAAAATAAAATACAAAATAAATGTGAAAATTTATAAAAAAAATATTTTTTGAGTATTTTTTATATTTGGGAATAATAAAATAAAATCAGAAATGAAAATAAAAATGAAAAAATATAAAATATCAAGAAATTGGGCCAGGGGGTGCAAAAAGTAAAATGGGGGTGTCAATAGTGAGCCAGGACCAAGCCCAGCCCACCACTTCATCTTCAACCTCTGTTCTTCACAAAACGCACGCGCCTGTACCAATCATGAACATCCTGCATACGAGCTCTATTGCAAAAACACATAACATCAAAGTTGTAGAGCTCTTCAAGACGAATTCAACCATATAAAAAATAATCCTAACTCTCAAAGACCAGAGAGAATTTCTCTGGCCCTAAAATCTAACCTAATTTTTTCAGTATGTTCATGGATCAAATTCTCTTAGCATGCTTAATAAAAATGAAAACTGAGCATATGTACAGCTTCATGGCTATGAATACTACATTTCTTATTCACAAACCTAAGTCTAAATGTTCCTAAATAGAGAGATAGAAAGTTGATAAAAACCTGTTTTAGCTGACTTCGTGTATGGTAATGTGGAGCTTTTCAACAAGGCCTGAGATGTTTGGGAGCTTGCTTGAACTTCACTTGACCTTCTCCAATGCTTTGCTTGCTTTGAATATGCTTGAACAAGCCTACAGAACTCAACCTGCACAAGCTCAAAATGAAAATGGAAAACCCTGTAAATGGAGTTACAGTTGGTATTTAAGGTTTGGGATAGTTTGGATGGATGGAATGGAAGGTGTTTGAACAGGTTTGGGCCAAAACGCACGAGCAAATTGTGCTATGGAAGTCAAGTTGCAGATACTGCCCTGCTTTGCCAATGGGAGGTGATTTCTTGCTATGGGATGTTTGAAGGCTCAAGAGATCGTGTTTCTGGCTCAGAGAGGTGTGAGAAAGATGGTTCAAATGTTTTCACAAGTTAGTTTTGGCTGATGTTCAAGTTTTTTTTTTGTTTTGGATATCTTTCTTGTATTTTAAGCCAACATGAGAAATGATGTGTAGCAGGCCTGTACAGGCTATCCACCACCTTGCACACTTTGCCCTTGGCCCCTCCAACTTGTGGATTTGATTTGTTGTATGAGATATGGACCAATGCTCAAGAAATCAGTTTTGACATAAAGCATGATTTAAGCAAAAATGGAAATTTTGCTTTTTCTACTTAGGGATTAATCCAAGGTGCAATGCTCTAATGACCAAAACAATGCCTTAGACCAATGGTTTTGAACTTAATTATTGAGTGTGAAATGGTTTTGAGGCCTGTAATCTAGTGCAAAGCATGCTGATTTGAATTTGCAACTTGTATGAACATGAACATGCCATGGATGAAAAATGAGTTTTTTCCAACTTCAAGCCTTCGATTCTCCCTAACCACAAATGAGTTTGGAGAGTTCTTTGACATTTTGGAAAGCTTGCAACATGCTCTGAAATTCATCTTTGAAATGAAATTTGAGATTCAAAGTGAAACTATGTGAAAAATGGCCAAGAATATAGGTCAAAATCCTGCCTAAACTAGGGCAAAATTTCTCTAAGTTAAAAGTTTTAGGGACCCTTGTTCCAAAAATTATAACTTGAGATCCAAGCTTCTTTTGAGAAAAATTTGTGAATCAAAGTTGTAGACTTTGTGGAGGAATACAACTTTAATGTTGGAAGTTTTGTTTGAATCCAATTTCATCATGGTGAAAATGTTGGGCAAAGTTAGGAAAAATTAAGAAAATTTCATAACTTAGAAAAATTCTAAGTTATGAAATTTTTCAACTTTAAACCCTAATTTGCAAAAATGGGTTTCTTGATGAACAAGTTTCATGTTTTGACATATCTTGATGAAAAATGACCCTTGGTATTTGATTTTGACCAAAAAAGTCAAAGTTTGACTTTTCAGTGTACAGTCAAATTTTGATCAGTTGACTAAAAAATTCATTTGTCAATCCAATGCAATTGAGATCCTTTGAACCTTGTGAATAGGTCAAGATGATTTCATTGAATCCTTGAGTCCATGCTTGAACTCAATTTGCCATTGGCTAGGTTAAAAATCAGAAATTGCCCTTGTGCAGTCAAAACCCTAAAAATGACCATTTTGCCCTTTTGGTGATCTGATCAAATTTCTTGTGGAGTTGTGGTCCAAACTTGATCAAATGGTTCATATGAGTTTATAATGTTGATGTGGTTCAAAATTCATGAGGTTTGACTGTAAATTGGCTACAGTTGACTTTTCCCCAATACAACTAATTTCTAGGTCAACTGTCCAATTGACTGGGTAAAAATTTGATTCAAGGCTTGAAACTTGGTATGGACAAACTTATGAGTCCAACATGAAGTATGAAAGTCACTTTGGGCATTGTAAGTCAAGAAATCCCTGTGCAAACTCAAACCCTAATTTAGGTCAATAGTGCAAGGAGATGTCTTGAGCAGAGAAAACCCTAGCTTGGTCTTGAGTTCAAAGAGCCTTGTGATGAGAAATGTTGATAAAATGAGAGGGAAAATTTTGGGGTACAACAATTAGCTTGCAAACTCATTAAGAAATAAGAATGTGTAATCAAAACGTGCAAATGATGCGTAAATAAATGAAAACGAAAACGAAATTTTTGGCTAACCGCGTGACTGCTATAACGCGTTTCAGGATGTGGGAAGGCTTGCTAATGATTGGAACACGATCCTGAGACGTCCCGCAATCAATTGGAAAGGTGAAGATGGCTTGGGACGGCCTGTAACTTAGAATTAGATCACCATTTTTTCGTGAATTTTTTGAGATTTGTTCTTGCTCTGCATGACGGCTCAGCCTCCTCTTATGCCTTGGATCTCTTCTGTATATGTAATAAAACATGTTAGGTCAACAAAAACAGATTCAATCTTGCCCATTATGAAGATTTGATTTGGTCTTTCATGGCATATGATATCTTTCCAAATTTGATTCAATTCAATCTTTTTCCAACCAAATTAGCCTTGCACGAATTGATTCTCAATTGACAGCATATAAGATCTTCTTTCAATGCAAAAATCATCCCTAAAACACAATATATGATTTATTTAGATTTATTTGATTTTATTTGAATTTTAAGTGAATAAAAATCAAAATAAATTGAATAAATAAATAAATGAAGCATGGAGGGTCCCATTGGTCGTGGACTATGTTATCATTGAAGTGAAAGCATAAAAAGTTGGGCCCATTTAGTAAAAAATGCAAATTTGAGCACATTTGACTTTTGGCAAATTTGCAAAAAAGGTCAACTTGGCCAATGCATAACTCTCTTAATTTTAACCCTATAGAGATGTTCTTGGACTTTTTAGAAATCTTAAGATGTCCTCTAAGAAACCCTTTTGGTCTCATCTCAATTGAGTCTTCCATTTTCATGTATGAATCTTTGACCAAAAAGGTATTTTCATTGACTTTTCAAAATGACCTATAATGTCAAAATTCATATCTTTTTGTGAGTGCATATTTTGAACTTGGGAGCTGAAGATGAATTGTTGGGAATTGCATCCTATTCAAAATGAGCTTTGGATGGGTCATTTCTGATAAAGTATGAGAAAGTTATTCTTGGTCAAAGTTGAGTTGACTTTTCCTCCAAAACCCTAATTTAGCAACTTTTGGGTTTTGATGAATTGTGAGCAATCCTTGATGAATCATGATCAACCCTTGATCAAATGATGAATGATACTTCAAAATGAGGATGTTGACAAAAAATCTTGATGTTTAACTGTATGTGGGCCACAATTGACTTTTGACCTAGCACAGTCGATTTTCAGGCATTTGAGCAATTGACTGAGCAAACTTCCTCTACAAGGCTTGAAACTTGACATGGATGATCTTGAGAACATATTAGGACAATGGTGAGCACTTGGGATCCTTTGGATTCAAGCATCTTGATGAAAAATGAAACCCTAATTTGAGATAGACTGCCTTAGGAGAGAGTTTGTCTGGTTAACTCTTGGACTTCCTTGAGCAATTTGAGGACCTCACTTGACATGTATTGAGAAATATGGAAGGGAAAATTTTGGGGTACAACAGTATGATGTTTATGATGTCATGAGAAATCACAGGTATAGCAAACACAGACAAATCACACCAAGTCCTTAGGTTTAAGGCCCGCTTGAGTTTTAAGGTCATACCCTCTTGAAGCTGGATTTGTTCAACCTGTCTTAGAAAAGTAATCGGGTTCTAAAGATTCTCAATATCACTGATCATCCTTTATCGGGCATTGTTTCAGCTCAAACAATCTTTTCTTGCAGCCTAAATATCCTTAAAGTCTGATCTCAATGAGTGTAGCATCGAGTATCAACCAATCCTCAGCTTTATACTGAGGCCGGCTATCTCACTACTTTCTAATGGCCAAGTTTGTTCAACTAAGGTTCTAAGGTCCGTTAGTGCTTCACGACACCTTGCGGCGGCCCCGTATTCTCCTTGTTTCCACACGAAGGATACCGGTACAAACCAAAGTGTCACACCAACACAACCATCACTTAAACTATATCGGTCTATGCCGTACAGTCTCCATGATCTATTGCTGTTTACCTAAAAAGTGTCCCCAGATCCGGGTGTAGGATCTTTAATAATACCCAAACAAAACCCCTTAAAGATAAAGCAAGCAAAGAAAAACAAGAAAGCAATTTTAAAATGACCTAGATCCTAAGGTAAACCGCACTTATTAACTCCCTAGCAGAGTCTCCAGTTCTGTTATACGGTGGCAGAACCGACTGTTATACTGGTTTGTGTTTTTTGTTCGCAAATGTCGCGGTAAGCAAGAGTCGCCACCGACTTTTATTTTATCCAATCAGGAAAAGGAAAAAGAACAGAAAAAACCTTTTTCGAGATGTTTCTGAGTACGGGGGGTAGATTATAGAAAGGGAAGGTGTTATCACCCTTTCTATCCATGATTTTCCATGGGCTCTTAGGTACTTGCTCATTTTGAAAAAGTTTTATTTTACTTCGTTTTAACCCTTTTTTCTGTCCTCAAGAGTGTTACGAAGTTGTTTTTGAAAACTTTGTTTGAAAAGTGTTTGGTGTGAAAAAGTTTTGTTTGTTTGAGCAAGTACCTAGGAACTAATCTTCATACTCGAAAAAAGTTTGTTCGTTTTCCTTTTAGACAATGCTATCCCATTATTGAGAAATAGGTAGCATCGTCGTTGGAGTTTTAAAGGGACGTTCGAAGGGACGAAATGGTCTCTGAAGGCAACAAGTAAGGATACCTTAGCATTTCGAAGGGACTATCATCATATATTCGTAGGCAACATCGAGGGACAAGATCATTTCTCGTAGGCAACTCGAGGGACGTTAAGGGACTATGATCTTTATGATGACTTTTAGATTGAGGGACTTTTGCTAAGATATCCCTACGTTCGAGGGACATGACCATTATTTTCTGAGGTAACCAAGTGGGGAGTACCCTAGGGGTGCAAGTATGCAACAATGTGTTTTTTCAGTTATATTTATCTTGCAATTAGGGTTTTCTATTGTTCATTTTTATCTTTTCATACAATTATATTAATCTAAGCATTGCATAAAATATAGTAGCAGGAGATAAAGGCGGAAATGTAAACCTAAGCTATTACAGAGCTTTGGGGCAGTTACATAATAGTGAAGAGGGCGGAAAAGAAATCCTAAAACTATTACATCCTGGAAGCAATTACATGATAATAATAAATAAAAAAAGCGGGAAAAATAAAGCTACACTATTACAATTGAACGCGTCCTATACACTTTATCTAGGAAAATAAAAATAAGATGAAAATAGCAAAGAAAATGTTTTGGTGATTTTTTATGAAAAAAATGATTTATGATAATTAATTAAATAAACCTAAAAAACCTAATTAATTTTAATTAATAAAAAATGTTAATTTTGAAAAAAAGTTAATAAAAATACCTAAATCCTAATTAGTTCGAATTAAAAAAAAGTTATTTTTGAAAAAAAAGTTAATTAAAAAAAACCTAAAAACCTAATTAATTTTAATTAAAAAGGTTAATTTTGAAAGAAAAAAAGATTAATTAAAAAACCTAAAAACCTAATTAATTTTAATTAAAAAAAGTTAATTTTGAAAAAAAAAATATTAATTAAAAAAACTAAAAACCTAATTAATTTCAATTAATAAAAAAAGGTTAATTAAAAAAACCTAAAACCTAATTAATTTTAATTAAAAAAAGTTTTAAAAAAAGTTTATGTGTAATGATTAATAAGAAAGAATTAAGTTTACTGAAAAATAGATAGGGAAAGAAACATCAATGAAAAATAGGGTTAGAAAATACAAATAATACAAATGTCAGGGGTGGGTGTTGAACCAAAAATTAATTTAAAACCTAAAATTAAATTTTAAAAAAACCTAAAATTAATTATTCGAGTTTATTATGAAAATTATAAAAAATCAAAGGTTTGTGAAAAATGTTAGGTTTTATGAAAAAATGTTTTAAACAGACAGAATGAAAATTTGTAAAAGGATAAATAGAAAGAAAACCAAAACCAATAGGGGTGGTTGTTAAACTCACTCCCTTAACCTTCTCAGGATGTCTGTCTCGCCATACATTGGTGGTTATTCTGTTTTGGCCTCAGCATTTTGTAATAACTCTGCACGGGATCCTGTCTAAATTTGCAGTGTTGAATCTCATGAACACATTAAATAAATTACTATATCATGAAATACAAATAAAGCAAATATATGAAATTTTGTAATATTAAAACCGATATGGCATGTATGAATGCTTCTATACCCTTTTGATCATGGAGATCAAACCAGTCTTACCCTTACTGGAGAAGTAGTGAGATGTGGGTTTGTAAAGGCTGGCTTGTTTGTAGTGAGATGGGGGTTTGTAATAAGGATTTCAAGGTTTTTAGGGTTCTTGAAAGAATTTGATATTTTGACAGGGTTATGGCAAATGTTTTTTTTCCCGTTGTTTGTGTGAAAAGAATAGGATTATATAATGGAAATTAGAGAAAAAAATGGGCTTTGAATGTGCAATTGGGCCTCCAATAACCACAAGCAATAATGCAGATTTTTATTCACTTGAGTCTGTCACATTCCAGGCTAAATCTCAGGGGCTTAAGTGCAATTTTTGAAGTTGAAATATGAAAAAAAAAATGTAGCCAACATCGGGAACTAACTCTTGTCCGAAAATGGGCTCAATCGAATAAACGATGAATTAGTTATGAATTTTTGAAGTTTCACCTCAGACAAACTTATTTTGGGCTCCAGTGTCAACTCTGACACGTTCTTCAATAAAAAACTGGTATTGATTGGAGCATAAAACGGTCTTGACTTTTGAAGAAAAGTTATAGATCTCTGAGTTAGTGACCTTGTGTAAAAAGATGGGCCCGATCCGATAAAAATTGGCCGAGTTATGAATTTTCAAAGTTTCGACCCAGATGAAATAATATTCAGTATTCGGGATTTTCGGCGCGTCACATGCACTCTAAGCAAAAAATGGAGGCATTTTGGATACTGTTCTAACTCGATACATCCTGTGAAAACTTAGCTAACTCAATTTGTGAAATTTTGGCACCAGAACCAGCTCGGTACGATGTAAATCGACCTAGTTATGATTTTCTGAATATGACACAAATAAACTTCTGTCACAAATTTTCTGTACGAAAATACTTGATAAATCCGTATTTTTGAAGACCTTATGATCGAAATTGGCTTCCAGCCGTGAGATATGAAAACGTAGATGATTTCAAGACGAAATTTTGGCCACCAGAACAGGTTCAAAACAAGCCACGATCTTCAAGTTATGAATTTTTTAGTGCGTAAAAACTGCACTTTTAACACACTTTTTCACCACATTTCTTCGAGAAAACTCACACATTCGGAGACCTTCTTTAAAGAATTGACTCTTGAGCCGAACCTGAATTTGAGAATACGTTATCAGAGATATCTTGGTGAAAGAATACCTGAATATAACGCGACGGGTTGGACTTGTGAATCTTTGAACCCTGAATCATTGTAAAATGGCGAACCAATCTTCAGCACGAAAAATACTCTGAGAATATCCATTGGCAAAATAAACGTCACTTGTAACCTGAAGAAGCTTGATAAATATACCTTTATTCCATAACCAAAAAACCAATAATATGCGTGTATGAAAAGAGGGTAAATTTTGGGGTACAACACTAATGCACTCTTACCTTAATTACTATGTATCACCCAAATTTTTTCTACAACTCCCATTCTCAATATTTCAAGGAATCACAAGAATTCCATAAATCTAACCTCGAAATACTAATGGAGGACTTCAATGTGTCACTAACTCACTCTTACCCAAATTACCTCAACTACCAATCCAAACATTTCGAGGAGTCGCAAGAATCCCATAAATCCGATCTTGAAACATTAATAGAGGATTATAATGCGACGCTAACTTATCCTCAACCAAAATTTCTCTATAATCACCACGCCCAATATTTTAAGGAGTCACAAGAATCCCGAAATTCCAATATCGACACATTAATGGAGGATCTCACTGCAATGCTAACTCGCTCTAGGCTAGAAACCATGATGACAGAGCACTTTGTGGAGACACAAAATATGATGCAAACACAATTTGAGGAACCACAGGAATCTCATAATTTAAACCTCGAAACATCAATCGAGGATTTCAATGCGATGATGACTCACTCTAGGCTAGAATCTATGATAGAACACTTTGTAGAGATCCAAATTGTATAAAATGAAGAGTTAAGAAAACAAAGTCTTCATAATAATGAAACCTTTAGGCGGCTGAACAATGTGGTTGAGTCCCTTGTGACTCACAACATGACCTTGGAGACTCAAATCTTCTTGCTTGAACAAAAACCTCTAGGAACCTTCCCTGGGGAGCATGTGGATGTTGAAAAAACCAGTAGTGAAAAACAAATTGAAAATCCTAAGGAGAATGATAATGAGATTGAAGAGAGTAATAATGAGGTTGAGAGAGTTATGAGGAGAAAAAAGTAGAGATTGAGAAAAATACACGGACACCATCTGAAAGGGAGGTTGTCGAAGAGATAGAGAAGGAAACATTTATTGTTTTTCTTCTTCCCTATAACCCACCTATTTATTTTTTGTAAATATTTGTGGAAGCTAATGTAGATGCCCAATCCAAAAGGTATATGGAAAATATCCACACCAATGTAGCTTTGTTTGAGGTCTCGCATAAAAAGAGAAAATTTAAGGACCATGAAAATAGGGAAATCATTAGCATTAAGAAGGGAAGGTTAAAATTCGAGATGGTGGGTGAAATAACAAAACCCAAACTTGAAAAGCTGATACTCAAGATAGATCATGAACCACCACCACAAGTTCAAAAGAATGAACCACCCCATAGAAGAAAGAAAAGAAAAGGTGAGGGATATGTGAGATGGCTTGATAAGTGGCCATGGAAACCAAAGATGATTAAAAATTCAATCGAGGAGTCATTCTCAAGAGAATCACCATGAGTGTCGATACTCTTGAGTCGTCAAGATACCGATGTTAAATGAAGCACTACGTGGGAGGCAACCTACGAGTTTCAATTTAATGTTTTTGCTTTTGTTTGAGTTTGCAAAAAATAAAGATATCGATCGCTTTGTACCTATCAGTTGCATATAGACAACTATCGAGGCGAGCATTGATTAGGTTCTTGTTCCTTTTCCCATTTTTTACTGAAACATTGAGGACAATATTTGGTTTAAGTATGGATGAGGAACTTTACCGCTTTCCATTTATCGCTTCTTATTTTGATGTATTATTTTCTAGTTTATTGCATGTTTTTAGGATTTTATTTGTTTTCAGTATTGGGCCAAGTCATTGCATGTGATGTCGAGTCTGTATGCCTGTTTTTCAGTTATTATTGAATTTCTCCAAAATTTTAAAATTTAAACCTCCCAACAACAAATTTTATTTTCTAATGCATGACACACACTCTGAAAGTATATAGGTTGTCAAAATTTAAGCTGCATTAGAGAGACTTGGGTAAGTCTCAATAACACTGATACCGTTATGACACTCTAAACTCCATCATTATGTGATATCAATCTGGATACCTATTATGTCGAAACCTTAGGCTCAAGTTTTCAAAGTAGCTTTAAAGTAGTTTATATTAGCAGTTGACACCGTCTTAAGTACAAACTACGTAGGGATTCGATGAATATAAGTGAACGATCCTAAAAATATAAAAAATTTAGTTGCCATAATAAATTTAAAATAGGGAATGCACCTATTAAGTTAGGTAACCCTCACCCGGTCACTTAATATAACGGTTGTGGAACCTACAAAAATATAATAAAACAACCCGTCGTTAGTTGGTTCAGAGGTGCCTGGTGCTGAACTTGTTAGGGCGGACAACGATCTGATCCCCGCAACTGCGATTGGTTAAATAAAAGGGTTACCAAACTTATGTACCAGAACCCCGATAAAAGGATCATAGTCACTAACTGATTTCCCTACTATGTGCGTGTACAAATAATAGGCTTAATGTGATTGTGGTTGAATGAAAAGAGTGAAAGAAAACCTAGAGATATGGTTGAGCTATAATGGCATGATTCATATTGGTTTGTATAAAGAGGGAGTCTTTGAACATCGTGTCATTACGGTGTCCTTGGTATTAAGCATTTAGTACCTGGGAATATAACATTAGCCTAGCATCTATTATGATTAGGAGTCGTGTCGTGTCCTTGTTTTGAATCACGCTTAATCATTTCTTTTACCGTGTTGGTCGATTGCTTGAGGACAAGCAATGGTTTAAGTGTGGGGGAATTTGATAACATGAAATTATATTGTATATTTGACTTGATTCACATGAACTTTTATATTGTTTTTCATTCATTTTATCTTGTTATGCCAGTATTTCTATTTTATTTCAGGTATTTACATTTCACGAGACTCACATAAGAAAAGAGGAAGAAATGACAGAAAATGTGTGACTCTGTAGCAGAAAATAGAAGAAACTGCATCAGAGGACTGTGACGGTTGTCACAGCCTCCTGCCAGTCGCCAAAGTATGTGTGTATGTGTGCCCCTCGGCACACATGTGTTCTGGTCGCCACGCCTTCAAATTATGTGTGCCCCTCGGCACACATGATGTTATGATCGACACAAGCTGAAAATATGTGTGCCCTACGACACACATTGCTTACCACTCGTCATAGGCTAATTTCAGTGTTAAACACGAAGTTCTCTCCACGTCTGTAACAAAGCTCCCATGATTTTATCAATTTCTCCGACCATTATATGCATTATCTCTAATGTCTCTAACTTCCCACTATCTCCACCTTCTTCAACTTCTCATGATCTCCACTACGTCTCACATGTTAACTTCCATTAGTTCTCTCTATAAAAACTATCAAGCATTTGTTTTTGGGACATCCAAGTTTTATGCGCAGATTATTATTCTTAGTTTTTAGGCAGAAAAGTTTACCATGTAAAAGTGGTAGTTTCTCACATCGAGGAACTACCACACCATTAGTACTAGGACTTCTTTTGTGTACACTTGGATCAACAATCATGTCGAAATTCGTCTTTCAATTTAGTTTCAGAATCAATTTTAGTTCAACTTTTATTTTCAGGTTTCATTTTAGTTATTACTTTAATTATTTCAAGTCTCTATTATTTCTGGTTTTATCGCTTTTATTATTATACTGCTTCTCTTAATTTTCAGTTTTGATTATTGTAAATTGTTGTTGTAATTCAATTTCTAGTTTCAGTTTTGTGATACGGTGGCAGAACCAACTGTTAATACTGGTTTGCGTTTGGCGTTTGTGTTTGCAAAATGTCGCGGTAAGCAAGAGTCTCCACCGGCTTTTATTTTATCCAACTGGAAAGGAAAAAAGCACAGAAAGATACCTTTTTCGAGATTTTGAGTACGGGGGGTAGATTATAGAAAGGGAAGGTGTTAGCACCCTTTCTATCCATGGTTTTCCATGGGCTCTTAGGTGCTTGCTCATCCTTTTAAGATTGCTTCCGTGTTTGTGTGTTTTGAAAAGTTTTTGTTTTACTTCGTTTTAACCCTTGTATCAGTCCTCAAGAGTATTACGAAGTGTTTTTGAAAACTTTGTTTGAAAAGTGTATGGTGTTGAAAGTTTGATTTTAAGCAAGTACCTACTAGCATCTACCTACTCGAAAAAGGATTGTTTCTATTCTCGTTTCCTTTAGGCAGCGCTATCCTACTATTAAGGAGTAGGTAGCACCGTCGTTGGAGTTGTAAGGGTCTATTCGAAAGGGATGTACGATCACTAAAGCAATGTTGGGACGTCTTAGTAATGACCCTAATGTCTTAAGATCATATTCGAGGCAACATTTCCGAGCGGGACATTTGATCTTTGTTTAGACAAGAGGGCAACCACTAAGACACCCTATACTTAATGATCGTTTACCGAAGGCAACCGAAGTGAGAGTATACCCTAGGAGTGCGCATGTGCGAGTGATTTGATTTCAGTTATTATCTTTGCACATTTAGGGTTTGCTAACCATTTTAAAATTAACATACATTCTTGTCATGCAATCCTATTATCATACATCTAATAATTAATATTTGTGAAAATTAAAACGCGAGAAATAAAACTACGCTATTACAAGGCTTCGGAGAGGGGGATTAATTACATAGCCAAAAACCCGTAAAACGATAAAAGAAAAATCCTAATTAAACTATTACATACCATGAGCAGTTACATTAATATCGTAAAAAATAAGTAAACGCGCGCGACGAAACGAGAACGAGAAAAATTAGGGTTTTGGCCCCGTCTAAACCTAATTGAAAGAAAAATCATTTTTTGTTGTTTTTGATTATTTTTGAGAAAAATAAGGTTTTAATTAAATAAATACAAACCTAGTTTCTAATTAATTTAAATTAAGAAAGATAATTAATTTGACCTATTTTTATATTTTTGTTATTTTAAGAAAATAAAATAAAAATTAAATCAAATAAATCCTAATTTTCTAATTGATTTTAATTTATTTAGAAAAAGGTTAAAATTATCCTAAAATTAAATTAAACTAATTATTAAATTAAATTTGATAAAAATAAAACCTAAATCTAAATTGTTGAAAATTGATTTTATGAGTTTTTTGTAAAAAAGAATTAATTTTATGTTAGAAAATAATTAATCAAAATGAATTAAATAAAGAAATAGAAAAGAAAAATAAAGAAATGGGCCTGATTTTAGTAGCAAACAGGGGGGTGTTAATCTGACTTTTAAGCCCAAAAATCCTTGGCCCACGTTGACTTTCCAGATCCTGTGCATTGACTTGACTAGAGTGCATCATGGACCTCCCAAGGATGGCCCTTGGATCTAGCTTGCTGGAGATCTGTTGGTTGAAGGAAGATGGCATGTGTACCTAATAATGTAAAAGAAAATAACATTGGCAAATATGGGGACCTGGGGATCGAACCCAGGCATCTTGGCTTTTTCTCTCTGCATGCTTACCAGCTGAGTTGGCCTTGTTAATTGTACATAGAATGACAAATATGCATTATATGGAAAAACACAAAATATCAATTCTCCAGCGCGTGAAATTTAAATGGGCCAGTCAGGAGGTGCCACTCCACCCTTCTTCCTCCCTCCGTTTGCAAAAGTCCAGGACTTTTACCTACAGTTTTCTGGGCGTAGGTACAGCCCTGTGATCTTCCAAAATTCACTGCACACATGATAAATCAATTCCAGTGGTACCAATCAACTCGTGGCAACCTCACGAGCATCATGGTACCACTCTCCATGGCTAATTGTTCCTGCAAGCAAAATCCCTAAAAACAAAACCTAAACCCTAATCATGGCAACTTTCTGTATGGTTAACCAAAATGCAATTAATTATTATCATTAGCTTGCAAATGTTTCAAGGATTCAGAATATATAAATAAATCATGCTAACAATGCCAAATTTATGAGATTCGATTTCAAGAAAACATGGAGTTCGTGGGATACTTATAGTGCATATTTGGACACGATAATGCCTGTCGATGGTTGGGATAGAGTCCTTAGATTCCCAGCAAACGAATGATGTGCTTGGAATGGCTTGAAAGAGCCTGGAACTATGAAATCAGATTGCCACTTTTCTATGGAATTTTGAGATTTGTTCTTCCCTTCTCACGCCTCCAATGCCCTGTTTTTTGGTCTGCACATGTTCTATATGTACCCTTGAATGGATTAGGGTTACAAATTTGCTTCAAATCTTTTCCAATTAAGGTGATTGAATCATGATTTGATCCTTATTCAAATCTTTCTAAATCAAGCAAAACTCAATATTTTTGCATCCAAATGACTCTTGCACGATTTGATTTTCTTTCCAGTTGTATAAGAGACCTAAACATGCACAAAATCTCAAGCCTTGATTAGTTTTGATATTTTCATGATTTTATTTTGATTTAAATTAAATTAATTGAAATAAAAATCAAAATAAATGACAAAAATAAAATAAAAACAAGTGGGAAGGGTCATGGGTCGTGGATCATGTTACCAACTCAATGCAAGCACAAAAAGTTGGGGGTCATTTGACAAAAATTGCAATTTTGGCCACTTTTGACTTTTGGCAATTTTGCAAAAAAGGTCAACTTCACCAATGCATAACTCCTTCAATTTTGACCCTAGAGATGTGTTCTTGGACTTTTTAGAAAGCTCAAGATGTCCTCAAAGCAACCCGTTTGGTCTCATCTCAATTGAGTCTTCCATGTTCATGTATGAAGCTTTGGGAAAAATGTGTTTTTGTTGACTTTTCAAAATGACCTATAATGTCCAAACTTTTATCTTCTTGTGAGTGCATTTTTTGAACTTGGGAGCTGAAGATGAATTGCAGGGAATAACATCCTCTTCAAAATGAGCTTTGGATGGGTCATTCTTGATAAAGTATGAGAAAGTTATGCTTGGTCAAAGTTGAGTTGACTTTTCCTATAAAACCCTAATTTGGCAACTTTTGGGTTTTGATGAATTGTGAGCAATCCTTGAGGAATCATGCTCAACTCTTGATAAAATGATGAAAAATACTTCAAAATGAGGATGTTGACCAAAAATCTTGAAGTTTGACTGTATGTGGGCCACAGTTGACTTTTGCCCTAACATAGTCGATTTTTGGGCCTTTGAGCAATTGACTGTGCAAACTTCCTCTACAAGGCTTGAAACTTTACATGGATGATCTTGAGCACATATTAGGACAATGTTGAGCATTTGAGACCCTTTGGACTCAAGCATCTTGATGCAAACTGAAACCCTAATTTGAGATAGACTGCTTTAGGAGAGGGTTTGTCTGGTCAACCCTTGGACTACCTTGAGCAATTTGAGGACCTCACTTGACATGTATTGAGAAATATGGGAGGGAAAATTTTGGGGTACAACAGCTGCCCCTGTTCAATCTTCTTAAATCTGAGGATGTAGATTGGCTTGTCTGCCTTTCGTGATCCGAGGGTGGAAGATGATTGAACACTAGAGTGCCCATAAATTTGCACTCACATGAAGTGGTATTCGTCTTGCAATGTCGAGAATGGGCTTATAGATGCAATTTGGAAGTTGAAGTCGGAAGATGGGCTT
This sequence comes from Vicia faba, assembly GCA_948472305.1. Taxonomy (NCBI): domain Eukaryota; kingdom Viridiplantae; phylum Streptophyta; class Magnoliopsida; order Fabales; family Fabaceae; genus Vicia; species Vicia faba. The sequence goes on from OX451736.1 coordinate 1,548,015,220, forward strand.
AAAGATGCCATTAGAAGAAGTGTCAATCACATAATAGATTCCTTTGTGAGAGCCCGTATACCTGTTGTTGAGGAGGACTACACCGGGGAATGTTGGTCTCTGTTGTGGTAGAAATAGAATTTTAGGAGCTTCAGTCTTCCGTTATTCTACTAGGGAATCATATCTTGGTTGAAGAGGTGAAAATGAACTGCTATCTGGTCGTGCTCCTGGCTTTACAGTGTTTTGCTGAGGAAAATAAGACCGACTACTATCTGGTCGATTCTAGGCTTCACAATTACTTACTAGGGAGATGAGATTAAACTTGCTATCTGGTCCTTCTCCAGGCTTCACAATTTCTTAATTCTTATCTGGTCGTAATCTAAGTGTGATACGGTAGGAGAACTGACTTGGGATTTTGCGTTTGTGTTTGCAAATGTTTCAGTTTAGCAAGAGTCGCCACTGACTTTAATTTTATCCTAAGGAAAGGTCAAAAAGCACAGGAAAGACCTTTAAGATGTTTTCTTGGGTTCGAGGAGTAGATTATAGAAAGGGAAGGTGCTAGTAATCTTTCTATCCATGGTTATCCATGGGTTCTTAGTTACTTGCTTAGATCACTTGCTTTGCTTTTCAATTGTTTGAAATGGTGCTCTTCAATTGTTTGAAATGGTGCTTTGTGTGTGGTTTTGAAAGATGTTTTGAAAAGAGGCCATCGTTGTGGCAACCTTTGTAATGATTCTTGTTTGAATGTATACAAAGGTGTTTTTGTCTTTTGAAAAGTTTTCAACGTTTGAAAGTAGGGTTTTGAAATTGTGTTGTGAAGTGTGTTTTGAAGATAGCAAGGATGTTTTTGCAAGCTTTGAATAAGTAACTAAGAGTTGTCTACCCTATTTTACTCAAAGATCTTTCTTATGTTTTTAACCCTTTTAACAGTGTTGTTTCACCATTGTATTTGGTGAACAACCTTGTGTTAGGATGTTAAACGGGACAGGCGCGGGTCATCGTATAGACCATGATAGCAATAGCGTCAAGTATTTTTGGCAATTTTCTTGAGGGACTTGATCATTTTGTTTAGGCAACCCAGATAGCGTCATCGAGGGACTATGATCTTTTGTTTTGTTTTTGTTTTGCCAAAGTACTTGACATGCAACCATGGCCCATTTTTGAAGGCAACAAATGGATTGTAACCCTAGGGGTGCAAGTGTGTGTTGTGTTTGTTTTTCATGCATTGTTATCTTTGGATTAGGTCAAGCTAATTGTTACTTTGTTTTTTTGCATACAAAACCCTAAGTCTAATCATGGCATAATTGAAAGCTTAAAGGTGCGAGAATTTAAATCCTACACTATTACAACGTGATATAGGGAGGGGGTACAAATTTGAATTGGGGATTATTTTGCAAGAAATTAAATTCTAAATTATTACAACCAAATCGAATGTACAAGGCATAATATTAAATATACAATATTTAAATAAATACAATAAATATTAAATAAAGCACATTATGCAAAAATGTTTTTATGTATGACAAAGTATTTTTAATGTGAGATGTAAATAAAATAAAAAGTTAATTTCAATTATTTATTATTTAGGGCAAAAACCCTAATTTCTTAAATAATTTGTATTATTTATTATTTATATACAATAATGTATTAATTTGTACAAAAATATAAGTATATTGAAAAAAAGTATTTTTAGTACGAAATATTAATAAAAAACAAAATGTATTATTTTTTGTGTTTTTTGTCTTAATTATTTAATAAAACATGTATGTATATATTAAATATATTAAATATATTAAGTGTATATAAAATAAAATAAATTATTTACAAAAAAATGTGTATATTCAAGAAAATGTTTTCAAATATAAATAAAAATAATAAATGAGAATAAACATATTCTTACATTATTTTTAGGTTTTAATAAAAAGAATATAAAACATTTAAACAATTTTTATACTAGTAATAATTGAAATTCTGGCAGCAGATACTCAATGTCACAGTGAATGTTATGACACCGGATCTGACTTTCTATAAAACAGTAAATCAAAACGCAGTAAAGAACACAGTCAATTGTTTACCCAGTTCAGTGTGAAACAACACCTACTTTGGGGGCTACCAAGCCAGGGAGGAAATTCACTATAAGAGATATTAATTCAGGAATAAACCAACCAGTTTATCTCCTTCACTTAAGACCTACCCAATGCAACTTCAATCTAAGTTCAACTTAAACCTGAGTTCCTACTCACTCCCCCTCAATCACAGCAGTGATACTAAACAATTGACTAATGAAATTATGAAGACACTCTTCAGAACATACACTTGACTATGCTTCACAGCTTTTAATCAAGTAACACAAACACTCGTGCTTCAAAGCTTTGAGTGATACATAAACCTAACTTGACCTTGCTTCAAAGCTTTAATCAAGTGACACAAACACTCGTGCTTCAAAGCTTTGAGTGATACACAACCCTTACAATCAAAACCTACTCCAAGTCAATTATCACAATGATACTTGCTTGGATTACAGTAGTTAAAACTATACAGCCCCTTGTTGATCTTCTGTCAAAAAGTTAACTTCACCAACAGCCTTCCTGTTGAATATATATGCAGTTGTTCTTCAGTTAGGGCTTCCACGAAAATAGCTAGGGTTAATTAGGGTTAACCTCAAGACTTGGTCACAAGACTTTATCAACCAGATTAGGGTTAAGCCAAGTTAACCTAAAGTCCACGTGAGATTCTGTTCTGGAATGTATGAACCATATTCCTGAAAAATCTCAGAATTAACAAAACTGCCTAACTGTTAGATCAGTACAGGATGTCTTAACATTGGTTATGACAACAAGAATCCTGTTTACTGATTTTTGGTAGAATGCAATAAATGTGATCATTGCAAAATGCTCAGATACACACTCATAATGAGCAGCTACTGTATGCCATTCTTTTTCTGCATAAAGTACCTAATAACCCAAAATGTTATGACATCAGTCATGACATTCACACACCTGGTTTTACCAAAAATACATGCCAATAACTAAACACTTACAAACTCCCCCTTTGGCAAATTTTTGGCTAAAACCCCTAAACAATCAGAGAATAGAGAGCAGCAGAAATAATATGTCTGCAGAAAAATTAATGTCTACCAAGTATAATTAACACATAATCTTCTCCCACTCTTTAGTTATAAATAGGCCAAAGATTCATGTACTTTTAGGTTATACAGTCATCCAAAATGAATAATAAAAACAACAAAAAGTCTGAAATCACTTGCAGCAACAGGTACCAGCAGCAAGCTTGACACTCCACTGATCTTCAAGCACTGTCATCTTCAGAGGAGGCACTATCTTCAGCATTAAGCTGATCTTCAGCAGCATCCTCTTCCCTTCTTTGTCCTTCAGTCTCCTTATGTTCTAGTCTAGCAATTAGGTTCTCAAGAGTCCTTTTCCTTGTCTCCATCTCTTTGCAGGTTTCCTTCAGCACAACTATAACATCAGATTTCTTGGACTGAGTTTTGACAGTTGATGTCTCAGTTGATGTCATGACAATGTCAGGAACATGAGTTCCCTGAAATAGCTTATAGTGCAACCCAAGAGCAGGGGCTCTTTTGCATACAGTATCTCTTTCCACTAGAATGTCAGGATACTGAGCAAGGACAATACCACATAGGAGGGAGGGAAAGGCAATAGGGCCTTTAACAGCATAGCTTCCAGCATGTTTTAAAGTTTGATCAAAGATATACCTGCCATAGTCAAATTCTGTCCTGGTTCCAACAGCATAAATGAATCTTCCCAATCCTGTGGAGATGGTTGATTTATGGTTGGTGGGAACCCAGTTGGCTGCACCAATCTTGTGCAGGATGGCAAATTTCATGCTTAGCTTGCTTGCATTCAGCTTGCCTTTTAAGGGCCAGCTCTTGACTTGATTTGCAGTGATGGTTTGGCATACTTGGTTGTCAGTAACCTCTAGTTCAGGGCAAGCCTCATCTGGTCTTCCTAGGAATTTGTTTATTTCAGAGGAAGAGAAATTTACTTATCTTCCTCTCACATAGACACACTTAAAGTCAGCTGACCTTCCATCAGCACACCCATCAGATAAATTCACTATGAATTCTTTGACAAGATTTTCATAGCAGTTGGTAAACTTTACCACGGTATTCATTAGACCAGCAGTTTGAATTAGGTCCATGATCTCCTTACATTCCATGGCACCATTGTTCAGTTCTCTTTCCAAGGCTATTCTTTTCAAGCAAACATACTTCCATCTGTTAGCATTTTCAGGGTGGTGAAAAGAAATGTTGTCAGTGGGGACTTCAGGAACTTTAGCCATTTTGCTTGATGGGAGTTTCCTTCTAAGAGGAATGTCTTCAGCATCAACTTCAAATTTTGATTCCTCATCAGACTCAGAAGGTTCAGGCTCTTTCCTTTTCTTTGCTATTGGTTGTCTCACAGGCTTTGAGAGACTACCAGCAGGTACTCGGGTTTTCACCTTCCCTTTGGACAATCCAGTCTTCACAGTTTCTACACCAGTCTTGCCTTCAGACCTGGTTTTCTTATGAGCAACATCAGCAGTCTTCTCTTTGGTCATACATTTTGCAGCATCCTGCTTACCTTTTCTGTTCATCATCCTTCTAGCTATGCTAGGGTTGATATTTGCAATTAGGTCATTGTCAGAGTATTCTTCATCCACATCAATAACCGGGGGTTCAACATCCTTCTCTGAAGGGTTCTGGAGATCATCAATATTTTCAGATGATTTTCGAATGTTGTCATCTGGTGTCTCAACATTCTTAGAGACATCTGGATTCATTTCAACATTTGGACTAGCAGATTCTTGATTTAAAGGAACAGAAATGCCAGGTACCGAGTGGTTCTCATTCAGAATTCTTGTAACAAGTCTAGCTATTGCTTGATGAACATAAGTTAAGCCTTCCTTATTTGCTATTTCTGAGGGAACAGAAGATGATGGTTGAGAGGGATTACCAGATGAAGTAGCTTGAGACCTTCCTGCATGCCTTGTTCTCAGCTTTTTAACCTTAGAGGGGTTAGCTGCCAGTTCTCTAAGAGGAGTAATCTCCAAGACTTCAGAATCCATGCATGTTGTGATTGCCCTAGGTTCTCGATCAGAGGATGCGGATGAAACAGTCGTCTTGGAAGAGGATGATGTCATGGATAGTTGAGACATTTTGAGAGTCTTAGAAAACCAGTAACAATGAGAGAGAAATCTTTGATTGAGAGAATGGGGATTGTTGCAGAGCCGAGAGAGGAAGGAGGTAAATGAGTGTCTATTCAACTTCTTAACAATTTTGAAAGAAATAGGAAAACATATGATTAACCCAATCAAAATAGACTTAACACAAAAATCTCTTTCATCCCTTGTTTTAAGCAAAATTAATTGCTACATTTCCTCATGTTGGCAAATACCCAACTTGCCGCTCAAATTTTCAAATTGATTTGCATCAAGTGCTTTGGTAAAAATGTCAGCCAGTTGTAGTTCAGTGGCAACATGTTCCAGTTTAATCGTCTTCTCCTCTACAAGATCTCTGATAAAATGATGTCTAATGTCAATATGCTTGGTCCTGCTATGCTGAATAGGATTCTTGGAAATGTTGATTGTACTCAGATTGTCACAGTACAATGTCATAACATCTTGTGTGACATTATACTCAGTAAGCATCTGTTTCATCCAGATCATTTGAGAACAGCTACTTCCAGCTGCTATGTATTCAGCTTCAGCAGTAGAGAGAGACACACAGTTCTGTTTCTTGCTGAACCAGGAGACCAGGTTATTTCCTAAGAAGAAACATCCTCCAGAGGTGCTCTTTCTATCATCGGCACTTCCAGCCCAATCAGCATCACAGTAACCAGTCAGAGTTGGTTCACAACCATGAGAGTACAGCAAGCCATAGTTGTAAGTTCCACTTACATACTTCAAAATTCTCTTCACTTGGTTGATATGACTGACTTTGGGATCAGCTTGGTATCTTACACATACTCCAACTGCAAAAGCAATGTCAGGTCTGCTGGCTGTCAAGTATAGCAGACTTCCTATCATGCTTCTGTACAGGCTTTGGTCCACCTTAACCCCACTTGAATCTTTGGATAACTTTAAATGAGTAGGTGCAGGAGTCCTTTTGTGACTGGCATTCTCCATACCAAACTTCTTGACAATGTTCTTTGCATACTTGCTTTGAGACAGAAAAATTGAGTCTTCCATCTGTGTGACTTGCAGTCCAAGAAAGTAAGTCAATTCTCCCATGAGGCTCATTTCGAATTCAGCCTACATTTGGTCAGCAAAATGTTTAACCATTTTATCTGACATTCCCCCAAACACTATGTCATCAACATAGATTTGAGCTACCATTATCTTTCCTCCTTCATTTTTGACAAAGAGGGTTTTATCCAAGCCTCCTTTTCTGTATCCTTTGTCAGAGAGAAATTTTGTCAACCTGTCATACCATGCTCTAGGAGCTTGTTTCAGGCCATATAAAGCTTTCCTCAATTTGTAGACATGATCAGAGTAGTTTGGATCCACAAAACCTTTAGGCTGTTCCACATAAACTTCCTCATTTAAGTACCCATTTAGGAAGGCACTTTTTACATCCATCTGAAATAACTTGAACTTCAGGAGACAAGCAATTCCCAATAGGAGTCTGATTGATTCCAGTCTGGCTACAGGGGCAAAGGTCTCATCAAAATCAACCCCTTCAACTTGAGTATATCCTTGAGCAACAAGTCTTGCCTTATTCCTGGTGACAACTCCTTCAGCATCTGATTTGTTCTTGTAGATCCATTTTGTGCCAATGATGTTTGTTCCTTCTGGTCTAGGAACTAACTCCCATACTTCATGTTGCTTGAATTGGTTCAATTCATCTTGCATTGCTCCAATCCAGTATTCATCAGTTAAAGCCTCCTTAACATTTCTTGGTTCAATTTTAGACACAAAGCAAGAGTTTGAGATGATTTCTCTAGATCTTGTAATGACTCCACTGTTAGGATCTCCTATGATGAGTTCTTTAGGATGATCTTTCTGAATTCTGATGGAAGGGTTTTTGCTAGCTTCCTTTGATTCAGAGTCTGCTGCAGTGGTGTTAGGTAGATCATTCTGTTGAGTTGAAGTCTCAAAGAATGTCTCAACATTACAAGGGACATCTGTTTCCTCATGATAATCATCAACTATGACATTTATTGATTCCATCATGACTTTGGTCCTGGAATTGAATACCCTATAAGCTCTGCTGTTGGTGGAGTATCCTAGAAATATTCCTTCATCACTTTTAGGGTCTAGCTTTCTCCTTTGTTCACGATCTGCCAGAATATAGCATTTGCTACCAAATACATGGAAGTACTTCACTGTTGGCTTTCTTCCTTTCCAGAGTTCATAAATGGTGGATGAGGTTCCCTTTCTCAAGGTGACCCTGTTATGGACATAACAGGTTGTACTCATAGCTTCAGCCCAAAAATGAATAGGAAGTCTTTTGGCATGTATCATTGCTCTGGCAGATTCCTGTATGGTTCTATTTTTCCTTTCTACAACTCCATTTTGTTGAGGAGTTATAGGAGAAGAGAATTCATGATTAATTCCTTCTGAGGAACAGAACTCATTAAACTTACTGTTTTCAAATTCCTTGCCATGATCACTTTTGATTCTGACAATGCACCCTTCTTTTTCTCTTTGAATTCTTTTGCACAGTTCTTTAAAAACTTCAAATACATCAGATTTTTCCCTAATGAAGTTAATCCAGGTGAATCTGGAAAAATCATCCACAACAACATAGGCATATCTTTTTCCACCAAGACTTTCCACCTGCATTGGTCCCATCAGATCCATATGTAGAAGTTCTAGAACCTTAGAGGTGGTCAGATGTCTTGACTTTGGATGTGACATCCTAGTCTGCTTACCAACCTGACATTCACCACATACTCTCCCTTCATCAATTTGCAGTCTTGGAATCCCTCTGACTGCCTCCATGGATATAATCCTTTTCATTCCTCTTAGATGTAAATGGCCAAGTTTTTGGTGCCACAGTTTCACTTCTTTTTCTTCTTTGGCAATAGAACACATAGTAGAGTAATTAGTGTTCTCAGGCTCCCACAAGTAGCAGTTGTCTTTAGATCTGACTCCTTTCATTACAACTTCTTGTTTCTCATTAGTTACAAGACATTCAGATTTTGAGAAGTTGACCTTGAATCCTAGATCGCATAATTGGCTGATACTTATGAGATTAGCAGTCAAGCCTTTTACCAGTAATACTTCATTTAGATTTGGAACTCCAGGGCAGTCCAAGTTTCCAACTCCTTTGATTTCTCCTCTAGTACCATCTCCAAAGGTCACATAACTAATGGTGTGAGGTTTAACATTATTTAGAAGGTTCTTGATTCCAGTCATGTGCTTAGAACATCCACTGTCAAAGCACCAGTCTTCCTTTGCAGAGACTCTAAGGGAAGTGTGAGCTATCAGGGCAGTAGCCTTTTTCTTCCACTGTGGAGTATATGGTACCTTGTTAGACTTAGGTTTGACACCTGGGTTCTGATTAGGATATCCATATAATCTGAAGCAGAATGGCTTTATGTGACCAAACCTCCCACAATGATGACATCTCCATCTTTGATACTTTTTCTTCATATTTCTCTGTTCACGATGTTGAGTGCTATGTTGTGACATTTGCTTTGACATTTGTTTATCAGGCCTGATCTTCTTGTTTATACCAGATTTCTTTGCTTCCACAAATCCTAGACCAGACTTGTTTCCCACATTTTGTCCAACCTGAAGGATTTCTTCCAATTTGTCAGTTCCATTTGTCAGCATCTTGACAGATTTGGTCATCTGGTCCAGTTTTGAGTTTAGCATTTGAACCTCCCATTCTAGATGACTTATAGTATCAATGTCTGCCCTTTTCTCAGCCTCCAACTTTATTATGAGTTTTGTTTGTCTCTCATTTTGCTGACAGACTTCAGCACTTCTGATACATAATTTCTTATAGGAATCAGCCAGTTCTTCAAATGTCACTTCCTCATCACTAGAGTCACTATCAGAGTTACAAATACCAGTTAGTGCAGTAACTAGTTTGGCAGATTCTTCTTCAGAATTACTTTCTGAATCACAGTCAGACCAAGTAACAGACATTCCTTTCTTTTGTTTCTTAAGAAAGGTAGGACATTCAGCTCGAATGTGCCCATATCCTTCACATCCATGGCATTGAATTCCTCTGCTTTGATTTCCCTTCTCTTCAGACTTTGGTCTTATGCTGGAGTCATAAGATCTGTTAATGTCAGAAGGAATGTTCTTGACATTTGACCTTGACTTTGGATCCATTCTCTTGATGAGTTTGTTGAATTGTCTTCCAAGCATGGCTATAGCTTCTGAAATATTTTCTTCTTCATCCTCCTTGTTTTCATCTTCAGTGTTAGATACAAGTGCTATGCTCTTGTTTTTCTTGTCGACATTGTCACTGATCCCTGTCTCAAAGGTCTGAAGAGACCCAATGAGTTCATCCACCTTCAAATTGCTGATATCCTGGGCTTCCTCTATAGCAGTTACCTTCATTGCAAATCTTTTAGGCAAGGATCTGAGAATCTTTCTCACCAGTTTTTCTTCTGACATCTTTTCTCCCAATGCTCCTGAGGTGTTGGCAATCTCCAATATGTTCATGTGAAACTCATGAATGGTTTCATCTTCCATCATCCTTAGGTTCTCAAATTTGGTAGTCAGCATCTGAAGCCTTGACATTTTTACTTTGGATGTGCCCTCATGGGTAGTTTTAAGAGTGTCCCAAACTTCCTTGGCCAGTTCACATTGATGTACTAGTATGAATATGTTCTTATCAATTCCATTGAACAAGGCATTTAATGCTTTAGAATTTCCCAGAGCTAACTCATCTTCTTCTTTGCTCCATTCTTCCTCAGGTTTCAGACTGATTGTCCTATCTTTCTCAGTTATGGTGGGATGGTTCCATCCTTTGTCAGCAGCTCTCCAAGCCTTTTTGTCCGGTGATTTTAAGAAGGCAACCATACGAGGTTTCCAGTAGTCATAATTTGATCCATCCAAAATGGGTGGTCTGTTTCTAAAAACTCCTTCTTTGTCCATAGCGCCAGAAAGTGATATCCCTAGATCTCACCCAGTAAGACAGGCAAGGTGCCTGCTCTGATACCAATTGAAATTCTTGCAGCAGATACTCAATGTCACAGTGAAAGTTATGACACCGTATCTGACTTTCTATAAGACAGTAAATCAAAAAGCAGTAAAGAACACAGTCAATTGTTTACCCATTTCAGTGTGAAACAACACCTACTCTGGGGGCTACCAAGCCAGGGAGGAAATTCACTATAAGAGATATTAATTCAGGAATAAACCAACCAGTTTATCTCCTTCACTTAAGACCTACCCAATGCAACTTCAATCTAAGTTCAACTTAAACCTGAGTTCCTACTCACTCCCCCTCAATCACAGCAGTGATACTAAACAATTGACTAATGAAATTATGAAGACACTCTTCAGAACATACACTTGACTATGCTTCACAGCTTTTAATCAAGTAACACAAACACTCGTGCTTCAAAGCTTTGAGTGATACATAAACCTAACTTAACCTTGCTTCAAAGCTTTAATCAAGTGACACAAACACTCGTGCTTCAAAGCTTTGAGTGATACACAACCCTTACAATCAAAACCTACTCCAAGTCACTTATCACAATGATACTTGCTTGGATTACAGTAATTAAAACTATACAGCCCCTTGTTGATCTTCTGTCAAAAAGTTAACTTCACCAACAGCCTTCCTGTTGAATATATATGCAGTTGTTCTTTAGTTAGGGCTTCAACGAAAATAGCTAGGGTTAATTAGGGTTAACCTCAAGACTTGGTCACAAGACTTTATCAACCAGATTAGGGTTAAGCCAAGTTAACCTAAAGTCCACGTGAGATTCTGTTCTGGAATGTATGAACCATATTTCTGAAAAATCTCAAAATTAACAAAACTGCCTAACTGTTAGATCAGTACAGGATGTCTTAACATTGGTTATGACAACAAGAATCCTGTTTACTGATTTTTGGTAGAATGCAATAAATATGATCATTGCAAAATGCTCAGATACACACTCATAATGAGCAGCTACTGTATGCCATTCTTTTTCTGCATAAAGTACTTAATAACCCAGAATGTTATGACATCAGTCATGACATTCACACACCTGGTTTTACCAAAAATACATGCCAATAACTAAACACTTACAATAATTAAAATAAATTCCAAATAAATACAAAAATTTATGAAAATAATTTTTAAGTATTTTTTATGTTAGAAAATAAAATATCAAAATCAAAAATGAAATAAAAATGCAAAAAATGACAAATGTACAAATAAATGGGCCAGTGGGGTGTAAACTGAAAATGCATGTGTTAGGAGTAAAAACAACCAGGCCCAGCCCAATCAGACTTCATCTTCTTCCTCAGTTCAAACCAAAACGTGCGCTTTGTACAGAAAATGATATCTCCTGATTCCTTGATTTTTTGACAAAACTCATAACATGAAACTTGTAGAGCATCAAACAACAAATCTAACCATATAAAAAACTTAAGCTAACTCTCAAAGACCAGAGAGAATTTCTCTGGCCCTAATTCTTAACCTAGTTTTTCCAGAAAGTTCATGAACAAAATTCTCCTAGCACGGTTAATATAAATGAAAACTAAGCACATGTATGGTTTCAGGGCTATGAATACAACATCTTTCATTCACAAACCTAAGCCTAACTATTCCTAAATAGAGAGATAGAATTTCATGAAATACCTGTTTCAGTTGACTTCGAGCTGGACAATGTAGCAACTTCCAAGGGTGCTTGAGGTTCTTTTGAGCTTGCCTGAGGTCCAAGGAAGCTTTCCCAATACTTGGCTTGTTTTGTAGTAGCCCAAATCGTGCTACAGAACTCAACCTGTAAAGCTTTGAAACAAAAATGGAAATGTATGTTAATGGTGTTACAACAACTTGTGGATGATCTGGATAGCTCAGGTATGTTGGTTGGAAGGTGTTTGAAGTATCTTTGGGCAAAACGCACGATGAAATTTGATGATGGCTTGCAAAATGCAGAACTGACCCTGTTTTGCAAGAAAATGGGGGTTTTGTGCACTAGGAGTTTTTGGAGGCAAAGGGGTTGTGTTTCTGGCTTGTTAGGAGGTATCAAACTTGTTTGCAATGTTTGTGTAAGTTGGTTTTATCAGATGTGAAAGATGGCTTGTGTTTTGCAAGTTTTCTTCTTCTTGAAGCAAGAGTGTGTATCCTTTCAACGAAGGCCTGTACAAGTCCTATATTATGCTGCATAATTTTCCCTTGGTTACTGGAATTGTAAGATTTGATCTTGCCTCAGAGATATGGCCCCATGCCTCAAGGATCTTGTTTTGACATAAAGTGAAGTTTAAGCAAAAATGGCATTGTTACTTTTTCCATTTAAGGCTTAATCTAGTGTATAATACCCTAATGACCAAGACAATACCTTAGCTCAATGGATATACATTAAATTATGGAGTACAGACTGGTTTTGAGGCCTGTAATTGTGAACCAAACTAGCTAGATCAGATTTGCAAATTGGTATGAACATGTATTGGCCATGGATCAAAGTGAGTTTTTGCCAACTTCAAGCATTCGATTCTCTCTAACCACAAGGGTGTTTGAGGAGTTCTTGGACAATTTGGAAATCTTGGAACATGTACTATAATCCATCTTTGAAATGCAACTTGAAACTCCAAGTGGAACTATGTGAAAAATGGCCAAGAAGATGGGTCAAAATCCTGCCTAAACTAGGGCAAAGTTTCTAAGTTAAAAGTTTTAGATACCCTTGTTCCAAAAATCATAACTTGAGATACAAGCTTCTTTTGGGAAAACTTTGTGAATCAAAGTTGTAGACTTTGTGATGGCCTACAACTTTCATGTTTCAAGTTTTGTTTTAATCCATTTTTATCTTGGTGAAAAAATGGGACAAAGTTAGGAAAAAATAAGAAAATTTTATAACTTAGAAAATTTCTAAGTTATGAATTTTTTCCATTTTAAACCCTAATTTGCATTTTTGGGTTTCTTGGTGAACAAGTTTCATAATTTGACGTGTCTTTATGAAAAATAAGTCTTGGCACTTGATTTTGACCAAAAAGTCAAAGTTTGACTTTTCAGTGTACAGTCAAATTTTGATCAGTTGACTGAAAAATTCATCTGTCAATCCTATGCATTTGAGATCTTTTGAACTTGTTGGATGGGTCAAGACAATGTCATTAAGTCCTTGAGTCCATGGTTGATCTTGATTTGCCATTGGTTAGGTCAAACAGTCAAAAATTGCCTTTGTACAGTCAAAACCCTAAAAATGACCATTTTGCCCTTTTGGTGATCTGATCAAATTTCTTGTGGAATTGTGATCCAAACTTGATCAAATGATTCATATTAGTTCATTATGTTGATGTGGGTCAAAATTCATGAGGTTTGACTGTCAATTGGCCACAGTTGACTTTTTCCCCAATACAGTTGATTTCTAGGTCAACTGTCCAATTGACTGGGCAAAATTTTGAATCAAGGCTTGAAACTTGGTATGGACAAACTTGTGGGTCCAACATGGAGTATGAAAGTCACTTTGGGCATTGTAGGTCAAAATATCTTTGTGCAAACTCAAACCCTAATTTAGGTCAACAGTGCAAGGAGGTGTCTTGAGCAGAGCAAACCCTAGCTTAATCTTGAGTTCCAAGATTCTTGTGATGAGAAATGTTGATGAACATGGGAGGGCAAATTTTGGGGTACAACAGTTGCCCCTGTTCAATCTTCTTGAACCTGAAGAGTTAGATTGGCAGGTTTGCCTTTCGTGACTCGAAGGTAAAAGAGGATTGGACACTAGAGTGCTCGTAAATTTGCACTCGTCAAAAATATAGCTGAGAAAATGGGCTTAAAGATGCCATTTTGAGATGGTGGAATCTTGCTGGAGATGGGCTTAAAGATGCCATCCAATAATTTTTGTTGATTTGCAACGTTGTAGGTCAGAATAATGAACATCAAAATGGTATCCGTGTTTGGAATGCATTTGAACTGTATCTGGAGATTGAGTCTGTATGAGCAAAAGAATGGCATCTGTGTCTGGCGCATATCTGAGTTGTAATTGTATTTTAACTTTGAATGAATACCATAATGGCTTCCGTGTCTGGAGTGTATATGTATTGTATCTGGGTAACAGAGAAACATTTGTGTATGGAGCAACTGTGTGATGGGGATAAACTCTGAATGAGTGACAGAATGGCAACCGTGTCTGGAGCGTATCTGGACTATATCTGAAGTTGAGATCTGTATGAGTAGTAGAATGACTTCCGTGTCTGGAGTGTATCCGTACTGTAACTGGGATCTGAATAAGTGACAGAATGACTTCTGTGGCGACTGCACTGGGGGAATCAAACTGCTGGTGTAAAGGCCAGAACGGCATCCATGTTTGGAGCGTATCTGAACTTGTAGTTGATAGTTGAATCTGAATGAGAGATAGAATGGCCGCCGTGTCTGGAGCGTATCTAGTCTGTATCTGATTGTTGAAGTCTGAATGAGTAGTAGAATGACCGTCGTGTCTGGGGTGTATCCATACTGTAATTTGACTTGAAGTTCTGAATGAGTAATAGAATGACCGCCAAGTCTGGGGTGTATCCATACTGTATCTGAATAATTGTTAACGATAGCCTTTTAATCTTATCCTGAAAAGGGTAAAACGTTAGCTAAAACACGAAGTTGTATTGCATGATATGTATGATGTAATGAGCTGTAATCCATGTTTATGATATATGAATGTAATGGTTATGCATGTAAGCTGAGTAGCTGTCTTGCTGAGGAAGATAAATCCTGGATAGCTGGGGATAATGAAATCTTTGACTGCTGCCGGGGAAAATAAATCCTTGACCGAAGCTGGGGATTCCAAAAATCTTTGATTACTGAAGATGAGAAATCCTTGCTGACTGCTTGGGGATTAAAGCTCTTGATTGTTGAGAATGAGAAATCCTGGGACCATTACTGGAGATTGAGAGTCCTCGGCGACTTGTGGGGATTTACAAGGGTTCTGACAACTTCTGCGGGGAATGAGAATCCTTTATGACTTTCCTGGAAAATAGGGAAAATCTCTATTGGGGAATTAAGACATGGGAGGTTTCTGCTTTAGAGAAACGGGATCGAGAATCTTCGATCTGCTAGGAGATAACTCTGTGGGGAGAATGTTTACTCGGCCGGTGAAATCAGGATCTTTGGGTTGTATGCCAATCTACTGGGGAATCATCTTAGCTGCTGGGGAAATTGAGGGAATTTGACCAGTTGGAAATTTGACTTCGCTGGGGAAGGAGGTTTAGGTTATTCTGGCTCCGCTGGGAATCGGGAGTTTGAACTCTGATGGGAACTTTGAAACTTAACTCGGCTGGGGACATGTACTCCGAGGTTTTAGATTTGTTGAGGATCTGAACAAAGTAATGCAGGGGATTTCTTCTTGAATGGCATAAAGATATCTTCCTACACCTTCAACCTATCAGTAATTATCCTTTCCCAATTTTGTTTTATTTGTAAGCAGTGATTATATTCAAATGTATATGCCTATTTAACAAAACACTGGACGTTTTCAAATAAAACATAAGTGTAAAAAAGAAAAAGAAAGGCAAGCAAATTTCTGCACTTTGAAGTATATTTGTATTAATTTTTGTAAGTATCTTTGTACAAGGGAGACAGACATCCTAGTAAGAGAATGCTGTCGTAAAAATTGAGAACAAAATTTATACAAAAAGAAAGATGGCTATGTGTAACAATTCCATGGGGTTCCCATTCTGCTATAGCCTTCACAACTCTAAGTATCTGTCCATTCGTTGCTTCGTCCGTAGATGATTGGATTGATCAGAAATTTGGAGCTTGTTGGTGAAGAGATTGTTCTTAAAGTGATCTGATGAGACATAGTCATACGTTTTAATTCCCTAACTTTTCCATGGACCGCCCTTTCGGGTTTTCGATCCACCGGGAAACCCTTTTTTACCCAAGTCCCCCTTTCGGGTTTTCAACTTGCCGGGTGTACAAATTTTGTTGTTTTATCCCTAATTTTTGCTTGAACCACCCTTTCGGGTTTTCGATTCACCGGGATACCCATTTTTGCCCAAGTCTCCCTTTCGGGTTTTCAACTTGTCGGGTCGTTTTATGCGTAGTATCTTTTGACTATGTCTGCGTTAGCAGGGTGCAGCAAGTCATCGCCGTCCATGGTGGTCAAAATCATTGCCCCACCAGAAAAGATGCTCTTGATTACAAATGATCCTTCGTAAGTAGGAGTCCACTTGCCTCTGGGATCACTTTGCGGTAAGATGATCCGCTTGATTACAAGATCTCCGACTTGATATACCTGGCGCCTAACCTTTTTGTTGAAAGCCTTGATCATCCATTTTTGATACGTCTGACCATGACAAACAGCAGTAAGTCGCTTCTCATCGATCAAGTTAAGTTGATCAAGTCGGGTCTGAATCCAATCGTCTTCACTCAAACCAGCATCCTTCATAATCCTCAAGGAAGGAATCTGAACTTCCATGGGTAGAACCGCTTCCATGCCATATACCAAAGAAAATGGAGTTGCCCCTGTTGAAGTTCGTGTCGTGGTACGATATCCATGTAGAGCGAATGGTAGCATCTCATGCCAGTCCTTGTAGGTGACTGTCATCTTTTGAATGATCTTCTTAATATTTTTATTTGCGGCTTCAACAACACCGTTCATCTTCGGCCGGTAGGGAGATGAATTGTGATGATAAATCTTGAACTGTTCGCATAGAGCGGTGATCATAGTGTTGTTCAAATTTGTACCGTTGTCTGTGATGATCCTATTGGGGATACCGTACTGGCATATGAGGTTCTGCTTGATGAAGCGGGCAACCACATTCTTTGTAACTGAGGCATAGGAAGCTGCCTCGACCCATTTGGTGAAGTAATCAATAGCCACCAGGATGAAGCGATGTCCATTGGATGTTGTGGGCTTGATCTCTCCAATCATGTCAATGCCCCACATTGCGAATGGCCAATGTGATCGGTGGATCTGGAACTGACTGTTTTAAAGCTGGTTCGCGAAATGTCGCGGTAAGCAAGAGTCGCCACCGTCTTTTATTTTCTCCAATATGGAAAGGACAAAAACACAGAAAAATTCCTTATGAGATTGCTCTCGGTTCGGGAGGTAGATTATAGAAAGGGAAGGTGTTAGCACCCTTTCTATCCATGGTTATCCATGGGCTCTTAGATACTTGCTCATTGTGCTTTCAAAAGTGTTTGTTTGCTTTTCAAGGTGAGTGGGTTTTGAAAAAAGTTTCGTTTGAAAAATCTCTAAGTAACTCTTGTATCTGTCCTCAAGAGTGTATGAAAAATTTGTTTGAAAACTTTTAGAAAGTGTAGGTGTGAAAAGTATTTTGTTTGTTTTTGAAAAGAGCAAGTATCTATGAGAATCTACCTACCCTAAGGAATTCGTCTGTGTAAATGTCCTTTAAAGTAGTGCCATCCCACCATTGAGAGGTAGGTAGCACCACCGTTGGAGGTGTTCGGGTCAATTCGAGTTTGTAGGGACATGGTGATCACCAGAGCAATGGGAAGACACCTTAGAAGCTACCCTCATGCCAGGTTCCCGGATCATGAGGACTTACTAAGACATCCTCTACTCGACGACCACCTTTCGAGGGACAAGGCAACAGTGAAGCGTACCCTAGGGGTGGTGTGTGAATTGTGTGTCATTTTCAGTTTATTGTTTGTCTTGTCATGCATTGGTGATCTACGCTTTGATTTTATTTTTGGGCATTCATTCTTTCATGTTATTGTTTAACAGTTAAAGGTGCGGGAATTTAAAGTGCGGAAAAGGTAAAGGTCCTACGCTATTACAAAGGCGCGGGTCTACAACGCCAAATTAATCCAGACCCGATTTAAAATAAAATGCAGAAAATAAAAGCCTAATTAACTATTACAGGGCTTTGGAACAAGTACATTATATTTACATCAAAGAGATAAGTAAAACGCGCGAAAAGAGAATATAATCGAATGCGAGGGCGTTGAACCCTTTAAAGGAATAAAAATGAAATTATTAAATAATTAAGTTAAATAAAAAGAAAGAAACTTATTTTTTTTATGTTTTTTTTTTGTATTTATGACATTAAAGAAAAAAAAATTAATTAAGAGTCAAATAATTAATTCTAATTCTAATTGTTTTTTAATTTATTAAAGAAAATGCATTAAAGTTAAAACCTAGAATTAAAACTAAATTAATTATAAAATTTATTTACAAAATTAATGGTTGATGATACTTATAATAAAATATTTAATTAATTAAAAAAAAAGGGTCAAAGATCTATTTTTTTTGTTATTTTTGGTTTATTGTGAAAAAGAAGAATTAAATTGTAACCTAAAATTAAATCTAAATTAATTAGGGGATTTATTTACAAAATTAATATTAAAATAAAATATTTATTATTTTTATCTTTTCTGATTTTTTTGTGTTTTTATATTATATGAAAATATTAAATTAAAGCATTTAAAAAAAATTAATCAAAACAAAGAAAAGAGAAGAATATATAAAAAAAGTTAAAAAGAAAGCAAACTAGAGGGGTGCAGCCCAAGTAATTCTGGCCCATTTTGGAGGCTTTGTTGACTTTTCCAGGATGCATGTGGGATCTTTGACTTGGCCTCACCATGTACCTCAGAGCGTGGCCTTTGGATTGGTGGATTTGGACAGGTGGATGGCTTGATTATGGAGGTGTAGGGTGTGCCTCAATATGGAACCTGCGTATGAAAATCAACTGAAAAATAATATTGAGAATGTTGAAGACCTGGGGCTCGAACCCAGGTCATGTGCTTTGCCCATCCTTACGCTTGCCAACTGTGCCAGGAACGCGCTTTGTATATTAAGGAACAAACAAATAATATAAAATAAAATGTGTGTTAGCGTTATAAAATAAAAAAAAGCGCGCGCTGGATTCAAACCAGCCATTCACAGCATGACACACAATCATCTTTTCCACTGTACCTGTAACAAAATGAAATAGCGGGGGTTTTGAACCCCCCCAAAATTTAAGCTATTTGAAAATAGCGAATAGGCCATGCCTAAACATAAATTGAGCGCGACAACAGAAATGGAACCCTCATGTTGTCACGATTTCATTCATGCCAGTGTCAAAGTCCAATTTTTCCACATCACTAAAGCCCTAATTTTAAGCTTCAGGAACCCTAGCTTTTGTTCATGGTGAAATCGTGCACAGGCTTGGAAACTTCAATCAAATCATGCTATCAGCTTCACAACATCCATATTAGTCCAAATCCATAATGAAAACTGGAAAATGCTACATGATTAATGCAATACGAATGTCAAAAAAATTGAAGGAAACCTGACTTAGTTATACCTGTTCCTGGCGTATGGAGTGTCGAATCTGATTGGAAAAGGTTCTGTGATCCTTGAGGAAGGTGTTTGAACAATTCTTTTACCTTGAATCAAGCTCTAACCTTGTTTCCAGATTTGAGATTTTTGCTAAAAATGTGAGTTTTCTTTTGAGCAATAGGGCGCAGCTTCTCTGTCAATTTTGATGTGTATCACTTGTATATACTCTAGGCAATGTGTTTGGATGATAGTTATGGCCAATAATGCCTTGCATTGATGTTTAGGATTTTGGCATAAACCACCATTATCACACTTTCCATTTTTTGCCTTATTTTGAATTCTTGCCTTATTTGAGCCTTAGCACGAAAATGGTATAGGCTTAATGATGTTTCAAGGCTAGTTAAGGCCAAATATTTCATTTAATCAAACTTTTTGATTTTTTCTTGATTTTAAAAGATTTAAACTTAATTAAATCCAATAAAATCAATTAAAAATGAAAAAAATTAATTAAAAAATATGAAATAAAAGGTGGGACACGTGGGAGGCATGGCCAAGTTAATTCAAGTGGAAAAAGTGGGCCCCTTTTGTCAAAAATGAGATTTCAAGGATAAATGATTTTGGCCATTTCACAAAAATTTCCCAACTTCTCCAATGCATAACTTGCTCAATTTTTAAGCTTTGCTCATGTTCTTGGACATTTTGGAAAGGTTTTTGAGTCCTCTAACCAATGCCTTTGGTCCCATGTAATTTTGATTTACCAATCTCAAGTTATGGCCTTTGACTTAAAGTCCCTTTTTGTTGACTTTTGAAAATGACCTATAATGTTGAAATTGATAACTTTTTGTGAGAGCATTTCTTGGACTTGAAGTCTGAAGATGAGTTGTAGGAAATGTCTTTCTCTTCAAAATTAGCTTTGGATGGAATTTTTCTGATAATCCATGTGAAAGTTATGCTCTGGTCAATTTCAGTTGACTTTTTCAGCTGTCCAAATAAGGAAACTTTTGCATCTTGATGATTTTTGAGCCAAGTTTTGAGAATCATGATCAAGCATTGATCAAATGATGTTTGTGGCCTCAAAATGAGATGTTGACCAAAAATTTGAACTTTTGACTGCCAAATGACCATTTTGCCCCTACAGTTGACTGTAGTGCAATTAGGGTTTTTGACTGTGCAATTTTGTGCTGAAAGTCTTGAAACTTGGTATGAGGATGCTTGACCATATTTGTAGGCATGTGAGACTTGATTGGGCCCTTGGAAACTTCATTTTCCTGATCAGAACCAAAACCCTAATTTTGCCTGCTTAGGAGGCCCTTGACTGTGCAACCCTTGGGGACTTTTGAAGCATGACTTGGCAATTTCTTGAAGAATATGGGAGGGCAAATTTTGGGGTACAACAGTTGCCCCTGTTCAATCTCCTTAGACCTGAGGATGCAGATTGGCTGACGTGCCTTTCGTAATCCGAGGGTAGAAGGTGATTGAACACTAGAGTGCCCAGAAATTTGCGCTCACATAGTAGCAGTGATGTGGTGGGAATGGGCTTATAGATGCCATTTAGAGATTGACGAGTAGGATGATGGGCTTATAGATGCCATCCGGACGTTGATCGCATAAGAGATTCCTTAGCGGGAACCTGTATACCTGCAAAAGAAAAATGAGTACCTGACATGTTGCAGGAGCTGATTTTCAGATGTTTGGTATAGATGTGTCCTGACTGGTTACAGGAGCTGAGTCTGGAGCTTCAAAAGATGATGAATGAACCAGGGATGGTTACTACCTCAGTATGAACGGTGAGAGAACCTTGGGTGACTTTAACTTCAACAACGCTCGTTGAGAAAATCTTGGTGGGAATTACCATCTTCGCAGTATCGGGAAGAGAAACAAAGGAAATTATAATCTCAAAAGCGGGCGTTTGAGAAAAACCTAAAATGGAATTATCACCTCCACAACGTCGGGAGAGAACCAAAGGAAATTATAATCTCAAAAGCGGGCGTTTGAGAAAAACCTAAAATGGAATTATCACCTCCACAACGTCGGGAGAGAACCAAAGGAAATTATAATCTCAAAAGCGGGCGTTTGAGAAAAACCTAAAATGGAATTATCACCTCCACAACGTCGGGAGAGAACCAAAGGAAATTATAATCTCAAAAGCGGGCGTTTGAGAAAAACCTAAAATGGAATTATCACCTCCACAACGTCGGGAGAGAACCAAAGGAAATTATAATCTCAAAAGCGGGCGTTTGAGAAAAACCTGATAACTTCTACTGAGTCTTCATCAGAAAAATCTGTTGGGAGTCGATTTAGCTGGACTAGAGAAGGCCTTGGACTGGATAAGAAATCTTTGGGGTCGATTAACTGAACTGGTCTAGGTCTTGAAATATGATTGAGAATTTAGCTGAAACTTTCCTGAAAGAATAGAGGTCAGTCATATGCAATGCATGATATGGATCAAGCAATGATGTTCTCAACATAAATGAGATTTGTATAATATAATGCGTCTATGCATGCTATAATGATGTATGTGATGTTTTATGAATGTATGTTTTCGTCTAGGAAATTAAATCCTTGACGGGTGTCGGGAAGTCATATCCTGGGCTGATGTTGAAGAATAGATTTTGCTTCCGCTGGGGATGATAACTGCAAGAATACCGGTAGGAGAAGATGACTCTGTTGCGGAATAAACTTGGCAAATGGAAGATTCTGCGGGGAGAAAAGATACTCTAGCGACCATGCTGGGAAGCAATACTCTGTGGGAAGAGGGATGCCTTGTTGAGTGTTGATGATAACTTGCTGTGGATACCATCGTTATATTGGAAGTGTTAATGGACTTCGCTGGGGATAAGAAGACTCCGTCGAGGACGCTCTTTCCGTGGCTTTTGGCTGAGGATAACCCAGTTATATCCTGTTAAGGAAATAACTCTTTAAATAAAGCCGGACGACGCGTTCTTGCTCTGCAAGGGGATAAGCTTCCAGAATCTACTGGGGATAAGCTTACTGCTTGGGGAGATGACTTCCAACTTTCCGGGGGAAACTGGATTGGATTCTTCTGGGGAAGTTTTGAGATGTATCGGGGGAAGTGACACCACTGAATGTTTGATATACCGCCGGGGAACAATCTTTAGACCAAGACTGCCGGGGATGCTTGTTAAGAATATATGCTGCTAGGGGATACTCAACCTTCCTTAAGGTCTGATAACTTTGCTTGGAGAGGAGTGCACTGACTTGCTGGCTGACTCTCTGGGGAATTAGGACATACTGGTCATGCCCTTTAACTGAACCTACCTTGGTACCTTGGAGGATAGAACAATTAGATTTCTTAGACAACTCTTTATTGCCCCTGTTTCTAATGTTACCTGTAATTAATCCTTTGTTTCGTATGCAAATATTTATGAGTTAGCAAGTTATTGTCAATGCATATATCACAAATTGAACCTTGGACGTTCTTCGCAAAACAAAACAGAAAAAGAAAAAACAATTGGCACTTTTAACTGAAAAGTATATTTGTATTGATTTTTGAATGGCCCGAAAACAGGCGTTTTGTGTACAAGAGGCTGACGTCCTAGTAAAAGAACGCCACCGAACAAAAGAGTTTATACAAATTTTGTACAAAAGAAAATAAAACAGCTGTGTGAAATGAATGATCCCACTGGGTTTCAACTCTGCTATTGCCGTTATATCTCCGAGCGTCTCATCACTTGATGACCTAAATGAAGATGAAGCTGACTGATCGATGCCGTCTGAACTTGATGTAGATACCGGATTCTGGATGCAAGGTAATCAATGAGACATAGTATTACGCTTTTATCCCTAATTTTTGCCTGGACCGCCCTTTCGGGTTTTCAGTCCACCGGGATACCCATTTTTGCCCAAGCCGCCTTTTCAGGTTTTCGACTTGCCGGGTGTACAGATTTTTCATTTCATCCCTTCATTTTGCCCGAACCCTTTTGGTTCGACGGGAAGCCCTAATTTTTGCCTAGGCATGTCAGCCTAGCGGGTCTTTTTATGCGTAGTATCTTTTTACTATGTCTGCATTGGCGGGGTGAGGAAGGTCGTCACCATCCATGTTGGTTAGAATCATGGCTCCTCCTGAGAACACATGTTTAACCACAAATGGTCCTTCGTACGTAGGGGTCCATTTGCCCCTTGGATAACTCTGAGGAAGGATGATTCGCTTGATTACCAGATCCCCAACTTGATATTCCTGTGGTCTGACCTTTTTGTTAAATGCCCTGATCATCCGTTTTTGATACGTCTGACCATGGCAGATAGCAGCAAGTCTCTTTTCATCAATAAGGTTGAGCTGATCAAGTCGGGTCTGGATCCAATCATCCTCGTTCAGATTTGCATCCTTCATTATCCGGAGAGATGGTATTTTCACTTCGATTGGTAAGACTGCCTCCATACCATAAACCAAAGAGAAAGGAGTTGCCCCGGTTGACGTCCTAGCTGAGGTATGGTACCCATGTAGAGAGAACGGTAACATCTCGTGCCAATCTTTATAGGTCACTGTCATCTTCTACACGATTTTCTTGATATTTTTATTTGCTGCTTCTACAGCCCCATTCATCTTCGGTCTGTAAGGAGAAGAATTGTGGTGCTGTATTTTGAACTGTTCACAGAGCTCAGTGATCATCTTGTTATTCAGATTGGTACCGTTATCTGTAATAATTCTCTCAGGGACGCCGTATCGACAGATCAGGTTATGCCGAATGAACCGTGCCACAACAGTCTTGGTTACCGTAGCATAGGATGCTGCTTCGACCCATTTTGTAAAGTAATCAATCGCTACAAGGATGAAGCGATGCCCGTTAGATGCTGTAGGTCTGATCTCACCAATCATGTCAATGCCCCACATTGCAAAAGGCCAAGGTGCGGTCAGAACATTCAGGGGAACTGGAGGAACATGCACCTTGTCTGCATAAATCTGGCACTTATGGCATGTCCTGGAATGTTGGTAGCAGTCAGCTTCCATTGTGGACCAGTAATATCCTGCCCGAAGGATCTTCTTCGCCATAGTGTGCCCACTGGAATGTGTACCAAAGGTCCCTTCATGCAACTCTTCCATGATCCTTTCTGCTTCAGTCTTATCCACACAACGCAGTAAGGTTGAATCATGGTTTCGCTTGTACAAGATGCCGTTGCTAAGGAAGAACTTTGCCGCGAATCTTCTCAGGAACTTCCTATCATTGACAGATGCACCTTCAGGGTATTCCTGAGCTTCCAAATATCTCTTCACCTCATGGTACCAGGGCTTCTCAGTCACCAATTCAGTCTCGAGATCGCAACAGTATGTCGGTTCGTCCAATTTCCAGATGATGACCCGGGGAGCCTCATTGTCCCACTTGACTTTGAACATAGAAGACATTGTAGCTAACGCGTCCGCTAACTGATTCTCCTCTCTCGGGAAATGTTCAAAGGTTATCTCTGTGAAGTGGGGGATCATTGTCAACACACATTCTTTGTAAGGAATAAGATTCGGATGTTTCGTATCCCACTCGCCTTTGATCTGGTTGATCACGAGAGCGGAATCTCCGAAGACACTCAGAAACTTGATCCTTAAGTCAATTGCAGCTTTGAGTCCCATGATGCACGCCTCATACTCCGCCATGTTGTTGGTGCAGTTGAAACATAGCCGGGCAGTGAGTGGAGTATGAGTGCCTTGAGGGGATATGATTATGGCGCCGATACCGTTACCCAAAGCATTGGAGGCTCCGTCAAAGTGCATAGACCATCGGGATCCTGGTTCAGGTCCTTCATCCGGTCCAGGTACTTCACAATCAGTTACTATCATGATGCTTTCATCCGGAAACTCGAAGTTCATTGATTGATAGTCATCTACGGCCTGATGTGCCAAGTGGTCTGCCAATACACTTCCCTTGATGGCTTTCTGGGTCGTGTACTGAATGTCGTATTCCGTCAAGATCATTTGCCATCTTGCAATTCTCCCAGACAGAGCAGGATTTTCGAATATATACTTTATAGGGTCCATCTTTGAGATCAGCAAGGTAGTGTGAGTCAGCATATACTGTCTCAGCCGGCGAGCAGCCCATACCAAAGCGCAACAAGTTTTCTCAAGCAGTGAGTATCGAGTCTCACAGTCGGTAAACTTTTTGCTAAGGTAATAAATGGCATGCTCTTTTCGGCCAGACTCGTCATGCTGCCCCAACACACACCCCATTGAGTTATCAAGTACTGTCAGGTATAGTATCAGAGGTCTCCCTTCAACCGGTGGCATAAGGATAGGTGGTTCTTGGAGATACTCTTTGATTCTGTCGAAAGAAGCCTGACATTCATCATTCCAACGCACTACCTGATCTTTCTTCAGCAGCTTGAAGATTGGCTCACAGGTAGCAGTTAGGTGTGAGATGAATCGAGCAATGTAATTCAGGCGTCCTAAAAAGCCTCTGACTTCCTTCTCTGTTCTGGGAACTGGCATCTCTTGAATAGCTTTAACCTTGGAAGGGTCCACTTGAATACCCTTGTCGCTTACAACGAAGCCTAGCAACTTCCCAGATCTTACCCCGAAGGTGCACTTGTTCGGGTTCAACCTCAGCTTGTATAGTTTCAACCGGTCAAACAACTTCTGCAGATGATCCAGGTGTTCTTCCTCAGTCTGGGACCTTGCGATCATGTCGTCAACGTACACTTCTATCTCATGATGGATCATGTCATGAAATAAAGCAACCATGGCACGCTGGTAGGTTGCCCCAGCGTTCTTTAGTCCAAAAGGCATGACCTTGTAGCAGAAGGTGCCCCACTGAGTAACAAATGTAGTCTTTTCCATGTCTTCAGGAGCCATCTTGATCTGATTGTAGCCTGAAAAACCATCCATGAAAGAGAACACCTTATGCTGAGCTGTGTTGTCAACAAGGACGTCAATGTGAGGTAGGGGAAGTCATCTTTGGGGCTGGCCCTGTTCAGATCCCTGTAATCGACACACATTCTGACCTTACCGTCCTTCTTTGGTACCGGCACCACATTAGCAACCCACTGAGGGTAAGAAGTCACTGCAAGAAATCCGGCATCAAACTGCTTCATAACCTCGGCTTTAATCTTCTCAGACATCTCTGGACGCATACGGCGGACCTTTTGCTTAACCGGAGGGCAATCTTCCTTAGTTGGCAAGTGATGAACCACAATATCGGTATCCAACCCAGGCATGTCTTCGTAGGACCAGGCAAAGATCTCCATATAATCATGCAGCATTTGAGTCAACCGTTGCTTCACGCTGAGCTCTAAGTTGGCACCAATCTTTACCTCTTTCCTGTCTTCTTCAGTACCCAAGTTTATTGTTTCCACTGGCTCTTCATGGGGTTGAATTGCCCTCTCTTCCTGAAGTAACAGTCTTGCAAGCTCTCCAGGCACTTCGCAATCATCTTCACCTTCGTCTTCGGCTAAGTTGATCGGATTTTCGAAGTCATAACTGGTAGTAACAGAGTCGTTACCAGTGAGATCCAGAGTGGATTGAAACCTGTATGAGTGAGTGTGTGTAAATACAGCTGTTTTACAATATGTAAAGAAAGGAAAGAAAAGGAGCGCAAAATTTGAAATGTGAAAAACGTCCAATGCTTTTATTTATGATATATGACAGTGACAAACAAAAAGCTCTCATAAATAAGACCAAGGTGCCCCGGGTAAGACACCGGGCCATACAGTTTCAAGTTATTGTTTATTACAAATCCAAAACAAAGAAGTTCATTACTGGGGAACAAAATTTATGGGTGTAAAGTCTTTAGCAGTCCAATTGGTCGATCCACCAACAGTCGTCGGATAAATCCAGCTATCGAACTCTGACTCCTCCCCTTCGTCTTCCTCTCCAATAGCATTCACTCCTGAGTAGGTGATGAGCACAGGAGGTCTTCCAATTCTCGCCTTGCGTACTGCCTTCTGAGCTTCTGTGGTGAAACCCAGCCCAAACTTGTTAGTCTTAGGAGTAAAGTCAGGGAGCTTGCCCCAGTTTGCACATTCGCCTCTTTCAATCACAGTCTGGGCGTCCTTTAAGGAGGCCATCTTCAAAGGAGAAACCTCTTCGACCACTGCTTCTGCTGCTGCCAACGTTTGTGGCATCTCCTCAAAATGTTGAAAGGGGGTCTCAATGAACTCCCCATCCATTTCCACGTACCTAAAGGAGTTGAGGTGACTGACCATGTATTCCTCTTCCCCTTGCACTGTTACAATCTTCCCCCTGACCGAGTATTTGAGCTTCTGATGCAACGTGGAGGTCACGGCTCCAGCCTTGTGGATCCACGGGCGGCCCAGCAAACAAGAATAGGATGGACGGATGTCCATCACATAGAATTTCGAATCAAATACCTGTGACCCAACCCTGATTGGGATGTCCACCTCACCATGTACCATTCTTTTGGACCCGTCAAAGGCCCGGACAACGATGTTACTTGGTTTGAGCTCTAGACCCTCACAGTCCAGCCTATCCAGAGCCTTCTTGGGCAGCACGTTTAATGAAGAACCTGTGTCAACCAGCACATGAGCAAGAGTAGTGCCCCTGCATTCAATGGAGACATGCAGGGCATCATTATGGTTCTTCCCCTTTGCTGTCAGATCGGCATCAGAGAAACCCAGGCCATTATCAGCGGTTAGGTTGGCCACACAGTCGGTGAACTGGTCAGCAGACGTCTCTTGGGGTACGTGGGCTGTCTTTAAGAAAGCAATCAGAGCCTTGGCATGGGCCTCTGAACACAGCAGCAATGACAACATGGAGATTTTGGAGGGGGTGTGCCTCAGCTGTTCGACAACGTTGAAATCACTTTTCTTTATTATCTTGAGGATTTCTTCCATTTCCTGCCTGGAAGCCTCAACAATTGTCTTTGGTGCCTCCATCCGGGCAGGCACATCAGCAGCAATCCCCTTGCCCCGAGCACCAGATGACTCGGCAGCAGGGGTGGAAACTTGGTCAGGGGGGGAAACAGGCACACGGGCAGGTGTGATGACCAAAGGCCTCTGAATTACCGGAGGAGCAATGTCTGGTGAGAACAGTCTTCCACTACGAGTGACCTTAGCAGGCCCAGTGATGTTGGAGACACCAGTATCAGTGTTGAACTCTTGTTTCACACCCAGAACGTAAACATCTGCCCCATAGTGCCATGGGACAGCCTTATCAGACTTGTAGGGGATGGGCCCCGGAACAGTAATGGTGATGGGAGCAATCTTGTGAACCGGCAAAATTGGACAGGCTTTTTTGAAGGAGCCTTGGAAGGGTTGTTGAAGATGGTAACAATTGAAACTTCTTCAACAGGGGCAGCAGGAACAGCAGTCTTTCTGAACAAAATCTCTCTACTATCCATCAGGTTTTGGACGCCTGACTTCAGCAAAGAACAACCAGTAGGGGAAGCAACACATAGAGGGCAACCTTTGCTACATCCCGGAAATAAACCGGCTAGCAACAGGTTCCTCTTGACCGTCAGCAGCGGAGTAGCAATATCATCCACCGAAGCTACATACAAATCCTCCTCAACAGCATTCACTCCATGCTGGGGCATGGGAGCGGTTACAACGTTCGGCCTCTCAGGCGCCTCAAACTGTATTTCCTTTGCATCAATAAGGTCCTGAACCTTATTCTTTAGGGCCCAACAGTCATCTGTGCCATGCCCCAGGCTATCAGAATGGTAAGCACAACGAGCATTCAGATTGTACTTAGGAGATGTAGTATTGGGAAACTTCGGAGCCTCCCTGACAGTCACTAAATTGGTGGATAGCAACTGTGGCAGGATCTGTGATAAGGTCATGCTCAAGCGGGTAAACTCTCTCCGGGGTCTTTCAGCCCTTTGAGGATTGGTCAGCCGAGGAGCGGCAGCAGGCTTGGCGATCATTACCGCACTGACAGATTGGCGGCGCTCAGGTCTCTCTGGTCTCCGAGAGCTATATACAGCACTAGCCTCCTTTTTGAAGGGTTTCTTTTCAGCACTGGAGGAGGCAACCTTTTGTATCTTCCCCGATTTTATATCGGCCTCGATCCTTTCACCAGTCAGGATCAGATCAGTAAACCCAGCAGAGGAATTACCAATGAGATGATTGAAAAATGGACCAGATAGGGTCCCTAAAAACATATCCACCAGCTCCCGGTCTGTCAACAGCGGCTGCACCCTGCCAGCCAGATCCCTCCATTTCTGGGCGTACTCCTTAAAACCTTCACCCGACCCTAGTGACATACCCTGGAGCTGGGTACGCGTAGGAGCGAGGTCGGAATTATATTGGTACTGCTTGTAAAAAACAGTGGCCAGATCCTCCCAGTTACGAATGTTGATTCCATCCAGCTGATAGAACCATTCGAGGTGAGTCCCTGAAAGACTCTCCTGGAAGAAGTGGATCCATAAGTTCCTGTCTGCTGTGTAAGGTTGGATCTTCCTTACATAAGAACGGAGGTGCATCTTGGGACAGGAAGCCCCGTCATACTTCACAAAGGCGGGTGCCTTGAACTTGTGTGGAATCACCACCCCAGTAGATAACCCCAAGTCTCCGAAATCCAGTCCAGGCACACGCTGAATTTCCATAGCTTTTAATCTGTCCTCCAGCTGCTTGTACCGGTCTTCAGCAGGAGGGTACTGTTCATCTTTGAAGTCTGTTTCAGTATCAGAGACCACAGGAGTAGGGACCTCCCTTTCTTGGTGACTACCTTCCCCCACAGATGGAGTAGTCCTCTCAGCCTCAACCTGTAAGGTGTTCCCGAGTCTGCGCCCAGTGTTAAATAGCACAGTCCTCCTCTTCTTCTTATTCTTCTTCAGAAGCATGGTCTTCAACTCTTGTTGACCCTGAGCCAAACCCTTGATCAGCTCCTGAAATTGGGCGTTCTGCGCCTGAAGAGCCTTGATAGATGCCTCGGTTGATGATTCAGGGTTCATGATGCTGAAATAAACAGCGAAGAACAGTCAGCAGCCTGAAAAGAAGAGTACCTGTGATGCATATGATGAATGATATGTGTTTATGCAATGCATTCAAGAGTTCGAAAATTCAAATTTGTTGTAGACAAAAAGGAACACACGTTATTATTAAGAAAATAATTGTTCAGTACATTAAAGCCTCATAGGCAAACATTACAAAGCAGATCAGTCCCAAAAGACACTACGCATCCTCTTCAGAGCAATATAGGTATTGAGATTCCTTTCCTCGTGCAGTAGGCGGGTGAGCTCCAGGACCTTCTTCTCACTAGCATGTAGATTGGTTTCCAGAGAATTCCGTTCTTCCTTAAGCTGGATCCAACTCTTCTGCATCTCTTTCCAGGACGTGGGCATGTCAGGATGTTGAATGGTGTAGGACACCTCTCCTTCCAAGTCTGGCTCTTTGATCACGGGGAGAACATGAGGATAGGGCATCACCAGCTTCTGGGAGCGGGCTCGTACCCATTTGAGATAAGGCTCCAATGGGATGGAGTTCTTGTGTCCCAGGGTCTTGCTGTCTATTTTGCTGGGCATCCTCCAAGCTTTGATAAATTTCTGGCGAAGTCCTTGCGTATCCTTGTCGAAGTCAAAAACTATGTCAGGAATTAACATCTCATGAGGGCCATCTTTCCGAGCATAACCAAACTGTCTCCAAGCCAGGCACGGGTTGTAAGTAATACCTCCTCTGATTCCAAGTAAAGGAACATTAGGGTACTCCCCACAACGATCAATGATAGTGACATCCTCTCTGGATCGAGAACACCAATGTATATCTGCATGTGTAAGAGTCATCAACCGTTGTGACCACCTCAAACCTCGCTCGTTCTTCAAAACCGATTGTGGAAGGTGCGAAATAAACCACCTTCCCAGGAGGGGAGTGCAGCACATAAGAACACCCCTTTTCTCATGGTTCGAGTGTAACATGAGTGAAGGATGTCCCCAAGCAACGTAGGTATAGGATTCCTGGACATGAAGACCTTGACAGCACTGATATCTATAAGCTGATCCGGTTTAGGGAACAACACCAACCCATAGACAAGGAGGGCTACAACTTCTTCAAAGGCTTGCAGGTCAAGGGAATTCCAACACTCTTGGGCCTTCTCAAACAGAAACTTTGCCAAAAATCCTTTGATACCATTTCTGACTTCCCAATGCCCCTTGATGTCAGATGGTTGTAGGCATAATGCTTTAGCCACTTCTTCAAGTTTTGGTTCCTTTTCCGTACCGTTGTAGGGTAGCTGGTCGAGAATGGGAATCTTCAGAAGCTGGGAAAACTCTTCCAGAGTAGGCACCAGCTGATAATCCGGGAAAGTAAAACAGTGATGCAGAGGGTCAAAGAACTGGAAAAGGACCTTTACCATCTCTTCCTCAATATTGGTATTGACCAGGCTGATGAGTCTACCGTGCCTTTCACTGAATGACGAGTTCTCGGGAATCCTGGATGTAAGCTCCTTGAGCTGAGGAGGGACCCTTATAAGGTTGATCTGAATTGTCTTTCTGCGGATAGTTTCCATGTCCTACAAAACAAGAACAAAGATGAAGATTCGAACCCCTGAAATGATTAGTGGATGCATATGATGCTGTATGATGTTATGATGCTATGGTTAAACACACCACAAATATTTACAAAGGCAAACATGTAAGGCACACAAGTCACACAAGACAAGCCCTTAGAGTTTAGGCCGGCATGGGGTCTGGGTATTACCCTCTTGAAGTTGGTGGGCTCAAACCTGTCCTATCAAAGTAACCGGGTTCTAAGGATCTCAATATCATTGGATTGCTTTCATCGTTCATCGTTTCGATTTAGCCACTGACTGGCGATCAAAATATCCCAAGAAAACAACCCTCAATTGAGTGTAGTATCGAGTATCAACCGACTTCGGAATACACCAAAGCAGTTATCTCACTACCCTAAAGAGGCCAAGATGGTTCAATTAAGGTTCCTAAGGTCTGTTGATGCTTCACGACACCACGCGGAGGCCCCGTACTCTCCTTGATTGACTCAAGGGTTACCGGTACACACCAAAGTGCCACATCAACATAGCAGACTGCTTCAACCATGTCGGTATACCCCGCACAGTTCCCTCACAGCCTTGTTGCTACTTTCTAAGAAGGTATCCCCAGATCCGGGTTAGGATCTATAGAACTCCCAAGACAGTCCCACAATTTAAAGCAAACAAGTCAAAGCAATTGAAAACACAGTGATCTTAGTCCTAAGGTACACCTCACTTTAAGTTTATAGTCCCCAGCAGAGTCGCCAGTTCTGTGATCGGTGGATCTGGAACTGACTGTTTTAAAGCTGGTTCGCGAAATGTCGCGGTAAGCAAGAGTCGCCACCGTCTTTTATTTTCTCCAATATGGAAAGGACAAAAGCACAGAAAAATTCCTTATGAGATTGCTCTCGGTTCGGGAGGTAGATTATAGAAAGGGAAGGTGTTAGCACCCTTTCTATCCATGGTTATCCATGGGCTCTTAGATACTTGCTCATTGTGCTTTCAAAAGTGTTTGTTTGCTTTTCAAGGTGAGTGGGTTTTGAAAAAAGTTTCGTTTGAAAAATCTCTAAGTAACTCTTGTATCTGTCCTCAAGAGTGTATGAAAAATTTGTTTGAAAACTTTTAGAAAGTGTAGGTGTGAAAAGTATTTTGTTTGTTTTTGAAAAGAGCAAGTATCTATGAGAATCTACCTACCCTAAGGAATTCGTCTGTGTAAATGTCCTTTAAAGTAGTGCCATCCCACCATTGAGAGGTAGGTAGCACCACCGTTGGAGGTGTTCGGGTCAATTCGAGTTTGTAGGGACATGGTGATCACCAGAGCAATGGGAAGACACCTTAGAAGCTACCCTCATGCCAGGTTCCCGGATCATGAGGACTTACTAAGACATCCTCTACTCGACGACCACCTTTCGAGGGACAAGGCAACAGTGAAGCGTACCCTAGGGGTGGTGTGTGAATTGTGTGTCATTTTCAGTTTATTGTTTGTCTTGTCATGCATTGGTGATCTACGCTTTGATTTTATTTTTGGGCATTCATTCTTTCATGTTATTGTTTAACAGTTAAAGGTGCGGGAATTTAAAGTGCGGAAAAGGTAAAGGTCCTACGCTATTACAAAGGCGCGGGTCTACAACGCCAAATTAATCCAGACCCGATTTAAAATAAAATGCAGAAAATAAAAGCCTAATTAACTATTACAGGGCTTTGGAACAAGTACATTATATTTACATCAAAGAGATAAGTAAAACGCGCGAAAAGAGAATATAATCGAATGCGAGGGCGTTGAACCCTTTAAAGGAATAAAAATGAAATTATTAAATAATTAAGTTAAATAAAAAGAAAGAAACTTATTTTTTTTATGTTTTTTTTTTGTATTTATGACATTAAAGAAAAAAAAATTAATTAAGAGTCAAATAATTAATTCTAATTCTAATTGTTTTTTAATTTATTAAAGAAAATGCATTAAAGTTAAAACCTAGAATTAAAACTAAATTAATTATAAAATTTATTTACAAAATTAATGGTTGATGATACTTATAATAAAATATTTAATTAATTAAAAAAAAAGGGTCAAAGATCTATTTTTTTTGTTATTTTTGGTTTATTGTGAAAAAGAAGAATTAAATTGTAACCTAAAATTAAATCTAAATTAATTAGGGGATTTATTTACAAAATTAATATTAAAATAAAATATTTATTATTTTTATCTTTTCTGATTTTTTTGTGTTTTTATATTATATGAAAATATTAAATTAAAGCATTTAAAAAAAATTAATCAAAACAAAGAAAAGAGAAGAATATATAAAAAAAGTTAAAAAGAAAGCAAACTAGAGGGGTGCAGCCCAAGTAATTCTGGCCCATTTTGGAGGCTTTGTTGACTTTTCCAGGATGCATGTGGGATCTTTGACTTGGCCTCACCATGTACCTCAGAGCGTGGCCTTTGGATTGGTGGATTTGGACAGGTGGATGGCTTGATTATGGAGGTGTAGGGTGTGCCTCAATATGGAACCTGCGTATGAAAATCAACTGAAAAATAATATTGAGAATGTTGAAGACCTGGGGCTCGAACCCAGGTCATGTGCTTTGCCCATCCTTACGCTTGCCAACTGTGCCAGGAACGCGCTTTGTATATTAAGGAACAAACAAATAATATAAAATAAAATGCGTGTTAGCGTTATAAAATAAAAAAAAGCGCGCGCTGGATTCAAACCAGCCATTCACAGCATGACACACAATCATCTTCTCTATTGTACCTGTAACAAAATGAAATAGCGGGGGTTTTGAACCCCCCCAAAATTCAAGCTATTTGAAAATAGCGAATAGGCCATGCCTAAACATAAATTGAGCGCGACAACAGAAATGGAACCCTCATGTTGTCACGATTTCATTCATGCCAGTGTCAAAGTCCAATTTTTCCACATCACTAAAGCCCTAATTTTAAGCTTCAGGAACCCTAGCTTTTGTTCATGGTGAAATCGTGCACAGGCTTGGAAACTTCAATCAAATCATGCTATCAGCTTCACAACATCCATATTAGTCCAAATCCATAATGAAAACTGGAAAATGCTACATGATTAATGCAATACGAATGTCAAAAAATTTGAAGGAAACCTGACTTAGTTATACATGTTCCTGGCGTATGGAGTGTCGAATCTGATTGGAAAAGGTTCTGTGATCCTTGAGGAAGGTGTTTGAACAATTCTTTTACCTTGAATCAAGCTCTAACCTTGTTTTCAGATTTGAGATTTTTGCTAAAAATGTGAGTTTTCTTTTGAGCAATAGGGCGCAGCTTCTCTGTCAATTTTGATGTGTATCACTTGTATATACTCTAGGCAATGTGTTTGGATGATAGTTATGGCCAATAATGCCTTGCATTGATGTTTAGGATTTTGGCATAAACCACCATTATCACACTTTCCATTTTTTGCCTTATTTTGAATTCTTGCCTTATTTGAGCCTTAGCACGAAAATGGTATAGGCTTAATGATGTTTCAAGGCTAGTTAAGGCCAAATATTTCATTTAATCAAACTTTTTGATTTTTTCTTGATTTTAAAAGATTTAAACTTAATTAAATCCAATAAAATCAATTAAAAATGAAAAAATTAATTAAAAAATATGAAATAAAAGGTGGGACACGTGGGAGGCATGGCTAAGTTAATTCAAGTGGAAAAAGTGGGCCCCTTTTGTCAAAAATGAGATTTCAAGGATAAATGATTTTGGCCATTTCACAAAAATTTCCCAACTTCTCCAATGCATAACTTGCTCAATTTTTAAGCTTTGCTCATGTTCTTGGACATTTTGGAAAGGTTTTTGAGTCCTCTAACCAATTCCTTTGGTCCCATGTCATTTTGATTTACCAATCTCAAGTTATGGCCTTTGACTTAAAGTCCCTTTTTGTTGACTTTTGAAAATGACCTATAATGTTGAAATTGATAAATTTTTGTGAGAGCATTTCTTGGACTTGAAGTCTGAAGATGAGTTGTAGGAAATGTCTTTCTCTTAAAAATGAGCTTTGGATGGAATTTTTCTGATAATCCATGTGAAAGTTATGCCCGTGTCAATTTCAGTTGACTTTTTCAGCTGTCCAAATAAGGAAACTTTTGCATCTTGATGATTTTTGAGCCAAGTTTTGAGAATCATGATCAAGCATTGATCAAATGATGTTTGTGGCCTCAAAATGAGATGTTGACCAAAAATTTGAACTTTTGACTGCCAAATGACCATTTTGCCCCTACAGTTGACTGTAGTGCAATTAGGGTTTTTGACTGTGCAATTTTGTGCTGAAAGTCTTGAAACTTGGTATGAGGATGCTTGACCATATTTGTAGGCATGTGAGACTTGATTGGGCCCTTGGAAACTTCATTTTCCTGATCAGAACCAAAACCCTAATTTTGCCTGCTTAGGAGGCCCTTGACTGTGCAACCCTTGGGGACTTTTGAAGCATGACTTGGCAATTTCTCGAAGAATATGGGAGGGCAAATTTTGGGGTACAACAGCCAAGGAGCTGTCAGAATGTTGAGAGGAACAGGAGGAATATGTACCTTGTCGGCGTAGACTTGGCATTTGTGGCAGGTATGGGAATGTTGATTACAATCAGCTTCCATGGTAGACCAGTAGTAGCCTGCCCTTAGATTCTTCTTAGCCATCGTATGTCCGCTCAAGTGGGTACCAAATGTGCCACTGTGTATCTCGGTCATGATCAACTATGCTTCAACCTTGTCCGCACAACGAAGTAGAACATAATCATGGCTGCGCTTATAAAGGATGCCATTGCTTAGGAAGAACTTGGCAGCAAATCTCCTTAAGAAATTTTTGTCATTGACGGAAGCTCCTTCAGGGTATTCTCTAGTCTGGAGATACCTTTTGATTTCATGAAACCAGGGTTGTTCCACTACTTCTTCGGTATTAATCTCATGATAGTGTGCAGGTTCGTCCATTCGCTCGATGGTAATTTGGGGAGCCTCGCTATCCCAGTTGAGTTTAAACATGGAGGACATTGTAGCCAGGGCATCTGCCAGCTGATTTTCTTCTCGCGGGAAATGCTCGAAGGTAATTTGCTCGAAATGAGGCAACAATGTTAAGACATGTTCTTTGTATGGGATAAGATTAGGATGTTTAGTGTCCCACTCTCCTTTAACTTGACTGATAACCAAAGCCGAGTCCCCAAATACGACCAAAGATTTGATTCCCAAGTCTATAGCAGCCTTGAGACCAAAGATGCAAGCTTTATATTCAGTCATGTTGTTGGTACAGCTGAAGCAAAGTCGGGCAGTGAAGGGTGTATGGAAACCTTCCGGAGAAATGAGTACCGCACCGATACCGTTTCCAAGTGCATTTGAAGCACCATCAAAGTACAGGGTCCATCGGGATCCTTGTTCAAGTCCGTCATACGGTCTGTTACCCTCAATGTTGTCCAAAGTCATAATGTCCTCGTCCGGGAAGTCGAATCTCATAAATTGGTAATCTTCGACGGCTTGATGAGCTAGATGGTCAGCTAGTACACTCCCCTTTATAGCTTTTTGGGTAGTATACTGGATATCATACTCAGTCAGGATCATTTTCCATCTAGAAATTCTTCCAGATAAAGCAAGCTTCTCGAAGATATACTTGATCGGATCCATCTTGGAAATCAACAAAGTGGTATGAGTCAACATATATTGTCTCAGCCGGCGAGCAGCCCATACCAAAGCGCAGCAAGTTTTCTCGCGCAGTGAGTAGCGAGTCTCACAATCGGTAAACTTTTTGCTAAGGTAATAAATGGTATGCTCTTTTCGGCCAGACTCGTCATGTTGGCCCAGCACGCACCCCATTGAGTTATCCAAAACAGTCAGATACATGATTAACGGCCTTCCTTCGACGGGTGGCATCAGAATAGGAGGTTCTAGCAAATACTCCTTGATCTTATCAAAAGCAACTTGACAATCGTTGTTCCATTCAACCACCTGATCTTTCCTCAACAGCTTGAAGATTGGCTCACAGGTAGATGTCAGGTGAGAGATGAACCTCGCAATATAGTTCAAGCGTCCCAAGAATCCTCTAACCTCCTTTTCAGTACGGGGAACATGCATTTCTTGTATAGCCTTTACTTTAGCTGGATCAACCTCAATGCCTTTATTGCTGATAATAAATCCCAAAAGTTTACCAGACCTAACCCCAAAAGTGCACTTGCTTGGGTTCAGTCTGAGCTTATACTCCTTCAACCTGGCAAACATCTTTTGCAAATGATTAAGGTGTTCTTCTTCTGTCTGTGATCGAGCTATCATGTCGTCTACGTAAACTTCGATCTCATGATGTATCATATCATGAAACAAAGCTACCATGGCGTGCTGATAGGTTGCCCCTGCATTCTTCAGTCCGAATGGCATCACTTTATAGCAGAAGGTACCCCATTGCGTGACAAAGGTTGTTTTCTCCATGTCCTCGGGGGCCATTTTGATCTGGTTGTATCCCGAGAATCCGTCCATGAAGGAAAAAACCTTGTGTTGAGCTGTATTGTCAACCAAGATGTCAATATGTGGCAGTGGAAAATCATCCTTGGGGCTAGCCCTGTTCAAGTCCCGATAGTCCACGCACATTCTAACTTTGCCATCCTTTTTAGGCACGGGCACAATGTTAGCAACCCATTGTGGATAGGAAGTAACAGCCAGAAAACCAGCGTTGAATTGCTTCATTACCTCAGCTTTAATCTTCTCAGACATGTCAGGCCTCATTCGGCGGACCTTTTGCTTGATTGGTGGACAATCTTCTCTTGTATGGAGACGGTGAACCACGATATCTGTGTCCAACCCTGGCATGTCTTCATAAGACCAGGCGAGGATTTCAACATATTCGTTCAACAACTGCACTAAGCGCTCCTTGACACTTGGTTCCAGGTTGGCACCCACCTTTACTTCTTTCTTGTCTTCCTCTGTCCCTAAGTTGATGGTTTCTAGCAACTATTCGTGAGGAAAAATGGCCTCTCTTCTTGTTGTAGAAGTCTGGCTAATTCTCCCGGCACTTCACAGTCTTCGTCAACTTCGTACTCAACATGATTGACCAAATCTTCAGAGTTATCAAAGGCGAAAGTAGAATAGTCACCCATGAAATCCGGAGTGGATGGGTACCTGCATTTGTGAGTGTGGGTGTGTGTAAGGGATAGCCATCCTTAAACAAACAAAAATGCAAAAGGAAAGAAAATGATCACAACAGTTTATAGATGAAAAACGTCCAATGATTCATTAAAACATGGCATATGATTATGAAGAAAATCAAGCCCTTACAAATGGACCTACATGCCCCGGGCAAGGCATGAGGTGAAAATAGCGTGTGAATTGTTTTAATTATTACAGACCATAAATGGGAAATTGTTCAAAGATAAAAATTACTGGTTGATAAAGGTGATGGGAACAAAATCCTTTGCTTCCCAGTTGCTCAAACCCCCTTCGACGGTCGGAAAGATCCAATCTTCAAAGTGGCTCTCTTCATCCTCATCGTCTACAACATTGATTCCATGGTGTGAGATCTTGACGGGTGGCCCTCCAGCCTTGGAGCGTCGCATAGCCTTTTGTCCTGCAGCAGTGAACCCTAACCCAAACTTGTCTGTCTTATGGGGAAAATTGGGCAATTGCCCCGATACTGTACTCTTCCCTTCTTTAACCACAGCCTCTGCGTCCTTGAGAGATGCCATTCTAGATACATGCTTGGGAACAGTAGACACTTCAACCATTGTCTTCGCAACTGCTACCTCAG
Organism: Vicia faba; assembly: GCA_948472305.1. Taxonomy (NCBI): domain Eukaryota; kingdom Viridiplantae; phylum Streptophyta; class Magnoliopsida; order Fabales; family Fabaceae; genus Vicia; species Vicia faba. The sequence continues at coordinate 1,548,054,659 of OX451736.1, forward strand.
GAGATACTTCCTCAAAATGTTGGAAAGGCGTTTCGATGAACTCGTCGTCTAACTCCATATAGCGGAAGGAATTGAGATGACTTATCATGTACTCTTCCTCGCCGTGAACTGTTATAATCTTACCCTTAACAGGATATTTCAGCATTTGGTGCAAAGAGGAGGTAATTGCCCCAGCATAATGGATCCACGGTCTTCCTAACAAACATGAATATGACGGACGGCTGTCCATCACGTAAAAGGTGGAGTTGAAAACCTCTGTGCCTACTTTGATGGGAATATCAACCTCTCCATGAACCATTCTTTTGGAACCATCAAAATCCCTAACCACGATGTTGCTAGGTTCGAGGGTCAATCCTTCGCAGTCCAAACGGTCTAAGGCTTTCTTCGGCAGCACATTCAAGGAAGAACTAGTATCAACTAAGACATGGGCGAGGGTGGTTCCCCTGCATTCCATTGAGACATGTAACGCGTCGTTTTGTTTCCTTCCTTTGGGAGTCAAGTCAGCATCGGAAAAGCCAAGGCCATTATCAGCATTAAGACTGGCCACACATTCCTGAAACTGGTCAGCCGAAGTCTCTTGGGGTACATGTGCCGCCTTCAAGAATTTGATTAGGGCCTTAGCATGGGCCTCAGAACAGAGTAGAAGAGCCAACATTGAAATTTTAGAAGGGGTCTGCCCTAACTGTTCCACAACGTTGTAGTCACTTTTTCTGATTATTTTCAAGATTTCATCCATTTCTTTCTGAGTGGTTTCATGGATAACCACAGCATGAGCCTTCTTCCTGACAGGCACTTCTAGTATCCCCTTACCCTTGTCGGTAGTATCAGCAGATGGTCTTTCTTCAGGAGTATCCAATTCTTCAATCATTGGGCCTTGCACAGATGGTCCAACAGGTACAGAAGCTTTCAAGGGTCCGAAAACTGCTCGAGGGGGAGCAATCTCCGGAGAAAAGATTCGACCACTGTGGGTTATCTTGCTTGTACCCACAATGTTCCCTATATCAGGGTTTTCTTCTTCAGAATTTTCTTGGACTGCCTCAATTTGCTTGATACCATGATAGAAGATTTCTCCTCAATAGTTCCATGGTATCATTTTGCTTGATTGGTACGGGACAGGTCCCGGCATGGTGATCTTTAAAGGTACACATTCATAGTTGGGTGTAATCCTGACAGGCCTTTTGCAAGCCTTGGGAGGATTGTCGGAAATGGTTATGATTGCAATATCGTTGGTTGAAGTAGCAAAAATATCAGGAGTAACAGGATTGAAGGTATCAACAGGGGTTTTCTGGAAAAGTATCTCTTGGGTATCCATCAGGCGTTGGACACCTGACTTCAACATTGGGTAATCACCTCGTATGTTCAAACAAAAATAGCAGTCTTTACCACAACCAGGAAAGATCCCAGCTCTCATCAAATTTTCTTTAATCACAAGTAACGGCGTCAACAGGTCAACAACATCAGTAACATGAAGGTCCTCCATAACAGCATGAACATTATTATCGTGCTTGGGCATCGGAGCAGAAATCACATTGGGCTTCTCAGGCGCATCGAATTCTACTTCTTTGGCATCAATCAAGTCCTGGATTTTGTTCTTAAGCGCCCAACAATTATTGGTATCGTGCCCAACACTGTCGGAATGGTAAGCACATTTAGCATTGGAGTGGTAGTATGGAGAGGAGGTGTTAGGATTCTTTGGCGCTTCCTTTAAACTAGTAAGATTCAATTTCAACAAGTGAGGGAGTACTTGAGCTGGCGTCATGTTGATGCAGGTGAACTGCCGTTGTGGCCTTTCTACCCGTTGTTGATTAGGTCTCGACTGATTGTTACGAGGTTGATCATTTGAAGAATTTTGAATCATCACCGTCCCTACAGTCGGCCGACGCTCGGTTCTTCCCTGACCCTTCTGAGAATACACAGCAGAGGCTTCCTTCTTAGTCGGGAAAGGTTTCTTAACAGTTGTGGATGCAGAAGCATCCTTTTGAATCTTTCCACTTTTAATACCGGCCTCGACCCTTTCTCCAGTCAAAATTAGTTCAGTAAATCCTGCAGAAGAACTCCCGATTAGATGATTGAAGAAGGGGCCATACAGGGTCCCCAGAAACATGTCAACTAACTCCCTATCTGACAACGGCGGCTGCACCCTTCCAGCCAGATCACACCACTTCTGGGCGTATTCTTTAAACCCTTCATTGGAAGCCATCCCCATACTTTGTAACTGAGTACGAGTGGGCGCCAAATCAGCATTGTATTGATACTGACGGTAAAAAGCAGCTGCTAAGTCTTCCCAATTGTGAACCTCTGATCTCTCGAGCTGATAAAACCAGTCCAACTGCGTGCCAGACAAACTGTCTTGGAAAAAGTGTACCCAGAGGTCTTTATCAGATGAGTGGGGTTGGATTTTTATGACATACGATCTCAGGTGCATCTTTGGGCAAGACAGACCATCGTACTTGGCAAATGTTGGCACCTTGAACTTGGGAGGGATAACAATCCCAGATACCAGTCCTAGCTCTTCAAAATCCAAACCGGGTACCCTCTGTAACTCCATGGCTGCCAGTCTATCCTCAAGATTCTTATATTTATCATCTGCTGGTGGATATTGTTGTTCGGAGTAGTTTTCGTCTTCTTCCTCCTCCTCCTCTTCAACCTCAGATTCAGAAGGTACAACAGTCCCTTTCCCTTTACCGGCCCCTTCATTAGACGTTGAGGGGAACTCGAGAACTCTCCTAGCCTGATGCTCAAATCTCCTTCCCAAAGTGGCTACTCCAAGTCTCTTTTTCTTTTTCTCTTTATTCTTCTCCAACAGAGCTTTGAGGTCCTCTTGACCCTTTGCCAAGGTCATGAGGAGTTGCTGGAATTGTGAATTTTGTGCCTGTAGATCCTTTACCTTTTGCTCCAAATCCATCTTGCTGAAATAAACAGCAGAAAGATAAGGAAACTTGGTGTGAAGACCTGTTTATGCATATGATGAATGGTATGTTATTCATGTAATGCATTCAAGGATTTTGAAATTCAAATTTGTTGCAAACAAAAAGAACGCACGTCATATTAAGAAGAAATTGTTAGTACATAAGTGCCCCATGGGCAAAATATTACAAAATTCTTAATGTAAAAAGACATTGCACATCCTCTTTGGTGCGATGTAAGTGTTGAGAGTTTCCTCCTCATGAAGTCGGCGGGTAAGCTCTAAAACCTTCTTCTCACTGGCATAGAAGCTGGCTTCAAAAGTATTCCGTTCTTCTTTGAGTTGGATCTAACTCTTTTGCATTTCTTCCCATGATGTTGGCATGTCAAGATGAAGGATGGTGTATGGAACCTCTCCTTCCATAACAGGCTCTTTGATCAAGGGGAGAATGTGAGGGTATGGCATCATAAGATTTTGGGCGCGGGTTCGTACCCACTTGAGATAAGGCTCAAGGGGGATGGAATTCTTGTGCCCCAGTGTCTTACTATCTACCTTGTTGGGAATCCTCCAAGCTCTGATGAATCTTTGTCGAAGTCCTTGCGCATCATTGTCGAAGTCAAAAACTAGGTCAGGAATCAGCATGTCATGAGGGCCATCCCTCCGAGCATATCCAAATTGTCTCAAAGCTAAACAGGGGTTGTAGGTGATGCCTCCCCTAATGCCAAGTAGTGGGACATTAGGAAATTCCCCACAACGATCAATGATGATGACATTTTCTCTGGACCGAGAACACCAATGTACATCAGAATGTGTGAGGGTCATCAATCGTTGTGACCACCTTAAACCCTGCTCATTCTTCAGAACTGATTGTGGAAGGTGAGAAATAAATCACCTTGCTAGGAGAGGAGTACAGCACATGAGAACACCTCTCTTCCTCATTGTTTGTGTGTAAAATGAGTGTAGGATGTCCCCAAGCAATATGGGTATAGGATTCTTGGACATGAAAATCTTGACAGCATTCACATCTATAAGCTGATCAGGGTTTGGGAACAAAACCAACCCATAGATAAGGAGTGCCACAATCTCTTCAAAGGCTTGTAGATCAAGAGAATTCCAGCAGTCTTGTGCCTTCTCAAACAGAAACTTTGCCAAGAAACCCTTGACACCACTTCTGGTTTCCCAATGCCCCTTGATGTCAGATGGTTGCAAGTGTAATGCTTGAGCAACATCTTCAGGCTTTGGTTCTTTTTCCGTACCATTGTAGGGTAGTTGATGAAGAATAGGAATTCTCAGGAGTTGAGAAAATTGCTCCAAAGTAGGTACCAATTGGTAATCAGGGAATGTGAAACAGTGGTGTAGGGGGTCAAAGAACTGGAAGAGAACTTTCACCATGTCTTCTTCAATGTTGGTGTTGACCAAGTTGAGGAGTCTTCCATGTCTTTCACTGAAGAGAGAATTCTCTGGAATCCTAGAAGTAAGCTCCTTGAGTTGAGGAGGGATTCTCACAAGGTTGACTTGAATTGTTTTCCTGCGAAGAGATTCCATGACCTACAAAACAAGAACAAAGATGAAGATCCAAACCCTTGAAATGGTTAGTGGATGCATATGATGCTTTATGATGTTCATGATGTATGCACAAGCACATGTACAAGCAAGTCACACAAAACCCTAGTTTCAGGCTTGCATGAGGTTTCATAGGTAAGTACCCTCTTGAATTTAGTTGGCTCAAACCTGTCCTATAAGTAGTAACTGGGTTCTAAGGAGCTCAATATCACTGGATTGTTTTCTATGTTCATTGTTTTGGTTTAGCCACTTAACTAGCGACCAAAATATTCCAAGAAAACAACCCTCAATGAGTGTAGTATCGAGTATTTACCAACTTCGGACTGCACCAAAGTCAGTCATCTCACTACTCCTAATAAAAGGCCAAGATGGTAAAGTAAGGTTCTAAGAGTTCATTAGTGCTTTATGACATCACTCAGCGGCCCCGTATTCTCTTTGATTGACTCAAAGGCTACCGGTACTCACAAATATGTCGCACTAATATAGCTATTGCTTCAACCATGTCGATATACCCCGCACAGTTTCCACAACGTATTGCTATTTACCTATGAATGTTTCCCAAATCCGGGTGGAGGATTTCAAGCCCAAACAAGAGAACCAAATGTAAAGCAATCAAAGCAAACAAATAATCATGCAAAGGGTGATCTAAGCCCTAAGGTTACTCCACTTTTAAAGTTCTCCCCAGCAGAGTCGCCAGTTCTGTGATACGGTAGGAGAACTGACTTGGGATTTTGCGTTTGTGTTCGCAAATGTTTCGGTTTAGCAAGAGTCGCCACCGACTTTTATTTTATCCTAAGGAAAGGTCAAAAAGACATGAAAGACCTTTAAGATGTTTTCTTGGATTCGGGGAGTAGATTATAGAAAGGGAAGGTGCTAGCACCCTTTCTATCCATGGTTATCCATGGGCAATTAGTTACTTGCTTTGCTTTTCAATTGTTTAAAATGGTGCTCTTCAATTGTTTGAAATGGTGCTTTGTGTGTGGTTTTGAAAGATGTTTTGAAAAGAGGCCATCGTTGTGGCAACCTTTGTAATGATTCTTGTTTGAATGTATACAAAGGTGTTTTTGTCTTTTGAAAAGTTTTCAACGTTTGAAAGTAGGGTTTTGAAATTGTGTTGTGAAGTGTGTTTTGAAGATAGCAAGGATGTTTTTGCAAGCTTTGATCAAGTAACTAAGAGTTGTCTACCCTATTTTACTCGAAGATCTTTCTTATGTTTTTAACCCTTTTAACAGTGTTGTTTCACCATTGTATTTGGTGAACAACCTTGTGTTAGGATGTTAAACGTTACAGGCGCGGGTCATCGTATAGACCATGATAACAATAGCGTCAAGTATTTTTGGCAATTTTCTTGAGGGACTTGATCATTTTGTTTAGGCAACCCAGATAGCATCATCGAGGGACTATGATCTTTTGTTTTGTTTTTATTTTGCCAAAGTACTTGACATGCAACCATGGCCCATTTTTGAAGGCAACAAATGGATTGTAACCCTAGGGGTGCAAGTGTGCGTTGTGTTTGTTTTTCATGCATTGTTATCTTTGGATTAGGTCAAGCTAATTGTTACTTTGTTTTTTTGCATACAAAACCCTAAGTCTAATCATGGCATAACTGAAAGCTTAAAGGTGCGAGAATTTAAATCCTACACTATTACAACATGATATAGGGAGGGGGTACAAATTTGAATTGGGAATTATTTTGCAAGAATTTAAATTCTAAATTATTACAACCAAATCGAATGTACAAGGCATAACATTAAATATACAATATTTAAATAAATACAATAAATATTAAATAAAGCACATTATACAAAAATGTTTTTATGTATGACAAAGTATTTTTAATGTGAGATGTAAATAAAATAAAAAGTTAATTTCAATTATTTATTATTTAGGGCAAAAACCCTAATTTCTTAAATAATTTGTATTATTTATTATTTATATACAATAATGTATTAATTTGTACAAAAATATAAGTATATTGAAAAAAAGTATTTTTAGTATGAAATATTAATAAAAAACAAAATGTATTATTTTTTGTGTTTTTTGTCTTAATTATTTAATAAAATATGTATGTATATATTAAATATATTAAATATATTAAATGTATATAAAAATAAAATAAATTATTTACAAAAAAATGTGTATATTCAAGAAAATGTTTTCAAATGTAAATAAAAATAATAAATGAGAATAAACATATTCTTACATTATTTTTAGGTTTTAATAAAAAGAATATAAAACATTTAAACATTTTTTATACTAGTAATAATTAAAATAAATTCCAAATAAATACAAAAATTTATGAAAATAATTTTTAAGTATTTTTTATGTTAGAAAATAAAATATCAAAATCAAAAATGAAATAAAAATGCAAAAAATGACAAATGTACAAATAAATGGGCCAGGGGGGTGTAAACTGAAAATGCATGTGTTAGGAGTAAAAACAACTAAGCCCAGCTCAATCAGACTTCATCTTCTTCCTCAGTTCAAACCAAAACGCGCGCTTTATACAGAAAATGCTATCTCCTGATTCCTTGATTTTTTGACAAAACTCATAACATGAAACTTGTAGAGCATCAAACAACGAATCCAACCATATAAAAAACTTAAGCTAACTCTCAAAGACCAGAGAGAATTTCTCTGGCCCTAATTCTTAACCTAGTTTTTCCAGAAAGTTCATGAACAAAATTCTCCTAGCACGATTAATATAAATGAAAACTAAGCACATGTATGGTTTCAGGGCTATGAATACAACATCTTTCATTCACAAACCTAAGCCTAACTATTCCTAAATATAGAGATAGAAGTTCATGAAATACCTGTTTCAGTTGACTTCGAGCTGGACAATGCAGCAACTTCCAAGGGTGCTTGAGGTTCTTTTGAGCTTGCCTGAGGTCCAAGGAAGCTTTCCCAATACTTGGCTTGTTTTGTAGTAGCCTGAATCGTGCTACAGAACTCAACCTGTAAAGCTTTGAAACAAAAATGGCAATGTATGTTAATGGTGTTACAGCAACTTGTGGTTGATCTGGATAGCTCAGGTATGTTGGTTGGAGGGTGTTTGAAGTATCTTTGGGCAAAACGCACGATGGAATTTGATGATGGCTTGCAAAATGCAGAATTGGCCCTTATTTGCAAGAAAATGGGGGTTTTGTGCACTAGGAGTTTTTGGAGGCAAAGGGGTCGTGTTTCTGGCTTGTTAGGAGGTATCAAACTTGTTTGCAATGTTTGTGTAAGTTGGTTTTATCAGATGTGAAAGATGGCTTGTGTTTTGCAAGTTTTCTTCTTCTTGAAGCAAGAGTGTGTATCCTTTCAATGCAGGCATGTACAAGTCCTATATTATGTTGCATACTTTTCCCTTGGTTACTGGAATTGGTAGATTTGATCTTGCCTCAGAGATATGGCCCCATGCCTCAAGGATCTTGTTTTGACATAAAGTGAAGTTTAAGCAAAAATGGCATTGTTACTTTTTATATTTAAGGTTTAATCTAGTGTATAATACCCTAATGACCAAGAAAATACCTTAGCTCAATGGATATGCATTAAATTATGGAGTACAAACTGGTTTTGAGGCCTGTAATTGTGAACCAAACTAGCTAGATCAGATTTGCAAATTGGTATGAACATGTATTGGCCATGGATCAAAGTGAGTTTTTGCCAACTTCAAGCATTCGATTCTCTCTAACCACAAGGGTGTTTGAGGAGTTCTTGGACAATTTGGAAAGCTTGGAACAGTAATATAATCCATCTTTGAAATGCAACTTGAAACTCCAAGTGGAACTATGTGAAAAATGGCCAAGAAGATGGGTCAAAATCCTGCCTAAACTAGGGCAAAATTTCTCTAAGTTAAAAGTTTTAGATACCCTTGTTCCAAAAATCATAACTTGAGATAAAAGTTTCTTTTTGGAAAACTTTGTGAATAAACTTTGTGATGGTCTACAACTTTAATGTTGCAAGTTTTGTTTGAATCCATTTGTATCTTGGTGAAAAAATGGGATAAAGTTAGGAAAAAATAAGAAAATTTTATAACTTAGAATATTTCTAAGTTATGAATTTTTTCCATTTTAAACCCTAATTTGCATTTTTGGGTTTCTTGATGAACAAGTTCATAATTAGACATGTCTTGATGAAAAATAACTCTTGGCACTTGATTTTGACCAAAAAGTCAAAGTTTGACTTTTCAATGTACAGTCAAATTTTGATAAATTGACTGAAAAATCCATCTGTCAATCCTATGCATTTGAGATCTTTTGAACTTGTTGAATGGGTAAAGACAATTTAATTAAGTCCTTGAGTCCATGGTTGAGCTTGATTTTCCATTGGTTAGGTCAAACAGTCAAAAATTGCCTTTGTACAGTCAAAACCCTAAAAATGACCATTTTGCCCTTTTGGTGATCTGATCAAATTTCTTGTGGAATTGTGATCCAAACTTGATCAAATGATTCATATGAGTTCATTATGTTGATGTGGGTCAAAATTCATGAGGTTTGACTGTCAATTGGCCACAGTTGACTTTTTCCCCAATACAGTTGATTTCTAGGTCAACTGTCCAATTGACTGGGCAAAATTTTGAATCAAGGCTTGAAACTTGGTATGGACAAACTTGTGGGTCCAACATGGAGTATTAAAGTCACTTTGGGCATTGTAGGTCAAAATATCCCTGTGCAAACTCAAACCCTAATTTAGGTCAACAGTGCAAGGAGGTGTCTTGAGTAGAGCAAACCCTAGCTTGATCTTGAGTTCCAAGAGTCTTGTGATGAGAAATGTTGATGAACATGGGAGGGAAAATTTTGGGGTACAACACCAGGCTTCAGAGGGAATTAAGTTTTTATACGGTCGCCTCTAGGCTTTAACTTGAATTTAAGGCACACTAATATCCGGTCGACTTCGGGCTTCTTAGTAATTGGCCAAGTAAACTGCTATTTGGTCAAAATCCAAGCTTCACAGTGTCTCATACTGTTATCTGGTCGGGTCCAGGCTTCAGTGTGTTTTGCTGTTATCTGGTCGAGTCCAGGCTTCGTAGCGTCCTATACCATTATCTGGTCGATTCTAGGCTTCACGATATTTGGAGAAATCAAGATACTATCTGATCGAGTCCGGGCTTCATAACTTGCATTAAAGATATACCACTATCTGGTCGATTCCGTGATTCATAGTATTCTTTGTTGTTATCTGGTCGTAATCCAGGCTTCACAGCGTCTTATACCATTATCTGGTCGATTCCAGGCTTCATGGTGTTTAGTAGAGATCAAGATACTATCCAGTTGAATTTGGGCTTCATAGCTTGAATTTAAGATGTACCACTATCTGGTCGATTCCAGGCTTCATGATGTTTAGAGATCAAGATATTATCCGGTCGAATCCGGGCTTCATAGCTTGAATTTAAGATGTACCACTATCTGGTCGATTCCAGGCTTCATGGTGCTTTGTACTGCTATCTAGTCGATTCCAAGCTTCACAGTAATTTTCTGGGGATTCAACTATTTTCTGGTCGATTTCCGGGCTTCATAGTATGATGGAGAAAAAATCAAGATATTATCCGGTCGAATCTGGGCTTCATAACTTGAACTGGAACAAAAATCTTAGCATTGATTTGACTGAACCAGAGAGCTTGTGATAATTTGATTGTATCTTTCCCTGAAAGGTAAAGAGTTAGTCGTATGTAATGTCATGATGTATGCCATGTATTGAGTAATGATGCTCTCAAAATGAATGAGGTTGAGCTGTACGATGCGTATGCGCGTGCCATGATGTATGGATATGCGATGTTCTTGTGATGTTGTCTAGCTGAGGAGGATAAATCCCGTACTACTGTTGAAGAGTTCAAGGAGTTGAGTTCTTTGCGCTTGCTGGGGATAACGACCGAAGATGATTTGAGAATAAATTGGCGGGAGAATAACCCTGCTGGAGAATAAACTGGCGAGAGAATGGCTATGTGGGGAAAAGAGATATTCTGCTAGAAGATCTGCTGATTTGGAGAAAAAAAACCTTGGCTGGGGATGAATTATTGTCGCTGGTGGTAATGAATCTTTGTTGAAGACCGAGTTTCTGCTTGTGGAATAAATAAACTCCACTGGGGATAATCTTCTAGTGCCGGTGATAGATAAACTCTGCTTGGGGAGAATTTTGCTGACTCATTCGCGATTATGAACTTCGGTTGGGGAAAGCTAACACCAATGTCTTCGGATATCTTTTAACTCTGCGGGGAGTGTATGTACCTTTAGTCATATTCTCAAGTTAGCTTTATCCCTGTACCTGGTGGGTAGCGCAACTGTAAGGTTTGGACATTCCTGTTTGCCCCTATTCCTGGCATTACGAGCAATTGTCTCTTGTTTCGCATGTAAGTATTTATGAACAACAATTATTTTCAAATGCATATATCAAAAATGAATCATTGGGCGTTCTTGCAAAACAAAACAGAAAAAGAAAAACAATTTTTGAAATTTATTGTAAAATGAATTGTATTAATCCTTGAAGTTAGCCTATAATAGGCGTTTTGTACAAGAGGCTGACGTCCTAGTAAGAGAACACCACCGAAAGATACAATTTATGAAAAAGAAAAACAACTATGTGAACAATCCCACTGGGTTCCAATTCTGCTATTTCCTTTATATCTTCGAGCATCTCATCACTTTGCTACTTGGTCGAAGGTAGATCAGAGTGATTGGCGCCGTCCGAGCTTGATGGTCGATACCGAAGTCTGGTTGCAAGGTGATCCAATGAGACATAGTGTTACGCTTTAATCCCTAATTTTTTCCTGGACCGCCCTTTCGGGTTTTCAGTCCACCAGGATACCCTTTTTTGCCCAAGCCGCCTTTTCAGGTTTTTGACTTGTCGGGTGTACAATTTTTTTATTTTCATCCCTTACTTTTTCCCGAACCCTTTTGGTTCGCCGGGAAGCCCTTATTTTTGCCTAGGCCAGTCAACCTAGCGGGTCTTTGATTATGCGTAGTATTTTTTCACTATGTCTGCATTGACGGGGTGAGGAAGGTCGTCACCATCCACGGTGGTTAGAATCATGGCTCCTCCTGAGAAGATGTTCTTAACCACAAATGGCCCTTCATAAGTGGGGGTCCACTTGCCCCTGGGATCACCTTGCGGCAGTATGATGCGTTTGATCACTAGATCCCCGACTTGACACTCTTGTCGTTGGAATTTCTTATTAAAAGCCTTGATCATCCGCTTTTGATACGTCTGACCATGAAAAATAGCAGTAAGTCTCTTTTCATGGATTAAGTTCAATTGATCAAGCCAGGTCTGGATCCAGTCATCTTCGCTTAAACCTGCATCCTTCATAATCCGTAGAGAGGGTATTTGGACCTCAATGGGTAGGACTGCCTCCATGCCATACACCAAAGAGTAGGTTGTTGCCCCTGTTGACATTCGTTCTGAGGTACAGTATCCGTGAAGAGCAAATGGTAACATCTCATGCTAGTCTTTGTATGTCGCCGTCATCTTTTGCATAATTTTCTTGATGTTCTTGTTGGCCGCTTCAACAGCCTCATTCATCTTCGGCCGGTAGGGAGAAGAGTTGTGATGCTGTATCTTAAACTATTTGTAGAGCTTGGTGATCATCGTGTTGTTGAGATTTGTACCATTGTTCGTAATGATCCTCTCTGGTACACCATATCGACATATCAGATTATGTCGGATGAACCGCGCCACGACGTTCTTGGTTACTGTAGCAAAAGAAGCTGCCTCAACCCACTTCATAAAATAATCAATTGCTACCAGAATGAAACGATGTCTGCTGGACGCAATAGGTCTGATCTCGCTAATCATATCAATGGCCCACATTGCAAAAGGCCAAGGAGCTGTCAAAACGTTCATAGGAACTGGAGGTACATGCACCTTATCAGCATAGACTTGACATTTATGACAGGTCCGAGAGTGTTGATAACAATCGGCTTCCATAGTGGACCAATAATATCCTGCCCGTAGGATTTTCTTTGCCATGGTATGCCCACTGGAATGAGTTCCGAAGGTACCTTCATGTAACTCTGCCATGATCCTTTCCGCCTCATTTTTGTCTACACACCGCAGTAAGGTTGAATCATGGTTACGCTTATAAAGAATCTCATTTCTAATGAAGAACTTCGTAGCAAACCTTCTCATAAACTTCTTATCATTAACAGATGCACCCTCGGGGTATTCTTGAGCCTCAAGATACCTCTTTACCTCGTGAAACCATGGTTTATCTGCTACCTCTTCCGTCTCAATGTCACAGCAATGTGAGGGTTTGTCCAACCTCTCGATGGTAATCTGGGGAGCTTCATTGTCCCACCTTACCATGAACATAGAAGACATGGTAGCTAGCGCGTCCGCTAACTGGTTCTCCTCTCTTGGGAAGTGTTCAAAGGTTATTCCCTCAAAGTGTGGAAGCAATGTCAATACATACTCTTTGTAAGGAATAAGATTTGGATGCTTCGTATCCCACTCGCCTTTGATCTGACTGATCACTAGAGCATAATCTCTGAATACACTCAAGAACTTAATCCTCAGGTCAATAGTAGCTCGAAGACCCAGGATGCATGCCTCGTACTCCGCCATATTATTGGTGCAGTTAAAACATAATCGGGTGGTGAATGGAGTATGACAACCCTCCGGAGATATGATCACAGCTCCAATACCATTACCCAATGCGTTCGAGGCTCCATTAAAATACATAGACCATCAGGATCCTTCCTCAGATCCTTCATCCGGTCCAGGTTTTTCACAGTCGGTCACCAACATGATGTTCTCATCCGAGAACTCGAAATTCATGGATTGGTAGTCGTCCACGGCCTGATGCGCCAAATGATCTGCCAATACACTCCCCTTGATTGCTTTTTGGGTTGTGTATTCAATATCATACTCAGTTAAGATCATCTGCCATCTTGCTATTCATCTGGACAAGGCAGGCTTTTCGAAGATATACTTGATTGGATCCATTTTTTATATCAATAGGGTAGTGTGAGTCAGCATATACTGTCTCAGCCGGCGAGCAGCCCATGCCAAAGCGCAACAAGTTTTCTCGAGCAATGAGTATCGGGTCTCGTAGTCGGTAAACTTTTTTCTAAGGTAGTAAATAGCATGCTCTTTTCGGCCAGACTCGTCATGCTGCCCCAGCACGCACCCCATTGAATTATCCAACACTGTCAAGTATAAGATCAAAGGTCTTCCTTCAACTGGAGGCATCAGAATTGGTGGCTCTTGAAGATATTCTTTGATCCTTTCAAAAGCGGTCTGACATTCATCATTCCACTTTACCACTTGATCTTTCTTCAACAGCTTGAAGATTGGCTCACAAGTAGCAGTCAGATGTGAAATAAATCGGGCGATGTAGTTCAGACGTCCCAAAAAGCCTCTAACCTCCTTTTCTATGCGGGGAGCTGGCATCTTCTGTATAGCCTTTACCTTTGCAGGATCTACCTGAATACCTTTGTCACTAACAACAAAACCCAGAAGCTTACCTGACCTTACCCCGAAGGTGCACTTATTCGGGTTCAACCTCAGCTTGTACATCTTCAACCTGTCAAATAGCTTTTGTAGATGGTCAAGGTGTTCTTCCTCAGTTTGGGACCTTGCGATCATGTCATCAACATAAACCTCAATCTCATGGTGAATCATGTCGTGGAACAAAGCGACCATAGCGCGCTGATAAGTTTCCCCAGCATTCTTCAACCCAAAAGGCATTACCTTGTAACAGAAGGTGCCCCACTATGTAACAAAGGTTGTCTTCTCCATGTCTTTGGGAGCCATATTAATATGATTATAACCAGAGAAACCATCCATGAAGGAGAAGATCTTATGTTGTGCGGTGTTGTCGACCAAAACATCGATGTGAGGTAGTGGGAAGTCATCTTTGGGGCTTGCCCTGTTCAGATATCTATAGTCCACACACATCCGTACCTTACCATCTTTCTTAGGCATCGGAACAACGTTGGCAACCCATTGTGGGTAAGAAGTGACAGCTAGAAATCCGACTTCAAACTGTTTCATGACCTCAGCATTGATTTTCTCAGACATCTCAGGGCGCATTCGACGAACCTTCTGCTTTACCGGAGGGCAGTCTTCTTTGGTTGGCAGGCGGTGTACCACAATATCAGTGTCCAAACCAGGCATATCTTCATAAAACCAAGCGAAGATCTCAAAATAGTTACGTAGCATTTATATTAACCTCTGTTTGACATTAGGCTCCAGATTCACACCTATCTTAACCTCTTTCTTGTCTTCATCTGTACCCAAGTTTACTGATTCCACTGGCTCTTCATGAGGCTGTATGGCCCTCTCTTCCTGCAGTAACAGTCTAGCAAGTTCTCCAGGAACCTCACAATCATCCTCACCTTCGTCCTCATCTTGGTTGATCGGATTTTTGAAGTCATAACTGGCAGTAGCAGAGTTGTTATCAATGGGATCCAGAGTGGATATGGATCTGCATTATGATACATGAGTGTGTGTAAGAGCATAGTTGTTTTAATAAAGTGAGAGACAGAAAAGAAAAATAAGGAGCGCAAAATTTGTAATGCAAAAAACGTCCAATGCTTTACTAATGATATATGAAAATGACAAATAATAAGCCCTCACAAGCAAGGCCAAGGTGCCTCGGGCAAGGCATCGGGTCATACAGTTTCAAACTGTTTATTAACCCTCTTAAAACAAAAGTCAATTATTATGGAATAAAAGAAACAGGTATGAAGTCTTTCGCCGTCCAGTTGTTCAAGCCACCATCGGTTGTAGGGTAGATCCAGCTGTCGATATCTGAACCCTCTTCACCATCCTCAATTGCATTCACTCCCTAATTACTGATGTGTAGAGGAGGTCTTCCAATCCGTGCACGCCAAACAACCCTTTGAGCCTCTACAGTAAAGCCCAAACCAAACTTGTCAGTCTTGTGTGTGAAATCAGGGAGCTGACCCTAATTTGCACACCCACCTTTTTCAATTACAGCCCTGGCATCCTTGAGAGAAGCCATCTTCATTGGAGGTTTATCGATAGCAACTTCAGTTGACGCCAAAGTCTAGGGGACTTCTTCAAAGTTCTGACACGGGGTTTCGATGAACTCCTCATCCATCTCCACATAGCGAAAGGAATTGAGATGACTCACCATATATTCCTCTTCACCCTGTACCGTGACAATCTTCCCCTTTGTCGAATATTTCAGCTTTTGATGGAGTTTTGAAGTCACTGCCCCAAATTTATGAAACCAGGGACAACCCAACAAGCAAGAATATGATGGTCTGATGTCCATTACATAGAAGGTGGATCCAAAAGTTTGAGAGCCAACTTTAACAGGGATGTTCACTTCCCCGTGTACCATCCTTTTTGACCCGTCAAAATCCCTGACCAAAATATTACTCGGCTTCAGAATCAAACCTTCACAGTCCAGACGGTCTAATTCTTTCTTTGGCAAGACATTTAATGAGGACCCAATATCCACCAGTACATGGGCCATAGTAGTGCCCCTGCACTCGATCGAGACGTGCAGAGCATCATTGTGATTTCTTCCTTTAGCAGTCAGATCTGTAACTGAGAAACCCAACCCATTGTCGGCAGTCAAACTAGCTACACAGTCTTTGAATTGATCGGCAGAAGTTTCTTGCGGCACATGCGTAGTCTTGAGGAATGCAATTAGAGCCTTTGCGTGAGCTTCAGAATATAATAATAAGGACAACATGGAGATTTTTTACGGGGTCTGCCCCAGCTGCTCGACTATGTTGTAGTCGCTCTTCTTGATAATCTTCAGAATTTCCTCTATCTCTTGTTTAGAGGCTTCCAACACAACCTTTCTAGGTGCCTCCGTCCGGGCAGGCTCACCTGTGATTTCTTTTCCCCGAGTCTCAGATGGCTCAGTGACAGGAGTGATAACTGGAGTAAGAATTGGAACAATAGCTGATGTACTGGTAGATGGAATGACAATAGGCTTTTGAACAGTCGGAGGGGAAATCTTGGGAGAAAAGAGTCTTCCACTTCTGGTGACTTTGCTGGCCCCGACAATATTGCTGACATCAGTATCAACTTCTTCATTTTCAAAGTCTTGTTTAACTCCATGGTAATAAACATCAGCACCATAGTGCCATGGGACAACCTTCTCTGAAGTGTATGGGATAGGACCAGGGATAGTAATGATCAACGGAGTGAGTCTTGGAATGGGTGTAATCTTAACAGGCTTTCTCGAGGAAGCCTTGGAAGGATTGGTGGAAATGGTTATGATGGCAACATCTTCAATCGGAACTAACAAAATCATAGTCTTCTCGAACAGGATTTCTCTATTATCCATCAGGCGTTGAACACCTGATTTCAATAAGTGGCAACCAGCAGGCAGAATTGAACATATGTGGCACCCTTGGCCACATCCCGGAAATAAACCAGCCAACAACAAATTCTTCTTAACGGTCATCAAAGGAGTAGAAATTTCTTCCACGGACGTCACAAATAAATCATCGTCCACAACATTTACTCCATGACCATGTTTGGGCATAGGGGCAGTTATGACGTTGGGCTTCTATGGAGCATCAAACTCAGTTTCTTTGGCCTCGATCAAGTCTTGTACTTTGTTTTTCAAAGCCCAACAATTGTTGGTATTGTGACCTGGGCTATCAGAGTGATAGGCGCAGCAGGCATTCGGGTTATATTAAGGAGAAGTGGTGTCGGGGTTCTTCGGGGCCTCCCTCAGAGTTATCAGGTTGGTCTTCAATAACTGTGGTAGAATTTAAGACAATGGCATATTGAGTCGGGTGTACTGTCTTTATGGTCTTTCCACCCTTGGTTGGTGGTTGCATTATGGAGCAACTGTGGGTCTTGATATTGCTACCGCATTTACCGCTTGACGGTGTTCAGGTCTGATTTGGCCCCTCGGGACGTAGACTGCACTAGCTTCTTTTTTACCGGTGAAAGGCTTCTTCACTGCACTTGATGAAGTATCCTTCTGTATCTTACCACTTCGGATACCAGCTTCTACTCTCTCTCCAGTCAGAATCAATTCAGTAAACCCGAATGACGAACTGCCGATCAGATGATTAAAAAATGGACCAGATAGCGTCCCCAATAACATATCAACTAACTCTCGATCAGATAAAGGGGGTTGAACCCTGCCAGCCAAATCTCTCTACTTTTGAGCATAGTCCTTAAAACCTTCACTTGCACCCATGGACATACTCTGAAGTTGAATACACTTAGGAGCGAGGTCGGCATTATATTGGTACTGTCTGTAAAAAGCAGCAGCAAGGTCTTCCCAGTTTCGGACGTTGGCTCCTTTCAATTGATAAAACCATTCAAGCTGAGTCCCTGACAGACTATCTTGAAAGAAATGCACCCACAAATTTCTATCAACAGTGTAAGGTTGGATTTTTCTGACGTACGAGCGGAGATGGAGTTTTGGACAGGATACTCCATCGTACTTGGAGAAATTGGAGCTTTGAACTTATGAGGGATCACCACCATAGATGCCAGTCCCAGTTCTTCAAAATCCAAACCAGGGATCTTCTGAATCTCCATAGCGCTCAGACGGTCTTCAAGTTGTTTGTACCTATCCTCAACAAGAGGATACTGTTCCTCATCATAATCTGTATTGTTATCAGAAACTACAGGACTGGGACCCTTTTCTTCTTCTTGGTCCTCCTCTCCTTTGGATGAAAGAGACAAATCAACTTGTTGTTTCAGCCTATCCCCAAACCTTTTACCCATACTCAAAAGAACAACCTTCTTCTTCTTCTTTTTCTCCTTCTCTTTCTCTTTCAGGATGAGAGCTTTCAAGTCCTCTTGCCCTTTAGCCAAGCTCAAGAACAACTCTTGGAATTGGGCATTTTGTGCCTGAAGATCTTTGATAGCTTGATCGGAAGACATTTCTACTGAAATAAACAGCGAAGAAGATGAGAAACCTGTAGTGGTACCTGTAATGGTGTGCATGATAATGGGATGCGTATGTAATGATTTCAAAGACTTTGGGAGATTTAAATTTGCAAACCAAGAAATAAACAAACTTTATTAGATTAAACTTGTAAAAGGTTCAACAATGCCTTTAAGGCATTTACAATGAAGTAAATGAAAAACAAATCTAAACTAGAAAAAAGCAAAAATCAGAAACCCCATGGACGCTTCCCCTTCGTGCTGACATAGTCATTGATTGTCCTTTCATTCTCAAGTTGCCTAGTGAGCTTCAAGATCTTCCTTTATTTCTCATGATACTTCTCTCGGTAGGTATCCCTTTCCTCTTTCAGCTGAATCCAAGATCTCTTCAATGCCCCAAGATCAGTGGGCATGTAAGGATAAAGAACTGTATAAGGAATTCCCTCTTCATTGGTGGGCTCCACTATCACTGGCAACACAACTTCATAAGGCATTCTAAGCTTCTGGGCACGAGCTCGGACCCACTGGAGATAAGGCTGCATAGGGAGAGACGTCCTTGGTCCTAGCGCTTAAGGGTCAGACCTGTTCACCATGCCCTAAGCTCGTATGAACCTTCAGCGATGCTCGTCAACGTACTCCTTATAGTCAAATGCAATATCTGTAAGAAGTAGATCATGAGGACCGTCTCTTCGGGCACGACCGAATCATCGCAAAGCTAAACAAGGACTGTAGGTTATTCCCCCTCTGATTCCAAGCAACGGGACATTAGGGTATCCCCTACATCGATCAATGACAGCAATGATTTCCATAGCCTTAGAACTCCAAAGAATGTTTGTATGGGCAAGGGACCTTATTCTGTAGGACCACCCTAAACCTTCCTCATTCTTCAACACGGACTTGGGGAGGTGCGAAATAAACCACCTCGCCAGCAAAGGCATGCAACACATGAGGGTCCCTCTTCTACGCACAGTACGAGTGTAGAGGGCATGCAAAATTTCACCCAGAAGAGTAGGTACAAGATTGCGAGACAGGAAGATCTTAACTGCATTCACATCTATGAAGGAATCTGGATTCGGGAAAAGAACCAAATCATAGATAAGGAGAGCCAAGATGTCTTCAAAAGCCAGAAAATCCAAGTTATCCCAGAATAGTTGAGCTTGATCTATTAGAAACTTAGCTAATAAACCTTCAACCTCGCTTCGTGTCTCCCAGTTAGATACTACATCAACCCATTTTAGATGCAGAGCTGAAGCAATGTCTTCTGGCCTAGGAGTCTCTTCCAAACCTGTGAAGGGCATCTGCTCAAGGATGGATATGCCCAATAAGTGAGAAAAATCTTCCATAGTGGGAACTAGCTGATAATCCGGGAAAGTGAAGCAATGATGCACCGAATCGAAGAACTGGAAAAGCACACTCATCATCTGCTCATCCAACTTTGAGGTAACCAAGCTAAGAAGCTGACCATGTCTCCTAATGAATGAAGAGGTATCAGAAACTCTCGAGGCTAAATCTTTGAGTTGAGCATGTATTTGCACAAAGTTAACTCGAATGGTGTTTCTGCGCATGGAAGCCATAATATGCAAACAGAACAAAGATAAATCCCCTTGGTCTTTGAAATGGTTAGTATAATGAAGTATGTATGCTATGTTATGATGCATGATGTCATGATAAAACACACAACAGGTATAGCAGATAACAGACATGGTAAAGGCAAATAAGTCACACAAGAGCCCTTAAGTTTCAGGCTTGCATGGGGTCTAGGTACTATCCTCTTGAAGTTCAGTTGGTTTCAACCTGTCCTAATAATAGTAACCGGGTTCTAGAGGATCTCAATATCCTGACCATCCTCCATCGGTCATGGTTTCAGCTCACGCAATCTTTTCTTGCGGCCGGAACTATCTCGAGAGTATGGTCTCAATGAGTGTAGTATCGAGTATCAACCAGTTCTCAGCTTTATACCGAGGTTGGCTATCTCACTACTTCCTAATGGCCAAGTTGGTCAATTATAGGTTCTAAGGTCAGTTGATGCTTAACGACACACATAGAAGCCCCGTATTCTCCTCGTTTCTCCACAAGGGATACCGATACCAACCAACATGCCACATCAACATAGCTACTGCTTCAACCGTTTCGGTCTACGCCGTACAGTTCCCTCACAGTTTATTGCTACTTACCTAAAATGTGTTCCCCATATCCGGATTAGGATCTATAGTAACTCCCAATACAAAACCCTCAAAAGTAAAGCAATCAAATCAAACAAGAGAAGCAATTCATGATGAATTAATCCTAAGGTATACCCCACTTATTTAATTTCCCCAGCAGAGTCGCCAATTCTGTGATACAGTGGCAAAACCGACTGTTAATACTGGTTTGCATTTTGCGTTTGTGTTCGCAAAATGTCGCGGTAAGCAAGAGTCGCCATCGACTTTTATTTTATCCAACTGGAAAGGAAAAAAGCACAGAAAAATTCCTTTTTCGAGATTTTGAGTACGGGGGGTAGATTATAGAAAGGGAAGGTGTTAGCACCCTTTCTATCCATGGTTTTCCATGGGCTCTTAGGTGCTTTCTCATCCTTTTAAGATTGCTTTTGTGTTTGTGTGTTTTGAAAAGTTTTTGTTTTACTTCGTTTTAACCCTTGTATCAGTCCTCAAGAGTGTTACGAAGTGTTTTTGAAAACTTTGTTTAAAAAGTGTATGGTGTGAAAAGTTTGATTTTGAGCAACTACCTACTAGCATCTACCTACTCGAAAAAGGATTGTTTCTATTCTCGTTTCCTTTAGACAATGTTATCCTACTATTAAGGAGTAGGTAGCACCGTCGTTGGAGTTGTAAGGGTCGATTCGAAAGGGATGTACAATCACTAAAGCAATGTTAGGACGTCTTAGTAATGACCCTAATGTCTTAAGATCATATTTGAGGCAACATTTCCGAGGCAACCTTTCCGAGCGGGACATTTGATCTTTGTTTAGACAAGAGGGAAACCACTAAGACACCCTATTCTTAATGATCGTTTACCGAAGGCAACCGAAGTGAGAGTATACCCTAGGAGTGCGCATGTGCGAGTGATTTGATTTCAGTTATTATATTTTCACATTTAGGGTTTGCTAACCATTTTAAAATTAACATACATTCTTATCATGCAATCCTATTATCATACATCTAACAGTTAATATTTGCAAAAATTAAAATGCGAGAAATAAAACTACGCTATTACAAGGCTTCAGGGAGGGGGATTAATTACATAGCCAAAAACCCGTAAAACGATAAAAGAAAAATCCTAATTAAACTATTACATACCATGAGCAGTTACATTAATATCGTAAAAAATAAATAAACGCGCGCGACGAAACGAGAACGAGAAAAAATTAGGGTTTTGGCCCCGTCTAAACCTAATTGAAAGAAAAATCATTTTTTGTTGTTTTTGATTATTTTTGAGAAAAATAAGGTTTTAATTAAATAAATACAAACCTAGTTACTAATTAATTTAAATTAAGAAAGATAATTAATTTGACCTATTTTTATATTTTTGTTATTTTAAGAAAAGAAAATAAAAATTAAATCAAACAAATCCTAATTTTCTAATTGATTTTAATTTATTTACAAAAAGGTTTAAATTACCCTAAAATTAAATTAAACTAATTATTAAATTAAATTTGATAAAAATAAAACCTAAATCTAAATTTTTGAAAATTGATTTTATGAGTTTTTTGTAAAAAAAAATTAATTTTATGTTAGAAAATAATTAATCAAAATGAATTAAATAAAGAAATAGAAAAGAAAAAATAAAGAAATGGGCCTGATGTTAGTAGCAAATAGGGGGGTGTTAATCTGACTTTTAAGCCCAAAAATCCTTGGCCCACGTTGACTTTCCAGATCCTGTGTATTTGCTTGACTAGAGTGCATCATGGACCTCCCAAGGATGGCCCTTGGATCTAGCTTGCTGGAGATCTATTGGTTGAAGGATGATGGCATATGGTGGTCCCTTTGCACGCATGTGTACCAAATAATGTAAAAGAAAATAACATTGGCAAATATGGGGACCTGGGGATCGAACCCAGGCATCTTGGCTTTTTCTCCCTGCACGCTTACCAGCTGAGCTGGCCTTGTTAATTGTACATAGAATAACAAATATGCATTATATGGAAAAACACAAAATATCAATTCTCCAGCGCGCGAAATTTAAATGGGCCAGTCAGGGGGTGCCACGCCACCCTTTTTCTTCCTCCCTTCGTTGGCAAAAGTCCAAGACTTTTACCTACGGTTTTCTGGGCGTAGGTACAGCCCTGTGATCTTCCAAAATTCACTGCACGCATGATAAATCAATTCCAGTGGTACCAATCAACTCGTGGCAACCTCACGAGCATCATGGAACCACTCTCCATGGCTAATTGTTCCAGTAAGCAAAATCCCTAAAAACGAAACCTAAATCCTAATCATGGAAACTTTCTGTATGGTTAACCAAAATGAAATTAATTATTATCATTAGCTTGCAAATGTTTCAAGGATTCAGAATATATAGACAAATCATGCTAACAATGCCAAATTTATGAGATTCGATTTCAAGAAAACATGGAGTTCGTGGGATACTTGCAGTGCATATTTGGACACGAAAATGCCTGTTGATGGTTGGGATAGAGTCCTTAGATGCCCAGCAAACGAATGATGTGCTTGGAATGGCATGAAAGAGCCTGGAACTATGAAATCATATTTCCACTTTCCTATGGAATTTTGATATTTGTTCTTCCCTTCTCACGCCTCCAATGCCCTGTTTTTTGGTCTGCACATGTTCTATATGTACCCTTGAATGGATTAGGGTTACAAATTTGCTTCAAATCTTTTTCAATTAAGGTGATTGAATCATGATTTGATCCTTATTCAAATCTTTCTAAATCAAGAAAAACTCAATATTTTTGCATCCAAATGACCCTTGCATGATTTGATTTTCTTCCCAACTGTATAAGAGACCTAAACATGCACAAAATCTCAAGCCTTGATTAGTTTTGATATTTTCATGATTTTATTTTGATTTAAATTAAATTAATTGAAATAAAAATCAAAATAAATGACAAAAATAAAATAAAGACAAGTGGGAAGGGTCATGGGTCGTGGATCATGTTACCAACTCAATGCAAGCACAAAAAGTTGGGGCCCATTTGACAAAAATTGCAATTTTGGCCACTTTTGACTTTTGGCAATTTTGCAAAAAAGGTGAACTTCACCAATGCATAACTCCTTCAATTTTGACCCTAAAGACGTGTTCTTGGACTTTTTAGAAATCTCAAGATGTCCTCTAAGAAACCCTTTTTGTCTCATCTCAATTGAGTCTTCCATGTTCATGTATGAAGCTTTGGAAAAAAAGGTGTTTTTGTTGACTTTTCAAAATGACCTATAATGTCCAAATTTATATCTTCTTGTGAGTGAATTTTTTGAACTTGGTAGATGAATATGAATTGTAGGGAATAACATCCTATTCAAAATTATCTTTGGATGGGTCATTCTTGATAAAGTATGAGAAAGTTATGCTTGGTCAAAGTTGAGTTGACTTTTCCTATAAAACCCTAATTTGGCAACTTTTGGGTTTTGATGAATTGTGAGCAATCATTGAGGAATCATGATCAACCCTTGATCAAATGATGAATAATAATTCAAAATGAGGATGTTGACCAAAAATCTTGAAGTTTGACTGTATGTGGGCCACAGTTGACTTTTGCCCTAGCACAGTCGATTTTTGGGCCTTTGAGCAATTGACTGAGCAAAATTCCTCTGCAAGGCTTGAAACTTGACATGGATGATCTTGAGAACATATTAGTACAATGGTGAGCATTTTATACCCTTTGGACTCAATCATCTTGATGCAAACTGAAACCCTAATTTGAGATAGACTGCTTTAGGAGAGGGTTTGTCTGGTCAACCCTTGGACTACCTTGAGCAATTTGAGGACTTCACTTGACATGTATTGAGAAATATGGGAGGGAAAGTTTTTGGGTACAACAAGTTTGTATTACTATTATTATTATTCACTGCATATTTAAATTCCATGTTGTTCTTAATTGGAACTGTTATGTTTAATTCATTTTCAATTTCTAGCTAAACTATTTAGAGTCCGGTATGTGAGGACCATCGTCTTCGATGGGACTCGGTAACAAATGTTGGCTTAACGGTAACAAATGTTGGCTTAATTAATTTAGAAATTATGTTTCGATATTTGTTTTTAAACTTAATTGAAATAGCTTTGTCACGAGAGTGAGAGGTTACTTAACACAATTTTTCTACGAGAGTGGGAAATTAACTAAGGTTCGAGTTGGCACTGCGAGAGCGTGGGGGTCAAACCAGATAGTAGAAACTAGGCATTAATTCTAAACACAGGAGAGCGCTTTATTATTAATTTGAACTTGTTCAGTTTTCAAAACACATTCCTTAATGAAAATGTGCGAGCGAGAGAAAAATATCATGGTTAAGGAATGCGACTTTATTCAAAACCACGAGAGTACGAGGTTTAGTCTTTAAATTGATATTTTCTACTAAACACATTTTTAACACCAGTATAAGCCAACGAGTTACAGAGTCCTAGAGGTACGCGGAATACACATTATGATCTCTCTTTTAAATATATATTTCCTTAATCTTATTTTATTTCAGTTTTAGTTCTTAGTTTTCCCTAAATTAATCATTCATTAGCCTTAGCTTTACAAAGCGACAATAGATTATAGTAGGTTGACATTGGTCTTTGTGGGTTCGACAATCTTTTATATTACTTCGATATTTTTGTGCACTTGTGGATGCATCACTTTCTTGTTAAACGCTTTCTTCATTTGTTTTTTGTATAATTGACCGTGGCACATAGTTGTCAAGTATTTTTCTTTGATGAGGTTAAGTTGATCAAGTTGCATCTGAATCGATTATGACTCTTAAAGCTTTATTTTCATTAGAAATATTAGCGATGGAATCTCTACTTCAAAGGGGAGTATTTCCTCCATGCCATATACTAGAGAAAAAGAAGTTGCACCTGTTGACGTACGTACGGCAGCCATGTAGAGTGAAAGGGAGAATTTCATTCTAATCTTTGTATGTCTTCACCATTCTTTGAATGATTTTCTTGATATTCGTATTGGAAGCTCCAATGGCCCCATTAATCTTGGGTCAATATGGTGAGGAATTATGATGCTCAATCTTGAAGTCATTGCATAACTCCTTCATCATTTTGTTGTTCAAGTTGGACCCATTGTTTGTAATAACTTTTCTAGGAGATTCATATCTGCATATAAGATTCTGCTTGATAAACTGAGTAACCACTTATCTTGTCACATTTGCATAGGATGCAGCTTCCACCCATTTGGTGAAGTAGTCGATGGCAACTAGTATGATCCAGTGTCCGTTAGAGGCTTTTGGTTCGATCATTCCTATCATATCAATTCCCCACATCTAAAATGGCCAAGGAGAACTCGGGATATTCAAAGGAGTCGGTGGCACATGCATTTTATCGGTGAGATTTGGCATTTGTGACATGTCTTTGTATAATGGTAGCAATCAACTTCCATCGTCAACCAATAATAACATGCTCGTAAGATCTTTCTAGCCATTGCATGTCCATTTGTATGAGTTCCAAAAGTTCCTTCATGGATTTCTCTCATAAGTGTATCTGCTTCATGTTTCTCCATGCACCTGAGAAATACCATATCGTAGTTTCTTTTGTATAACACGTTACCATTCATAAAGAACTTTGAAGCTAGCTTCCGCAGAGTTCACTTGTCAATCACATAGGCATTTTCTGGGTATTCTTGCTTCTCGAGATACCTTTTAATGTCATAGAACCAAGGCTTGTTATCAGGTCCTTCTTCAATGGAAAGGCAATGTGCAGGTTCTTCAAAATGTCTAATTTTAATCTGTGGTTCGTGGTTTGGTCAGGTCACTTTGATCATGGCTGATAAAGTTGCCAAGGCGTCTGCCATCTGATTTTCTTCTCGTGGAATATGACTGAATATAATCTCAGTAAATTATGTAGCTAGCTTCAAAACATGACCCCGATATGGGATCAATTTGGGATGTGTAGTGTCCCATTTATCATTTACTTGGTATATGACTAATGATGAGTCTCCATATACTTTGAATTACTTAATTCTTAGATTAATAGCAGCTTCTAATCCCAAGATACAAGCTTCATATTTAGAAATATTATTGGTGCAGTCAAAACATAACCTTGCAGTATAAGGCTTGTGAAAATTCTTTGGAGAAGTCAACAATGCCTTAATACCATGCCCTAATGTGTTTGAAGCACTATCAAACATGAGTGTCCAACGTGCCCCTGGTTCAGGTCCTTCGTCGGGTCCTGGTATTTCGTAGTCATCTATAGCCATGACATCTTCGTTTGGAAAGTCGAACTTCATTGGTTGATATTCTAGAAACGGATGATGAGTCAGGTGATCAGCTAGTACACTACCCTTGATGGCCTTTTGAGTAACATATTGGATGTCGTACTCGGATAATAACATCTTCCATATGGTTATCCTTCCTATAAGAGCTGGTTTTTCAAACACATACTTCAAAGGATCCATTCTTGCTATTAACCAAGTGGTGTAAGTTAGCATATACTTTCTTAATCGTTTAGTAGCCCAAGCTAAAGCACATCAAGTATTCTCGAGAAGTGAGTACCTGGTTTCGCAGCCGGTGAATTTCTTGTTGAGGTAGTAAATTGCATTCTATTTTCTACCCGTTTCATCATGTTGTTCTAATACACATCCCATAGACCCTTCAAGCACTTTTAAGTACACGATGAGCGGTCTTCTAGAAACTAGTGGCATAAAGATTGGTGGCTCTTGTAAATATTGATTTATTGTCTCGAAGGTTGTCTGATAATCATCATTCCATACCATGTTTGATCCTTTCGAAGTAATTTAAATATAGGCTCGCATGTAGCAGTTAAGTGTGATATAAACCTCGAAATGTAATTCAATCGTCCTAAGAAACCACAAACATCTTTTTCTATTTTTGGAGTTGGCATTTCTTGTATGGCCTTCACCTTATTGGGTTCTACCTTAACACTGCGTTGACTTACAATAAAGCCCAGTAACTTGCCTGACCTGACACCAAATGTATATTTGTTCGGATTCAACCTTAGTTTGAACTTTCGCATACACTCGAATAACTTTTGTAAATGTATGACATAATCCTCCTCTGTATGAGATTTAGAAATCATATCATCCACGTATACCTCAACTTCTTTGTGGATCATATCGTGAAATAGTGCAACCATAGCTCGTTGATAAGTTGACCCTGCATTCTTTAGATTGAAAGGAATCACCTTGTAATAAAAAGTGCCCTAAGCAGTCATGAATGTAGTCTTTTCCATATCCTTGGGTGTCATTTTGATTTGATTATAACCGGAGAAACCATCCATGAATGAGAATACCGAAGCTTGAGTTGTATTATCCACCAAAACATTTATGTGAGGTAACGGGAAATCTTCTTTGGAACTTGCTTTATTCAGATCTCAATAATCTACACACATTCATACTTAGCCCTTCTTCTTGGGTACTGGAACGATGTTAGCTATCCAAGGTGGATAATCTACCACCGCTAAGAATCCTACATCAAATTTCTTAAGGACTTCTTCTCGAATCTCGCTAGACATTTCTAGACTAATTCTTCTGAGCTTCTATCTAACTGGAGAACAACCTTCCTTGAGAGGTAGTTTATGCACCACAATATCCGTATCCAACCCTGTCATATCTCTGTAAGACCAGGAAAATATATCCACATATTCATATAATAGCTTGATTAGTCTTTCTTTGACGCTTTCCTCCAATGTTGCCCCTAGCTTGATCTCTTTTGGATCATCCTTTGTGCTAAGGTTGATGGTCTCAATGGATTCTTGGTATGGTTGTATATTGTCAGCTTTTTGCTCTAATTCTCTTACTAATTCTTCAGATAGTTCAAGATCTTCATCATCTTCCTCTTCCGCTTGGTTGATGGGTGCATCAAAATTATATCGGATAGCAACAGTAACATTATCGGTGATTTTAGGTATGAATTTGCACATTTATCATGTTTTAGTGCAGTTTTAGTATGTGAATTTGAAAATGCATATGAAGAAAAGTATTTCCATTTTAAAACGTAAGAGATAAATGTAAGAGAAAGACAAGGATCTTAATTAAATGCAAAATATAACTCTTATTAATTGAGAATATTGTTTGGAACAAATTGGGGGCCCCTTACAAGCTACCCTTATGCCTTGGGCTTGACATAGGTTCTTTCAAAAACAAGAAAAAATAATTTGGAAAGAAAAAGATCTATGGAATCTCCATGGCTATCCAATTCTTGAGTTCTTCGCCTAGAGCATATTCACGGGTGAAATTAACTGCATTGTTGGTGTTGTTCTTGTTAGATATCATTGCCACTTGTTCACCATGCTCTGTTCCTTTGTTGATGAAGGTTTCATAGATCAGAGGAAATTTCCCCTTGCCTTTTAGAGTAGCCTTTGATGATTCATAGCCCAAACTAAAGCGATTTTTCTTTTCAAGTATCTCCACCAGTTTACCCCAACCTTTTGAGGTACCATCTTCCACAGTTGTTTGTAAATCTCTCCGCGAAATCACAATAGGTTTCTTGATTTTCTCCACTGGTAGGGTTACCATTGAAGCAACATCTAAGACTTGGAATGGTGTTGTTATGCAGTCTTCATCTGCATTGATATATCTGTAGGACTCTATGTGACTTACAAAGATGTCCTCTTCACCGTCGATTATAACCAATCTTCCTTCAATTAAGAACTTCAATTTCTGATGTAGAGTTGAAGTAACAGCCGCTGCTGCATGAATGCAAGATCATCCGAGCAAACATGTATATGCTGGCTCTATATCCATTACTTTAAAAGTGATATAAAATATATGTGGTTGATCTTGACAGGGAGATTCACTTCTCCAAACACTGAACTTTGAGAACCATCAAAAGCTTTCACTATCGTATAACTTGGCCTTATAATAACATCATCTAGTGTTAACTTCATCAAGATGGATTTTGGTAACACATTGAGGGCAGAACCAGTATCGGTGAGTACCCTGGATAAGTTAGTTGTACCTATCTGAATGGAAATGTGAAACACTTTGTTGTGAGCTCTACCTTGTGGAGGAAACTCACTGTTATTAAAGCCTAGGTATGATCCAGATGTTAAGTTTGCTACAACATTGTCAAACTGATTCACTCTAATCTCTTTTGCAACATGAGCATAACTTAGAACCTTCATTAGAGAGTCTCGGTATGCTTCAAAATTGAGGAGCAACAAGAATATTGAAATCTTGGCAGGGGTTTGATGTAGATGATCTATCACCCTATAATCACTTTTCTTGATTATTTTCAATAATTCTTTTGCCTCTTCGTCGATAAAATCCTTGCTTGGAGGTTCTTGTTCTTGGCCTGCCTCTATCATAACTTTCCCTTTATCCTTAACCATAGCATCATTCCTTTTTTGTGGTTTGGGACCATAGATTCGACCACTGCGAGTCATGCCCCCTGTTCCTGCTATATTTGTGATTCTAGGTCCTCAACTTGTCGATGGCTCACATTCTTTCTTTAAACCATTGACATAGACAGTAGAATCATAACTCTACGGTACTGTTTTGTTACTTTTGTAAGGAGTGGGAGATGGTCCTCTAATCACCATTATAGTCTACGGAATTACTAGAATTCTCAGAGTCTGGCGTGGTATCATCATTGGTGCTTCTGTTGACTCTCTCCATGGAATCACAAGAGTTTTCTTATTATAACTTGGTCCTTGGCAGGGAATTACCAATGGATTATTTGTACTTCCATCGATCGCAGCTACGTATTCTTCTTTAGGGTATTGCTCGAATTGGACTATCCCTATATCCACTAACTTTTGTAATTTTTCTCAAAAGCTTCATTGTGTTCCAAAAGAAACCCACATTCAAACAAATATTCTTTCAAGAGATCTATCGAGGCTCTTGCCTGTAGGGCTGCCCCAAAGTTATTGACCACTTCAATTGCATTCACAGTTGGTCCACCATGTGGAGGCATGTGGTTCGTCTTGATGTTCGGCTTATCAAAAGTGATATCTTGGGAATCCAACAAATCTTGAACCTTATGTCTGAAGGCCCAACATTTTTCTATGGTATGCCCCAGAGAATTTGCATGATATTCGCACCTGGCATTTACATCACACTTTGGCGACAGTGCCCCAATTGCAGGAGCTAATGACTTATGTTCCACCAAAGATGCCTTGAGTAAATGATGCAATAATTGACTGTGAGGCATGGGGAGAGGACCAAATCTTCTCGGAGGCCTTTCAAACCTATTTTGCTGTTGTTCTCGTGGAATCATCAATGGTTGTTGTGTTTTTGGATGTGATGCCACAACATTAATTTCTCCTTCCTTCTTTTTTCGAGAAGTTAGGGACATGTCTTTTTTAATTATAAGGGGTGCTGGATGATGCCCCTTATATCTTTCCACTCTTTATACCTCCTTTGATCCTTTCACCAATAGTTACCAAATCATAAAATTCGAAAGAGAGGCTTCCTATCATCTTATCATAATATAACCCTTGTAAAGTACCCATGAACATGTCGACCAGTTCTTTCTCCAAGAGTGGTGGTTGTACACGAGCTACCATTTCCCTCCACCTTTGAGCATATTATTTGAAGGACTCATCCTTCTTCTGAGATAAATTCTGGAGCTGCATACTGTTAGGCGCCATGTACAAATTTTACTTGTACTGTATTAGGAAACCGTTGGCAAGATCTTCCCATGTTTGGATATGAATTCGCTTCAATTTCATGTACCAATCTAGAGATGTCCCACTCAAACTGTCTTGGAAACAATGGATCATCAGCTTCTAATCTTGGGTATAGGTGTGCATTTTTCTGCAATACATGCGTAGATTATTTCTTGGATATGTGAGTCCCTTATATTTTCCAAAGTCAGGTACTTTGAATTTTAGAGGGATCACCATATCTGGAACTAGACCCATTTCAAGAGCATCGATGTCGAAAACATTGTAACCTTCCACAACCTTCAACCTTTCTTCAAGAGCTTTATATTTATTGAGCGCCAAGGGATTCTCAACAATTTTAGGTGTGTGTCTGAGTAGCACCTTCCAAATCAAGGTCTCCATATTGTAGGTCTATGTACTTGTCCATGTTGACCTAAATTTTTAAAATATGGGGTGCCCCTATCTTCGATGGAGGTGGGACAAACCCTTCAGTATCAGCTTGCTTGACCTCTTGTTGAACTACAGTTGACTTTAGAGGTTATAACTCTGGTTCTATTCTTGGTTGGTGACGACTTGATGTACCAATAGTTTGGGCTACTTATTCAAAGGTTGTCCTAGGAATTTGTTCTTGCCTCTCAATGATGTTCTTTAAAGCTAGAAGAACTTGACTCATGTCTCCTTTCATTGAGTTAATGATGCCTTTCACTTGCTCTAAATCTTCCTTGAAAGCAGCTTGATTCTCTTCGACCTGTTTCATCACTTTCTTTTGACGGGCTCTTATTTAATATGGTGGTTGGAGAGGCAGTGCTTTTCTACCAATGGTTTAACTGGAGATGATTTTTTTTAAATAGTGAGTTTTTGTATGAGATGCGAAATGCGATGTTTGTGAATGCATGGATGCGTATAAATATGCTAAGAGTTTTGTCTAACGAGATAATGGAAACAAAAACTTGTATTATTAAAAAACAATTGTCCTGAAAACGGGAATACAATTCAGATATTGAAAAATAATCGAAACAAAACATCGAAATTTAATTTCTAAAAGGAATAACAAAAGGAAACAAAATCTTCTAAATGCGTCTGCAGATTTGTACTCTAAAACCATCCACCATCTTCCTACATAGCTTGAGGAAGTCTTCAACATCTTTCAGAAGTGGGACCATCACATTTTCTGCATCTCTCAAACTTCTAGGGATGTCACCAATGAGATTGTTGTCTAAGAAGGCGAGTCTTGCATGTTTGTCTTTATGGAACCGATATTCCTGGTAGAGGTCCGGAATTATCTTGTGGTCATCCTTTCCTGCTTTGGCGATTTTTGCATACTACTCTTCCCAATATAATTTTCCAGCCCTCATCTCCGTATAGAGTCTCCTTTGTATGAGAAAATCATTTTGGAGGTCTTCTAACTCATGACAAACTTGCTCATATTCATCAGTCTTTTGGGCGAGAAGTCTTTCTGCCCTCATCCTCCTGAGACGTTCTCCTACATCTGATTCTTGACTATCTTGGAGTCTCGTGGTAAGATACTGAATTTGCTCTTCCTGATCTAAAGAAGCTTGTGCCAAACTTTGAATTTGAGCCCTCAAGTTCTCTTCCATCTCCTTTTTGTCTCGCATCACTTTTTCATACCACTTACTTAGCTTCCCTATTTCCCTAGCAGCATCCTCCAAATGTTGGTCGTGGGAATCCAAGTTGAAGGTAGCACTCAACAATCCTTCGGTTGAACGTTTCCACTTAAGACTCTTTTTTTCAAATGTTTCACGATCTTTTTGAATCTGTTGGTCTTTTGACTCAAGCTCGTGTTGCATCTGTCTTTTCTCCTTTTGAGCTTGATTCAAGTTTTCTATTTCTTCTAAGAACATAGGTAGAGGATCTGGGCCATCTGGCTTGTACTCAGGATCTATGTCAAATGGTAGCTGAACAACTTTCGCCCTATCTAAACTCATTGAGTGTAAGGTTCCCTCGCCACAAGATTCTTTCTTTCATCCTTTCTCTTGTTTACTCTATCCTAAGCTCAAATGATCTTGTTGAGAAACTCATAGTCATTTTTACCCCTGTCGTGAATGATCAATTGTTAAAGGTGCTCGTCGGAAGGTTTATCCTCCAAAGGGTACCCAAGTTGCCGCAGAGCCAAAGTAGGGTTATAATTGATGCAACCACGTGACCCAATCAACGGAACATTAGGAAAATCTCTGCAACTATAAATGATATCTCCAATGTTTAGCTTCCTTACATACCATAACACAGAATCAGCGGTAAAAGACCTTAATTTTTTAGGCCATTCATATCGTGTCAAAGCTTTAATCATGTAGTCTTCCTTATAAAGATGATCCGTAAACTAAGAATATAAGAGCGAGATACAACAGTTCAACGTACCCCTCCCCTTTTCGTAACGAGTGTGAAGAACATAGTAAATATCTGCAAGCAGGGTATGAGTTGGGTCCTTATTCAAAGCTTTTGCGCCCCAAAATACACTAATAGCTGCAGGGTCGGTTATTCCAAAGTCTGTGGAAACAGAACTACACCAAAGACCAGTAGTCCTAAATAACCAACACAAGACTCACATTCTTTTTTATTATCAAAAGAAAGGGATTTAGCCTCCAAATATTGTCTTTTAATCCCTTGTACATCCCCTTCTATTTTGTAATTAAGTGAGAATTCAGGGTAAGAGATCCCTAAACCCTTTGCTAAATCCTTAACATCAATCGTCTGTCTAATTCCCACATAAGCTTTTTCCTTAGAAAAATTCAAGAGCCTATCAAATTCTTCCAAAGTCAGCACTAGTTGAAAGTTTTGAAAGGTAAAACACTTTAATGGAGGATTGTAGAACTGGACCAAGGCAGAGATAGCATCCAATTATGCATCCAATTTTGTCAACTCAAGAGTATCTCCATAACGGCGAATAAACATCTTCAAAGCTCTTTTAGATAGTTTCCCTTTGATGATCTTGATCTTCGTCATTTCTGGCTTGACGGCACTAACATGGACGAGTTATTTCCCTCTGGCATCCATTTTTAAGATACTCACCAAAAACCTTTGATTATTATTTTTTTAATCATGTGAATAAGACATCAAAAAATGCAAAATAATGAACATTTAAAATGCAAGATGAATGAAAGCATGACGGCACAATCATAGTGACGGGAAAGGCACTTTGGTCTATGAATGTTCTACCCTCCCTATAAGGTGGTTTTCTTAAGGGTGTTATGGATAACACTAGAGGGAAAGGTACAAGGGCCTCCCTTAAGCGGAGCCTCTTTATAGACCAATTTTTTTGTCTCTAAGGTCATAAAAGGTCTCACCATGAGATATTGGTTTAAGGCTATACAAAAAGTCATAAGTTTCATTCCAAAGTCCTACCCCCCAAGAGGATACCTCTTGAGACATATTTATTTTTTAGAATTCCACCGACTCTAGGCAAATTCGTCACAAAAACTCATAGGGATGATATATTCCCTTGGCTAATAGACGAACCTTCTTTCTAAGGTTTTTTTAGAAAATATATTTTTGAAATTAAAATTCCCACCATAGATATAATAACACAATAAATAAAATAATAGAAAATAAGTAAATAAAATAATTAAAAACATAAATAAATATGGAAAGCAATAACAAAACCCTAGCCAAAACTCTGAACCTAAAAGAGAGAAGAAACTAAAACCCTAGGGTTGAGTCGCCAACAGTGTCGCCGGCTGTAATAACTGGCTGAAAATTATAGAGTCGTCACCATTAATTTTTATCCTAAGATAGAAATATAACGGAATAACCCTAATTGATGATACATAGGTTCTAAGTTCTTGACTCGCTTTAGACAAATGGAAGGTGTAAGGCACCATTCATCTACCTTGTTCACAAGGATAATAGGGTTTAGGTTAAAGGTTTAGGAATAGGGTTTTAATTTTAATTAGGGGAACTCGTCACACTTTTCAAGTCGTATGCCTACGTATCCTCTTATAAGGAATCAGAGTCTCAATTCGTAGTTCGAAGTTGTTTGGTTAGTTTTTTTTATGAATTATGGAAATATCTCGAATTCTCCTTAAACCAAGTTCGGGTTTGTAAATTGTGGAATTGTAGATGAAGCTTGCAGTCGATAAAAGAAATTCCCATAATCCTTTTTGAAAATAAATATATTTGAATTATGTTAGTAAAAAAAGTTAGCATTTAATTGGTTAGATATTTTCGAATAAATAAAGTAATATGAGAGAAAAATATATTTTAATGCATGAGAAAAGAATTTAATGCAATTAAAATATTAAAAAAAGGAGTTAGTATTTTTTTTTAAAAGAGTTTAAATTAATAAATAACAGTTTTATAACTTATTAAAAATATATTAAATATTAAAAATGTCCAATAATTTATTAATATACAAAAAAAGTAATAAGTAAATAAACAAATAAATAAATAATGAAATTATAAAAATAAATTAATTTTATTTAAAAAAACGCAGGGGTGCAAAATTAGTTGGTTAATAAAATGCTGGGAGTGTGAATAGCAGCGCCCTAAATCTAGATATTAGATTTGAACCAAAATGCAGGGGGATACACTTCACAGTTGGGTTGCAATTACAGGGGGTTGATTTAGCAATGGGCTTGGGCCAAATCTTTGAATGTTGGGAGGTCCATTTGGACCGCGTATGAGCGTGCGTTTGGAGTTATGGTGGGCGTGCAACTATGGAGCATTTGATCAAGATTGTGCGATAATGATTGAAGGTGCACGATAGGGGTATTAGGGATCACGTGGCCAGATGTTGGCCACGTGTCCCAGCGGATTACAAGACGGAGGGAGTATATCATTTCATTTTCTTAACATTTTCATTCATTTTCAACACTCTTTCTCTCTCTCTCGTTACCTTATATTCTCTCTTCTCTCGTTCTTTCTCTAACAACCAACAACAGACATACCCCCTCTAAACCCTAATCAAAACTGACGGCGACGCTAACCCTCCCTGGCCCTAAAACAAACCCTCATCCCCCTCATATCAACATAGCAACATCAATTAAGACAAGATTAAAAAGCTAAGCATAATGCTTACCTCTATCTGTCGTAGATCTTCAAGCTCTGTTTGTTTTGTGCCTCTACTGATCTCCTTCCTCTGTTTGTTTTATAGGTACCAAAAGATAATGACGGAAGCGGTGCGACAATGATTTGAAGGAAGATATTAGGGTTTAGAAACCCTAGATCTACGCAAAGGGGAAGCTTCGAGGGGATCACTTCTTCGTCTCCTCTTCTTCTTCTTCTGTCTCTGTTTACAATTTCTTCCTCCTCCCCTTCTTAGAATTTTTAGGGTTATTTATATTTTTAGAATTAGATTTAAATTAGGAATCTTGTATATAATTTTCGTTAGAAATCGTGATTGACTGAAGATTAGGGAATTGTAAAATTAGGTTAGAAATTGATATAAATAGGTTAGATTTGATTTGTATTTTGATTTGATTTGATCTTGTTTGTAAATATCCCAGATTTTGATTAAGATTTTAATTTATTGTAAATTAGTTTCTGTAATTGTCTTCGTTACATCCTTGATTTGATTTTGTAAGCGTTTCTTTTTTATTTTCGGGCTTGGGTCTTAGGGTTGAAGATGAAGAACGAAACGTGCCGCTTTGAACTAGGGTTTTAAAACCTCTCGGTTGACCTGATCAACCAAACTCACAATAAAAATATAATTTAAAAAATTTGGTAATAAAAATAACAATTAATTATAATGATAATAGTAATATTGATTAAGAGATAAAATAATAACATTAATTATAGTTAAGTTAATAATAATAATAATAAATTATACTAATGATCAACTAAATAATAATATTAATAATAATAATAATTAATAATAATATAAAAAATGATAATCATGAGATTAATGTTGACTTTAGTCAACAACTCCTCCAACTGGGCTTGACATTTCAATGGGCCAATCTGCAGCAAAAACAAAACATACCCCCTTTGTAATTTAAAACAAAAAGCTAATGGGCCATCCAAATTTTCTAACCACGTCCCCTTTCATTATTTGTTCGAAATGAATCGCAAACCCTTAATGGGCCTGAATATTTGTACATTGAAGAATTGATCAATGAGCCTTGAGAACATTGTAATGGGTCATTCGAAATAAAAAGTAGGTCTTTAAGACAAAAATAGACACACCCCCTTTGTTATATGATCCAAAGAAAAGATTATAAATTGGCTTTAGCGAAATGTGCATGCTAAGCCCATTATGAATATGCCCTTCATTGAGAATTAAAACCCCCCATCATATCTAAACATAATTTCAAAAAGAATACATAATCAAAACAATATGAACATAAACACAATAATACTAAGATTAACTAAAAAAAATTACTTATCTAGTGGGAAAATTTGGGGTAATGACACAAACCATGATCAAAATGTCAAAATATCAAAATATATAAAGTAAAAGACAACTACTGCATATATTTGATGTCCATGTTCCTCCTCTTCCGACAGCACTACAACGCATGTTGTGCTTCTACTTAGATGGCATGTAGAGTGTCTATATGACAGTGTATTCCTCAAACTCTCCCTTAGCCATGGCCTATCTCCTAATAGCCACAATACAATAACATATTGGCAACACATCAAAGACGTGATTCGTCCTAGCCTCCTCTTCCTCTAAGATCTCCTGATGAGCTACCCTCAGAGGATATTCTTCTGCACTTGGTGTCATGTATGAATGTGTAGGGGTGGGAATAGGGGTGTCAAAATACAAAATACAATACAATAATAATAATAAAGTTATTCATATTTATTTATATAGGTCGGCCTCATAGGCTTAGAAGACTTTTTTGTGTCCTGAGGCTTAGCCTTTTTAACTAAATAGGCTTATAAAAAAGCTTAGTCCTTTTCTATTTAAAAAAAGGGTGTATCCTAAGTCTATGTAGGCTAGGTCGTATGTCCCTGTTAGTTGATCTGGCCTATTCCCACCCATATGGATGTGATACTCTATAAAACCATTAGATGTAGTTGTATATCGTACTCCATATGCGAGAAGCTGACACATGAAGTACATCCTCTAGGGCTAGATGATTATAGTAATCTACAAAAATCTCATCAACATCCACGCAAATAACAATGGCAGGAGCATCAACAATGGGATCTCTAGGTATACCATGTGTATACTCGAATTGTAGCAAGAGTCACTGAGGTAAATGTTGGTAAGTAAGTATCAATACCTACATGTCAGTCTTCTAGAGTAAAAGGCTATCACCATCCTGGGTCGTCTAATGTTCACCGTACGACATAAAATAAATATCACCCGACACGATGTGGTTAAGATCAACTCAGAATGACTCGATGATTCTCTTTGAGCGAAATAATCAAGAATGCATGTGACAAATCCTCATAGTAGTCTTCCATATATGCCTAGCCGGTGAGACGTGAAAATTGCTAGAGGATTCATGCTTGAAAATGGTTCAAATGAAATATTAGTAACGGTGTAGCATAAGTATTATGAAATCAATATTACTAAGGGTGCAAAAAAGTTATCATAAATAGAAAATTGTTTCCATTTAATTGTCAAATCTTACATAAACTACCTCAACTAATTTAGAATAGAGATACATCAAACAAGAAACCCCCAATTATACTTGTGAATCTTCTCAAAGTCAAATAAATATTTAAGGTGGATAACATCGAATAAGTTGCACTTGTATCCACAAATATGGACGTGTTGACCAAAACCAAGAGGTGTGGCCTCAATGCATAAGCAATGTGGTAAGTAACTCGTGTTGTTGGGTGAGAATATAGAGAAATGAAACGGTCTAGATGGGGTGAATATACCCTTTAAAAACAATTCGAAAAATTTGACTGATTCTCCAAAATGGATTATGAGAGGTTTTTAAAAAATGCGCGTGAAAGGTGTTTAAAGTGAAAATATGAAGATTATACTTTTGTTGGAACTTGATCACTTAATCAATTTGTAAATAACAATAGATGGTTTTATGATGATACACAAAAGGTAATCAATTGATTCAATTGTATATATCACGGGGTGCGTTTATACAACAATTCAATATCAATGAATTCTAAACTCAACAGTTTCTCATAATTTAATCAGCACTAAAGCTTGATTACACCTCAATTCTAACAAAACCTAAGATTACGTAATAAATCTCTACCAATTGAATAAATGATAAACTACGCTAAGAATTGAAAATCTAAGCATGCAATATACTACGAAAAATTAAATGTAAGAGTGTGTATGTATGATAGAGAGAGAGAGAGAGAGAGAGAGAGAGAGAGAGAGAGAGAGAGAGAGAGAGAGAGAGAGAGAGAGAGAGAGAGAGAGAGAGAGAGAGAGAGTATAAATAGGTATATAGTGGTTCGACGTTTGTCCTCACTTTGCCTACTCCACTTTTTAATGGTTTCCCATTGGAACCTGCTTTGTTCCTTTTTATTTTGACAAATATTTCAAAAATTAATACAAAACTTTAATCCATAATAATGTTGAGAAAAATAAATCTTCTATCTAGATCTTGACTTTTATACAGTGTAGTACCAAACTCTTTTACGTAATCTTTACTCGATTCACGCTTCTTGAATCTTTCAGCTTCACCAATCTTCTCACAACTTCTTGTGTGACAATCACCCATTGATTTCTTGAGCAATTAGTTGTCTGAAGATTTAAGAAGAACTCCACATTGTATGTAGCCTTCTAAACAGTCACTACTAAGATCACCTGGAGAGAAGAATCTCATTCTTTTCACCTGAATTTGTCAGCACTAATGACAACAACCTCAATCTTGCAAACTTCTTGATAATCTCAAACAAATATTTAAAAAGATAAGTTTCAAGACAACGTCTCTCTCAATCAATTAAAAAAAATCTCTCATTATCAAGATCTGAAATCAAACTTTAGGTTGGAGATGAAAAAAAATTGTTTGTAAGAGTTTTTGAACTTTCAAAAAGAGAGGGTGTTTATTTCATAAAATCACACTGAAAAAATATTTCAAAGTTGTGTAATTTGTTTTTGTGAAAAATGGTGACAACATATTTTTATTTGTGCTTGAGATTAAGCACAAAAATAGTTAGAGTCGAGTCAAGAACATTTTATGATTTGAGTCAAATGAGGAAGTAATGTGAAACAAGATCTCATGAAGAAAAGTGATCTATTTTTCTGTGATTCGATTCACACAGGCTCATGGTTCAAATCATGTGTTAAGGCTAATTCGAATTAAACGGGTCAGTGGCTGCTAGGAAGACTGTGATTTGAGTCATTCACAAAGTGTGTTTTGAGCCACATAGTTGCATGATTCGAATCAGGTATAAATTGTTATTTGAATCACAGACACCAGAATTTTCCTTCTCACCTTTGTTTTTCTTAATTCCATACATGGATTGTGAGTGACTCGAGTCACACACAAGAAATCTCAATTTTCAAGTTTTTCAAAATAGTTTGAGATTTCACTTCCCACATGACTTGAATTGATATCCCATATGGATCTTATTTCATTAATTCAGGCGATTGACTTAAGCCATCATGGTTAAATCTCAAACATAACAATTGGTTTATGCATGCTTAAAAATAAATTGATTCAAACTTGATTCAGAGACGTGCAATCATGAAGGAGAGTCAATAAACTATACAAAATCAAACAAAAAGAGATAAGACAAACAACAAAATTGTATCGAGGTGCTCCCCCTAAATGTATTGGGGACATGCAACTTCACATGCATCATCACGATTAACATCTGAAGATGTAGTCAGGTGATGTTCATACAGATCCACCAAGAATGAAAATCTAGCATGACATTTTCTGGTGTCATCTATTTCCTATTAGACTTTTTAGGGGCCAACTCTTAAATAAGTCATGGTCATGTTCAGTGCCTCAGGTCTGCTGGTTCTAGAACAATTTGATAATTTTTCATGTAGGGGGCATGATACATCATCAATTGTGATAAGCATCTCACCAATCAAAAGATGAATGAAGACGTCTCTGCGTGTCATCTTTTGACAAAACTAGACAATAACCCATGGTTAATATAATCATATTCATCTTTGCATAGTCTTGCAGCCCAAATAGCTGCAAGACATCCTGACACCATGATTCATTAAATTGCACTAGCTTTGTAAACTTCTTATCGCGGGTAAGACATTTTAACGTATCACGATAGTGCAAAAAATAAATATATCCATCGACATACAACTCAAATATTATAATATAGATGTTTAAAAGAGTAATTAAGAATTTATGATACCTCTCATTCCCAAACATATCTATCAGTGTGGTCTGGATACAAAGGAAACAATGAAAAGCCTGAGGGGACTCCCAAGAAGTCATCATGCACATCAGGATTTGGAGCAGCATGAGGCACGTGAATCTGGGAGAACAATGCTTGAGACACATGAACCCGAGAAGACGATCTCTCTCGTACAAACAATGACTTTCCAACTGCAAGTCGCGAGGGTCTAGCTTTTTCCCTGCTAACAGAAGCATGTTAGACCACTCTGCAATGCCTTAGTCTTTTTTGGTTGTTAGACATTGTTCCTACAATCAAACAAGCAGAAAAATATCATAATAAAATACAAAAGCAAAAAAACAACGAAGCAAAACCAGCACAGAAACAAACCAATCTAAAAAATAGATAACAGAAAACTTTGAATTTTGTCTACGAACTAAGGGTCTGGATTTCAAAATTAGGACTGCAATGAATAGAAACACGAAGCAGAAACAAAGAATGCACGAACCTAAGCTCTAATGTTCAACATTTCAAAGCGAAGCAGCTCAAAACAAACAAAAATGACATACCTATTACATTTAAGTCTAATGTATCATACCTATATATTATTTAAGTAATACATGCATGTGAAATAAAATAAAAAAAGAAATGAATAACTTAGCAATGCAATAAAATAGAATTTCATATGCATGCAATATAGTGGACTAGAGACTTGTCAATATTCAATGCAACGGAGTAGAAACTATAAGAATACTTTAAAAATGATGGAACAAGTTTTGTGAATGCAAATGAAGAGAATCTCTTTAGTTTTGCTCTGTTTGCATAAATGAAAATGGAAAAGGAGGGGAAAACACAAATACTTAAGCAAAAACATTTGGATTTCAATCTCCGTAAACAATCCAGCAATCCAGACAATGGAATCCAAAGTATTTTGAAATTGTATGATTCTAAGATTAGACATAGGTGTAATGCGTTAAGTGTGTCCGGAGTTCAATCTTTATAATTTACTATAAGGATTCCAAAGTCCACAATTTTTTTATAATTTTAACTTGAGCATATTCCAAAAAGGACTTCGGAGTTTACAATCCAGATTTTAGAGTTATTTTTGAAATAGTGGGTGAGTAACTCATGAGGTGTATTGAAGAATCTTAAAAGTAGCGTGTGATGTTAAGAAATCAGCGAAAACTTAAATTTATGACATATTTAAAAACTAAAAAGCAATATTACTCAGAAAGTGTTTCAAATTATTTATAAAAAATTATCTCAAATAATCAATCAATAAGGAATTGAAGGATTCCCGTCATGGTCTTCTAAGTGCTTCACATCATGGTCTTCTAAGGCATAAAAGATTTTTACATTTTCTGTATGACAAAAAGCATTGCATGACCACTACTGTCAACTGTCACAATCCTAACAATTATGAGTATACATGTTGCTGACCCCAATGATAAACTATCAACTATACTGTTACAATCTAAGTGAGTATCTTCTGCCATAGTCACGGCTATGCACAATGGACCAACCAAGTAATCTCTCCTATGAGTAATCTGGTTTGAATACCAAACTTAATAGCGAGTCAACCAAAGAGCACAATTTTCAGCAGCATTCTAGTTCTGATAAGAGTTCCATCGATATTCACTGAAGTAAGGA
Source organism: Vicia faba (assembly GCA_948472305.1). Taxonomy (NCBI): domain Eukaryota; kingdom Viridiplantae; phylum Streptophyta; class Magnoliopsida; order Fabales; family Fabaceae; genus Vicia; species Vicia faba. The sequence goes on from OX451736.1 coordinate 1,548,097,509, forward strand.
TTGTCATGCAATCCACGGACAAACAACACATTCACGCGTAACTTATAATTTGATGTACCATATATTCGAGTCCGAGCCCGTGAATGGAATCTACATTTGTGCTGACATGATATCATCAGCTGCCTCCTCTGTGTTTAAGTCTCAATTGCTATCTAGGTAAAAGCTCTTTCTCAGCTAGACTAAAGGTCACTTTAAGACGTTCTTGCAGATTTTGTAGAATGTTCTTTGTAATTCTTTTCTGATTCTTTGTATTTTTCAGCCATTCAATTCCAAAAAACACGGAAACTCTACACCCCTTCGCTTTTGCCGGTAAATCTTCTATTTGATAGCGAAGGTGTATCTGTGGCAACAGTCAATGATGCAGGAGATGGAAATCAAATAAGGATAACAAGAAGAGGTAAATCATAGAACACAGAGATGAATTGGTCACTCACATTGAAATAATCACCAAGAGGAACACCATGAAGATTCAAAACTTCTTCTACAAGCCAACCCTTTCTATCTAAAAGGGGAGATCTTTGTTGAGTACTTGTCACTTCACCTTTATAACTTGAAACATGCTTCTCAAATTTGTAATATACTGCTCTCTCAGAGATATCGCTGTTCTCTGATACCCAAGGGGTATAAGAGTAATTAAGACAACCAGAGTTTTCCATGACCCGGCGGTCAACCTCGCCCCCACTAAATATCTCCATTACAAAACTTGCCTATAATAATTAAAGGAAAAGAACTATAATTAAACTAACATTTGGAAAATTGAACAGAGAATTGAAAAAGGAACTGATAGTTTGCAATGGACGAAGATGAGCTCGTATGTGCATGTGAAGCAAGAAAAAGAGAGATTACAGGAATTGGAAGAAAACACGAATGAATCTCAGACATGCTAACGTCATCCAGGACAAGGTACGAGCCACTGTCTTCACTTATAAGGGTTTTGGTTTCAGATTCTTGTTCAACAACCTTCACTTTCTGCTCTGGAGTCAACGATCTGGCCTTCCAGAGAGCCATGACAGTCCTATTTCATCACCAAAATAGTTATAAGTACAATTGAACATGATGCATTTTCATACAAGTTGAAGTGGCAGATATGTATATATAAGATACTACAAAATGACTCTTTTTACCTGTGTGCGACATTGAACGATACAAAGGACTGGAAATTGAAATGCAACCTTCCTTGTTCATCTTGTGTTTTTGCACCATGTCTTGCATCGACACCTCTACCCGGCCGAAGAGTTATGACAACTATTGGACTTCCCATTGATGAAAACGTAGGAGGAATAACCTGAATGTCTTCAATATCCTCCCAAAGAAAAAAGAATTTTGTTTTCTTTCCAAACAAATTAGCATGAAATCCAATTATTCTTGGTGATAGAAATAGGCGTCCCTGCAGATAAATATAAGAAACTTATGAGATAATACTATAGAACCATCTACCAGAAAATTTCAAACTAGAAAAATGACTTTGACTTTCAACATCACATAACAAAATAAACCACACCTGCAGGGGCATTTTTCTTTTCAAGTGACATGTGAAGTCATTGATGAGAAATTCCTCAGGTGGAAGCCCGAAGAGTTTCTGGAACGCCGAATTAGTTTGAGGAGACCGCATATTAATCTACATGTTTTTCAAAACGAAAAAATATACCCATAAGGTAACGAAACAGAAGTACAAAAAATAGAAGACGGAGTGTTTTACATACCTTCTTCCCAACCTCTTTTTCCATTTTAATTAGATAGTCTTTTGTTACGTTTCCACCTCTCGTGTTGTCCAAGAAAATTCTCAAGTGTAACTTAGACTGACATGCAAAAGCTAACTTGCCTTCAAGAGGAACCCATGTATCGGCAAGATCTGAGATGTTTGCTTTTAGAAAGTTAATTTCAGCATGCCCTAGACATGTAGCGGAATCAAAAGGCCCATCGAAATCATAAACTTCCACATCCATCACAGAAGGAGGATCATCCATCGCATCAAACTCAAATACTTCTGTAAAGATAGAGAATGCTCTTAACAGAAATAATTATATTACATTACATATATTCAAGTTTCAAGTTATGAGGTAGAAAATACAAAATGAAGTCGTGATATTCACCGTTCCATAAAGGATTAGATTTCTGGAACTTGATTGAACTGGTTCTTACTTTCCCATTGCAAGTAAACACCACATATGGGTCAGAGAATGCACCAGAGTCAACAGAAGCTAAATTGCTCCCTTCAAGCAAGGCAACGGTTAATAACCACCCATCTCCTTGAGCTTTAATTCCATGATCACTGCCTAATATTGGATTACCCCAAAAAGAAATCAGCATAAACAAAGACACAGAGAAATCAAATTAAGTAAATACACAAGAGACCGTTTGGTTTATTTCCATGTTCTCAATTTATTTTAATAAGCTCTTCAAGATATTATGAAAACAGATAAGTATTTAATTTGATCGACGTAGTGTGATTACCCTTTTGTGCTCTGGCTTTTATGAAGCGTGATATTAAACCCAGCATGCGTTCACCTTGAAGAACCAGGACAGCACAAACAACAAATTCACCTATTGAATCTGGTAAATCAAGTCCAGCAAACTCGAGCCCTTGAATTATACTCGGAGCAGTAAGACATATGTGGACAAACACATACAACCCTATGAAAACTGTTGAGACTACTGTGAAGTTAGCAAAATACTGCACTGCCAGCTTCCAATCTGACTGCGGCTCTGCTTGTAAAGATGCCAAAGCTTGCTCCTTACTCGAACTAAGTTCTGTTAGATCAACAAGTTTGACATCCTGGGATAATAAACTGGCATACTGTTCAAAACTATCCCTCATACCTTGCCGAGCCCCGTTCTCTATCATTCCTTTCATCATGGTGCTCTGTATGAAGTTCATTCGCCATGATATAACCAGATGTGAACATTGTTCTCCAGAAGGCAACTCAGGTCCAGGTGTGATTGTATAGAGTAATTCTACCCGAAACGTGCTCCCATACACAACATCAGGAGTGCTGACAACGACGAAAACAGCAAAGTTCTTCCCGTCAGCTTTTAAATATGTCTGGTCTTCAAAGGCTTTGACTGCCTTAATTAATTTGCTCGGAGCCTTGACATAAGTGACTAATCTTTTGAGGCTCTCCCCGCCATTCTCAAACTTCCAAGGTCCTAATTGCAGTTCGGTACTACCCTGTACATCAGCCAGTGACTTGAGAAAATTTGAATCGGAAGAAAAGAGTAACACGTTCAAGTCTTCGGGTGCAATAGTATAATGTTGATCGACTAACAACCCTCCAGGTAAGTTGCTAGGAATTTCACTTCCTTGATCTGAAGACTGCACTTTCTTCATAGCTTCTTCAAAAGTCTCCTCCGAGGACTGATCCTCAGTCTTGACCTCACTAACTTCCACTTTGGTACTTTCAGTTTGGTCTAAGTCAATGCTTCTATGTGACGAGGTTGAAGACATATCCGAATTCTTATTAAAGATATGAGCAATTCTTCCTGTGAGTGATTTCTGTGTACTTGGTTTTTCATCCTTAGCAGATGCAACTTCATCTCTTGCAGGAGAAGATGAGCTTGAATATCCAGTAGAAGACCTTGAAGGCGAATCAGTAATAGAATCCATACTTTTTCTTGGATGGAATACTAGATCACCATGAACATTTGACTCAACCGATGCAGTTTTCAATTCAAAATATATGCTCAAACGAACCTCACCTGCCAAAAAAAAAGCCAAAATTCAAAGTCCAAAATACCAGCAAAGTTATGGTCTACATCTTAGTAAGCATGTTGATTTCCAAAAGACTTAAAGCCACCCTTGAGATTTATTATCCATAACATGGTTTTAAATCTGCAGCCGCGATTGCGTCGGCAACATAAGGTAATTGAAGTCTCCACATCAGCATCACAACCGCAGTTTTGACCGCATATTCCCGCAATATAAAGGCTCCAACGTAATCGCAGCCGCATTTTAAAACCACAATCCATACTCTCAGGTTAGACAACAATCATTCAAATAATTAAGTGCAAAATCAATATAAAACCAGCACAAATTTAAGTCAACAAAATAAAAGTAACCCCTTAATTTGATCCTAAAATTTTCAAAACAGCTATTTTCTACATGAAACTAGTTCAAATTAACTTCCTACCGAGAACAAATTGATGTCATTCAAAACAAACAACCAAATAAACAAACTAATTAAGCAAAACAACACACACCAGATTCCTTGTTCTTGGACTTCTTGCTTTTGGGTTGCAAAGAGTACCAAGCAGTACCAAGTGATTTGATCTCCTCATCAAAAACAGTTGACATAGGAACTTTAAGTTGACCAAGAAAATCATCAATCAAATACTTATCTTCATCCATAACAGAAACAACCAACTCTTCTTTAAGATCATCCACCTTAAAGCTAAACTCTTCATCCCACTTAGGATTCAAACTCTTCTTAACCACTTTGGTCCTAAACCTTTGTCTCCCCAATTGTAACCTCACATATGGATCACTGAACCCATTAAGATCCATTGGTGGCAAGTTCTTTGCCTCAATCACACGAACCACAAGCTTCATTATCCAAACAAAAAACTCAAAAAGTTGAAGTCAAAATGTCAACTTTCTTTATGACCTTAACGCCCCAGAAGAATATTTCAAAAGCGTAATGCAGTTTATGTAGAAAGAAAGGAAATTCGGTGTTGAACAATAAATGGGGGCACTTAATCCGTGGAAAGTGTTGTTCTATGTCAAAATAAATTCAAAAAAATTGAAACTTTATGAAACAAGAAGAGACATTGAGAGTGGGAATAATCAAGAAAGAGGCATTGAATTGAAAGAAGCAAATGCTTAAGAAAAATAATGAAATGATTGATGATTGCGGGGGTTTGTGTAGAAAAAAATAAGAAGAAAAACTAGATACGAATTAGGGGGGAATTTGTACTGAAAAGTAAAAAGACTTTTATTTCCTTTTTTTTTTTTTCTTTTGCACCCTCGTTTTAAAAAATAAAAAACTCTAATAATCCGTTCATGTTAATTTAAATACACTAATAATTAATTATGATAATTTGTTAAAATGATTATTTCATTTTTTTTTATTAATTATTCTATTTTAACCTATGTGTATTGGTCAAGTGTGACAAATAATATAAGATTAAAAAAATATTATTTATTGTATTTAATGATGATAGAGTTGTATTTACAATATTGGCCCTACATGTTTTATGGTCACGCCGCGTTTGAATTGACGCAGTCGTATATGGATACTGTTCTACAGTTTTTATTTTATTTTATTTAAATGATGGCAAAATTCACCTTTTTTTTTTGTGTTGGAAATTTAATATTTGTTTTGGTTTAAATTGAAAATTGGATTTAGTTGGTACATTTTAGGTCAATTGGTTGAGAAATGATACGTTTAAATATTTTAAAATATTATGTATTTAAATGGAGGAAAGATAACGTTTAAGCTAAAGGAGAATATTTATCAAATTGCAATAAGATTTGTGATGTTAAAGAATTATTACGATAATAAAATATAACTGTAATAGAGTTAATGATTTTGCATTAGATGTGTCGTAAGATTGAACAAAATAAGATTAAAAATTATTATATTAAAAAAAATGGTGAGTAACACCTATAATAGAGAAGACACATATAAATTTTGTGATACATTAGAAGGAGAAGATAAACAATTAGAAGAAAAAAAAAACTTAGAAAGATCTTATGATATTAAGAAAGATATCAAAATTAACTATTTAGATAAAAATATAATCATAGATAAAATATTATGGCGCAAATTGATCAATGTATTTGATCTTAATTAGTGGGATAAGATTTAGTTGTTGTTATATGAATTTTGATCTTATCGGTTGATCAGAACATGCAAGCTGACCGGAGGATGATCTTTGACTGGTTGGAAAATTGAGGAGAAAAAAGGAGTTGTACTTGCAAGGCACTCTGACGATCAAGTAAGTGTGGGAGCAAAGACATACAAACAAAGTATTAGGGTTTCAGAGATGAATATTAGATACCTGGCCCTCACAAGTGTGAGGATTTATATAATACCCCTAACACGTAGCCATTGGTTCCTATTTTTGGGTCTAGATATCCGGGCCTGTGAATATAGAAACTGCCAAGACGTGGTTAAACGGGGCAGATGTGCCTACAACTAGCCATTAGTTCTGAGGACGAGGTAGATTACGGGCAGCGATCTGGTTGGCTCCCGGTTGTCTGGTCAACTTGATATCGGGCAGACAGAGAAGTGTTCGTCGGATATTATCGGTCTTGCTGGTCTAGGAGAGTCATCGACCAGTGGTGCATGACGGAGAGTGTTGTACCCAAAAAATTTCCCTCCCATTTCTCAAAGATTCATCATGGACTCTCAGTTTTGCTTCTATCAAGTTTCAAGTCTTGAATCATCACTTTTCAAGGAAATCATCCATAAGGGCAAAATGGTCAAAAGCACACTGAAAAAGTCAAACTTTGACTTTTAAATCAAAATCAAGTTCCAAGAATCATATTTCATTAAGGCATGAAATTGGTTCATCAAAAATCAGAAGTCATAAGTTACTTTGAAAAAATCAAATTTTCTAAACATTTAGAAAATTTTCTAAGTGTCTAGAGAATATGATACTTCAGAACTTCTGAGCCAGCGTCTATGCAAGTGCAGTCAGAAGTTGCAAACACGGTCCAGAACATGACGCTTCAATCAGAACATGCAGAAGCATTTCTCTTTGGTCAGAACATAACACTTCATTCAGAACATGCAGAAGCATTGCTCTTTGGTCAGAACATAATGCTTCAGTCAGAACAAGATTCTTCAGCATATGGAGGCTATGTTCAATGCTCTGGTCAGAAGATGCCTGTGATCGGTGGATCTGGAACTGACTGTTTAATGCTGGTTTCGCGAAATGTCGCGGAAGCAAGAGTCGCCACCGTCTTTTATTTTCTCCAACATGGAAAGGACAAAAGCACAGAAAAATTCCTTATTGAGATTAGTTCTCGGTTCGGGAGGTAGATTATAGAAAGGGAATGTATTAGCACCCTTTCCATCCATGGTTATCCATGGGCTCTTAGATACTTGCTCACTTGTGTTTTCAAAAATGGTTTGTTTGCTTTTCAATGTGGGTTTTAAAAAAGTTTCTTTGAAAATTTTAGTTCGACTCTTGTATCGGTCCTCAAGAGTGTTTGAAAAAATGCTTTCGAAAGCTTTTTGAAAATGTGTTGGTGTGAAAAGTATTTTTGAATTTGTTTTTGAAATTTAGAGCAAGTATTAAGAGTCGTCTACCTACCCTAAGGAATTCGTCTGTGTAGATGTCCTTTAAAGTAGTGCCATCCCACCATTGAGAGGTAGGTAGCACCATCGTTGGAGGTGTTCGGGTCAATTCGAGGTTCGGGACATGGTGATCACCGGAGTAATAGGAAGACACCTTAGAAGCTATCCTCATGCCAAGTTCCCGGATCATGAGGACTTACTAAGACATCCTCTACTCGACGATCACCTTTCGAGGCAAGGCAACAGTGAGGCGTACCCTAGGGGTGGTGTGTGAATTGTGTGTCATTTTCAGATATTTTTATCTTGTCATATATTGGTGATCTACGCTTTGATTTTATTTTTGGGCATTCATTCTTTCATGTTATTGTTTAACAGTTAAAGGTGCGGGAAGGATAAAAGGTCCTACGCTATTACAAAGGCGCGGGTCTACAACGCCAAATTAATCTAGACCCGATTTAAAATAAAGTGCAGAAAATAAATGCCTAATTAACTATTACAGGGCTTTGGAACAAGTACATTATATTTACATCAAAGAAATAAATAAAACGCGCGAAAAGAGAATATAATCGAATGCAAGGGCGTTGAACCCTTTGAAGGAATTAAAATAAAATTATTAAAATAATTAAGTTAAATAAAAAGAAAGAACTTATTTTTTATGTTTTTGTATTTATGACATTAAAGAAAATTAAATTAATTAAAAGTCAAATAATTAATTCTAATTCTAATTGTTTTTAATTTATTAAAGAAAATGCATTAAAGTTAAAACCTAGAATTAAAACTAAATTAATTATAAAATTTATTTACAAAATTAATGGTTAATGATACTTATAATAAAAATATTTAATTAATTAAAAAAAAGATAAAAAGTGCTAAAGGTCTATTTTTTGTTATTTTGGTTATTGAGAAAAAGAATTAAATTAACAACCTAAAATTAAAACTAAATTTATTATGGGATTTATTTACAAAATTAATACTAAAATAAAATATTTATTATTTTTATCTTTTCTGATTTTTTTTGTGTTTTGTGTTTTTATTATGAAAATAATTGAATTAATTTGAAATAATAAAAACTAAATAGAAGAAAAAGAAGAAAGAATGGAAAGAAAAGAAATAAAAATGCAAACTATGGGGGGGTGTATTTGATGAACTCTGGCCCAACAGAAGGAGCCCTTTTGCTGACTTTTTGGATCACATGTGGAGCGTTGACTGGAGCATTCTATGGACCTCCCATTCTGACCTTCAGATGCTTCTTTCAAGACACTTGGCAAGACTTTGTATTGGGTGTATGGTGAACCCTTGGAATGTGCACTGCGTTGGAACAAGTTAAACAAAATAATAGAAGTGAAGTAGGGGGACCTGGGATTCGAACCCAGGTCCCAATGATCATTGCCTATACGCCTTAACCAATGGAGCTGCGTGCGTTAGTTGTATATAATATAAGAAATAAATAATATAAAATAAAATGGTCATTAGTGTTAAAAAAAAAAAAAAAAAGCGCGCTAGATTCAAACCAGCCATTCACACTGTGCCACGCAGTCATCTTCCTCGTTGTTTTATTTTCCTGAAAATATCAAAACATTGGCAACGGTTTTTACACCGTTTCAGAAAGGGCCTTTACAAAAAATAGCGAACAGCACATGGGGGCTCATAAATTGAGCGCGAGGGTGGCACTCTCTTCGTCCAAGCATGCTGGTTCTAATGATGGTATTCAGGCATCTTAATTTTACCATTTTAAGAAACGCCCAATTTTGACCTCCAAGAACCCTAATCTGCATCCATGGTAGAATTACATATAGTATACAAAAACGCAATTAAAGTAGATGGTTAGCTTCAGAAAGGTTTAATTAGCACGAATCCACAAATAAAATGTTATGTAAATGCATAAATTGTAAAATGCGATTGTGAGAAAAAGTGGAAAGAGTCTGGCATCTGTACAGTGATTCAAGGGGTTAGGGATTGTGTTCTTGATCCAGGAAGGTTCCTTGATGTCCCAGGAATATGATAGGATCGTTGTTTTGGCTTGAATCAAGCTCTAACCCTGTTTTCAGTTTTGAGAAAAATGGCCAAAAATGTGAATTTGCTTTTTGTGTTCTTGCGCAGCTTAGGTCTCAATTTGGTTCTGTATCACTTGTATAGGCATTAGGTAATGTGAATCAAGAGGAATTATGGCCTCTTAATGCAAAGCAATCAATTTTCAAAATCTTCCATAAACCTCCATAACCAAACTTCCATTTTTGAACTATTTTTGAATTCTTGCCTTATTTGGCCCTTTGCACGAATTTGGTATTGGCTTAATGGTAGTTCAAGGTTAGTTAAGGCCAAATATTCCATTTAATTAAGCTTTTTGATTTTCTTTTGATTTTAAAAGATTTAAAATTAATTAAATCCAATAAAATCAATTAAAAATGGAAAAATTAATTAAAAAATATGAAATAAAAGGTGGGACACGTGGGAAGCATGGCCAAGTTAATTCAAGTGGAAAAAGTGGGCCCCTTTTGTCAAAAATGAAATTTCAAGGATAAATGATTTTGGCCATTTCACAAAAATTTCCCAACTTCTCCAATGCATATCTTGCTCAATTTTTAAGCTTTGATCATGTTCTTGGACATTTTGGAAAGGTCTTGAAGTCCTCTAACCAATGTCTTTGGTCCCATGCCATTTTGATTTACCAATCTCAAGTTATGGCCTTTGACTTAAAGTCCCTTTTTGTTGACTTTTGAAAATGACCTATAATGTTGAAATTGATAACTTTTTGTGAGAGCATTTCTTGGACTTGAAGTATGAAGAGGAGTTGTAGGAAATGTCTTTATCTTCAAAATGAGCATTTGATGGGATTTTTCTGATGAACCATGAAAAAGTTATGCCTTGGTCAAGTTACAGTTGACTTTTCAGCTGTCCAAAAATAGAAACTTTTGCATCTTGATGATTTTTGAGCCATACTTTTGAGAATCATGATCAAGCATTGATCAAATGATGTTTGTGGTTTCAAAATAAGATGTTGACCAAAAATTTGAACTTTTGACTGTCAAATGACCATTTTGCCCCTATAGTTGACTGTAGTGTAATTAGGGTTTTTGACTGTGCAATTTTGTGCTGAAAGTCTTGAAACTTTGTATGAGGATGCTTGACCATATTTGTAGGCATGTGGGACTTGATTGGACCCTTGGAAACTTCATTTTCTTGATCAGAACCAAAACCCTAATTTTGACTGTTTAGGAGGCCCTTGAACTGTGCAATCCTTTGGGAATTTTGAAGCATGACTTGGCAATTTCTTGGAGAATATGGGAGGGCGAATTTTGGGGTACAACAGTTGCCCCTGTTCAATCTTCTTAGACCTGAGGGTGTAGATTGGCTTGTGTGCCTTTCGTGATCCGAGGGTGGAAGATGATTGAACACTAGAGTGCCCAGAAATTTGCGCTCACATAGTAGCAGTGTGATGGTGGAATGGGCTTATAGATGCCATTTAGAGATTGTTGGATAGGATGATGGGCTTATAGATGCCCTGCTAAGAGGTGGTGGAAGGTGGATGGGCTTATAGATGCCATCTGGGTGTTGATCGCGTAAGAGATTCCTTAGCGAGAACCTGTGTACCTGCAAAAGAAAAATGAATACCTGACATGTTGCAGGAGCCGGTCTTCAGATGCTTTGTATAGGTATGTCCTGACTGGTTACAGGAGCTGGATCTGGAGCTTCAAACGACGATGAATGAACCAGGGGTGGTTACTACCTCAGCAGGAACGGTGAGAGAACCTTGGATGACCTTAACCTCAACAGCAAACGTTGAGAAAATCTTGGTGGGAATTACCATCTCTGCAGTATCGGGAGAGAGCCATAGGAAATTATAATCTCAAAAGCGGACGTTTGAGAAAAACCTGGAGTGGAATTATCGTCTCCGCAACATTGGGGAGAGAACCATAGGAAATTATAATCTCAACAGCGGACGTTTGAGAAAAACCTGGAATGGAATTATCGTCTCCGCAGCATTGGGGAGAGAACCATAGGAAATTATAATCTCAAAAGCGGACGTTTGAGAAAAACCTGGAATGGAATTATCGTCTCCGCAGCATTGGGGAGAGAACCATAGGAAATTATAATCTCAAAAGCGGACGTTTGAGAAAAACCTGGAATGGAATTATTATCTCCACAACATTGGGGAGAGAACCATAGGAAATTATAATCTCAAAAGCGGAAGTTTGAGAAAAACCTGGATAACTTCTACTGAGTCTTCATCAGAAAATCTGTTTGGGGTCGATTTAGCTGGACTAGAGAAGGCCTTGGACTGGATAAGAAATCTTTGGAGTCGATTTAACTGAACCAGATAAGGTCTTAGAGTCTTGAAATATGATTGAGAATTTAGCTGAATCTTTCCTGAAAGGTAAAGGTCAGTCATATGCAATCCATGATGTGGACCAAGCAATGATGTTCTCAACATAAATGAGATTTGTAAGATATGATGCGTCTATGCATGTTATAATGATGTATGTGATGTTTATGAATGTATGTTTTCGTTAGGAAAGTAAATCCTTGACGGGTGCCGGGAGGTCACTCCTGGGCTGATGTTGGAGAATAGATTTCGCTTCCGCTGGGGATGATAGCTGCAAGAATACCGATAGGAGAAGATAACTCTGTTGGGGAATAAACTTGGCGAATGGAATAACTCTGCGGGGAGAAAAGTACTCTAATGATCTTGCTGGGAAGCAATACTCTGTGGGGAGAGAGGTACTTTGCTGAGTTGTTGATAATAACTAACTGTGGATACCATCGTTATATTGGAAGTGTTAATGGACTTCGCTGAGGATAAGAAGACTCCGTAGAGGACGCTCTTTCCGTGGCTTTTGGCTGAGGATAACCCAGTTATATCCTGTTAAGGAAATAACTCTTTAAATAAAGCCGGACGACGCGTTCGTGTTCTGCGAGGATAAGCTTCCAGAATCTACTGGGGATAAGCTTACTGCTTGGGGAGATAAATTCCAACTGGATTGGACTCTCTTGGGGAAGTTTTGAACTGCGGGGGAAGTGATTTCTTTGAATGTTTGATATGCCGCCGGGGAACAATCTTTAGACCAAGATTGCCGGGGATGCTTGTTAAGAATATATGTATACATGCTGCTGGGGAATGTTGAGATCTACGGGAGTATACCCAACTTCCTTAAGACTGCCTATAACTTTGCTGGAGAAGAGTATGTGGACTCGCTGACGTACTCTCTGGGGAATTAAGATATGCTGGTTGTGTTCTTCAGCCGAACCTACCTTGGTACCTTGGAGGATGGAACAATTAGATTGTTTAGACAACTCTTTTATTGCCCCTGTTTCTAGTGTTACCTGTAATTAATCCTTTGTTTCGTATGCAAATATTCATGAGTTAGCAAATTATTGTCAATGCATATATCACAAATTGAACCTTGGACGTTCTTCGCAAAACAAAACAGAAAAAAGAAAAAACAATTGGCACTTTTAACTGAAAAGTATATTTGTATTGATTTTTGAATGGCCTGTAAATAGGCGTTTTGTGTACAAGAGGCTGACGTCCTAGTAAGAGAACGCCGTCGAACAAAAGAATTTATACAAGTTTGTACAAGAGAAAATAAAAACAGCTGTGTGAAATGAACGATCCACTGGGTTTCAACTCTGCTATTGCCTTTATATCTTCGAGCGTCTCATCACTTGATGACCTAGTTGAAGATGAAGCTGACTGATCGATGCCGTCTGAGCTTGATGTAGATACCGGATTTTGGATGCAAGGTGATCCAATGAGACATAGTATTACGCTTTATCCCTAACTTTTGCCTGGACCGCCCTTTCGGGTTTTCAGTCCACCGGGATACCCATTTTTGCCCAAGCCGCCTTTTCAGGTTTTCGACTTGCCGGGTGTACAGATTTTTTCATTTCATCCCTTCATTTTGCCCGAACCCTTTTGGTTCGCCGGGAAGCCCTAATTTTTGCCTAGACATGTCAGCCTAGCGGGTCTTTTTTCATGCGTAGTATCTTTTTACTATGTCTGCATTAGCGGGGTGAGGAAGGTCGTCACCATCCATGTTGGTTAGAATCATGGCTCCTCCTGAGAACACATGTTTAACCACAAATGGCCCTTCGTACGTAGGGGTCCATTTGCCCCTTGGATCACTCTGAGGAAGGATGGTTCGCTTGATTACCAGATCCCCAACTTGATATTCCTGTGGTCTGACCTTTTTGTTAAATGCCCTGATCATCCGTTTTTGATACGTCTGACCATGGCAGATAGCAGCAAGTCTCTTTTCATCAATAAGGTTGAGCTGATCAAGTCGTGTCCGGATCCAATCATCCTCGTTCAGATTTGCATCCTTCATTATCCGGAGAGAGGGTATTTGTACTTCGATTGGTAAGACTGCCTCCATACCATAAACCAGAGAGAAAGGAGTTGCCCCGGTTGACGTCCTAGCTGAGGTACGGTACCCATGTAGAGCGAACGGTAACATCTCGTGCCAATCTTTATAGGTCACTGTCATCTTCTGCACGATTTTCTTGATGTTCTTATTTGCTGCCTCTACAGCTCCATTCATCTTCGGTCTGTAAGGAGAAGAATTGTGGTGCTGTATTTTGAACTGCTCGCAGAGCTCAGTGATCATCTTATTATTCAGATTGGTACCGTTGTCTGTAATAATTCTCTCAGGGACGCCGTATCGACAGATCAGATTATGCCGAATGAACCGTGTCACGACATTCTTAGTTACCGTAGCATAGGATGCTGCTTCGACCCATTTTGTAAAGTAATCAATCGCTACAAGGATGAAGCGATGCCCGTTAGATGTCGTAGGTCTGATCTCACCGATCATATCAATGCCCCACATTGCAAAAGGCCAAGGTGCAGTCAGAACATTCAGGGGAACTGGAGGAACATGCACCTTGTCTGCATAAATCTGGCACTTATGGCATGTCCTGGAATGTTGGTAGCAGTCAGCTTCCATTGTGGACCAGTAATATCCTGCCCGAAGGATCTTCTTCGCCATAGTGTGCCCACTGGAATGTGTAACAAAGGTCCCTTCATGCAGCTCTTCCATGATCCTTTCTGCTTCAGTCTTATCCACACAACGCAGTAAGGTTGAATCATGGTTTCGCTTGTACAAGATGCCGTTGCTAAGGAAGAATTTTGCCGCGAACCTCCTCAGGAACTTCTTATCGTTGACAGAGGCACCTTCAGGGTATTCTTGAGCTTCCAAATATCTCTTCACCTCATGGTACCAAGGCTTCTCAGTCACCAATTCAGTCTCGAGATCGCAACAGTATGCCGGTTCGTCCAATTTCCAGATGATGATCCGGGGAGCCTCATTATCCCATTTGACCTTGAACATAGAAGACATTGTAGCTAACGCGTCCGCCAGCTGATTCTCTTCTCTCGGGAAGTGTTCAAAGGTTATCTCTGTGAAGTGGGGGATCATTGTCAACACACATTCTTTGTAAGGAATAAGGTTTGGATGTTTCGTATCCCACTCGCCTTTGATCTGGTTGATCACGAGAGCGGAATCTCCGAAGACACTCAGAAACTTGATCCTTAAGTCAATTGCAACTTTGAGTCCCATGATGCACGCCTCATACTCCACCATATTGTTGGTGCAGTTGAAACATAGTCGGGCAGTGAGTGGAGTATGAGTGCCTTGAGGGGATATGATCACAGCGCCGATACCGTTACCCAAAGCATTGGAGGCTCCGTCAAAGTGCATAGACCATCGGGACCCTTCCTCAGGTCCTTCATCCGGTCCAGGTACTTCACAATCAGTTACTATCATGATGCTTTCATCTAGAAACTCAAAGTTCATTGACTGATAGTCATCTACGGCCTGATGTGCCAAGTGGTCTGCCAATACACTTCCCTTGATGGCTTTCTGGGTTGTGTACTGAATGTCGTATTCCGTCAAGATCATTTGCCATCTTGCAATTCTCCCAGACGGAGCAGGCTTTTCGAATATATACTTTATAGGATCCATCTTTGAGATCAATAAGGTAGTGTGAGTCAGCATATACTGTCTCAGCCGGCGAGCAGCCCATACCAAAGCGCAACAAGTTTTCTCGAGCAGCGAGTATCGGGTCTCACAGTCGGTAAACTTTTTGCTAAGGTAATAAATGGCATGCTCTTTTCGGCCAGACTCGTCATGCTGCCCCAGCACACACCCCATTGAGTTATCAAGTACTGTCAGGTAAAGTATCAGAGGTCTCCCTTCAACCGGTGGCATAAGGATGGGTGGTTCTTGGAGATACTCTTTGATCCTGTCGAAAGCATCCTGGCATTCATCATTCCAACGTACTACCTGATCTTTCCTCAGCAGTTTGAAGATTGGCTCACAGGTAGCAGTTAGGTGTGAGATGAACCGAGCAATGTAATTCAGGCGTCCTAAAAAACCTCTGACCTCTTTCTCTGTCTTAGGAACCGGCATCTCTTGAATAGCTTTAACCTTGGCAGGGTCCACTTGAATGCCCTTGTCACTTACCACGAAGCCTAGCAACTTTCCCGATCTTACCCCGAAGGTGCACTTGTTCGGGTTCAACCTCAGCTTGTACAGTTTCAGACGGTCAAACAGTTTCTGCAGATGATCAAGGTGTTCTTCCTCAGTCTGGGACCTTGCGATCATGTCGTCAACATACACTTCTATCTCATGATGGATCATATCATGAAATAAAGCTACCATGGTACGTTGGTAGGTTGCCTCAGCGTTCTTTAGTCCAAAAGGCATGACCTTGTAGCAGAAGGTGCCCCACTGAGTAACAAATGTAGTCTTTTCCATGTCTTCAGGAGCCATCTTGATCTGATTATAGCCTGAAAAACCATCCATGAAAGAGAACACCTTATGCTGAGCTGTATTATCAACAAGGACATCAATGTGAGGTAGAGGGAAGTCGTCTTTGGGGCTGGCCCTGTTCAGATCCCTGTAGTCGACACACATTCTGACCTTACCGTCTTTCTTTGGTACCGGCACCACATTAGCAACCCACTGAGGGTAAGAAGTCACTGCAAGGAACCCAGCATCAAACTGTTTCATAACCTCGGCTTTAATCTTCTCAGACATTTCTGGACGCATACAGCGGACTTTTTGCTTAACCGGAGGGCAGTCTTCCTTAGTAGGCAAGTGATGGACCACAATATCGGTATCCAACCCGGGCATGTCTTCGTAGGACCAGGCAAAGATTTCCATATAATCATGCAGCATCTGAGTCAACCGTTGCTTCACGCTGAGCTCTAGGTTGGCACCAATCTTTACCTCTTTCCTGTCTTCTTCAGTACCCAAGTTTATTGTTTCCACTGGCTCTTCATGGGGTTGAATTGCCCTCTCCTCTTGAAGTAACAGTCTTGCAAGCTCGCCAGGTACTTCGCAATCATCTTCACCTTCGTCTTCGGCTAAGTTGATCAGATTTTCGAAGTCATAATTGACAGTAGCAGAGTCGTTACCAGTGAGATCCAGAGTGGATTGAAACCTGTATGAGTGAGTGTGTGTGTAAATACAGCTGTTTTGCAATATATAAGGAAAGGGAAGAAAAAGAGCGCAAGATTTGAAATGTGAAAAACGTCCAATGCTTTTATTTATGATATATGACAGTGACAAACAAAAGCCCTCATAAATAAGACCACGGTGCCCCGGGTAAGACACCGGGCCATACAGTTTCAAATTATTGTTTATTACAGATACCAAAAACATAGGAATTCATTACTTAGTAACAAGAGAAACAGATAGATTGTCCTTTGCACTCCAATTATTAAGTCCACTGTCGGTTGCCGGGTAGATCCAACTATCAAACTCAGCTTCATCCACTTCGTCTTCATCCCCGATAGCATTCACTCCATGAGCAGGCAGGGGAGCTGTCGCTACATTAGGCTTCTCAGATGCCTCAAACTGTACCTCCTTGGCGTCAATAAGGTCTTGCAGTTTGCTCCTTAACGCCCAACAGTCATCAGTGGAGTGCCCCGGGCTATCAGAGTGGTAAGCACAACGGGCATTCAGGTTGTATTTCGGAGAGGTAGTATTTGGGAACTTCGGAGCCTCTCTGACGGTTACTAAGTTGGTTAAGAGTAGCTGTGGCAAGATCTGTGATAAGGTCATGCTCAAGCGGGTAAACTCTCTCCGGGGTCTTTCAGCCCTTTGAGGATTGGTCGGCCGAGGAGCGGCAGCAGGCTTGGCAATCATTACCGCACTGACAGATTGGCGGCGCTCAGATCTCTCTGGTCTCTGGGAGCTATATACAGCACTAGCCTCCTTTTTGAAGGGTTTCTTTTCAGCATTGGAGGAGTCAACCTTCTGTATCTTCCCCGATTTTATACCGGCCTCGATCCTTTCACCAGTCAGGATCAGATCAGTAAACCCAGCAGAGGAATTACCGATGAGATGATTGAAGAATGGACCAGATAGGGTCCCCAAAAACATATCCACCAGCTCCCGGTCCGTCAATGGTGGCTGCACCCTGCCAGCCAGATCTCTCCATTTCTGTGCGTACTCCTTAAAACCTTCACCCGACCCTAGCGACATACCCTGGAGTTGGGTACGCGTAGGAGCGAGGTCAGAATTATATTGATACTGCTTGTAAAAAGCAGTGGCCAGATCCTCCCAGTTACGAATGTTGGTTCCATCTAACTGATAGAACCATTCGAGGTGAGTCCCTGAAAGACTCTCCTAGAAGAAGTGGATCCATAAGTTCTTGTCTGCTGTGTAAGGCTGGATCTTCCTTACATAAGAACGGAGGTGCATCTTGGGACAGGAAGCCCCGTCATACTTCACAAAGGCAGGTGCCTTGAACTTGTGTGGAATCACCACCCCAGTAGATAACCCCAAGTCTCCGAAATCCAGTCCAGGCACACGCTGAATTTCCATAGCTTTTAATCTGTCCTCCAGCTGCTTGTACCGGTCTTCAGCAGGAGGGTACTGTTCGTCGTTGAAATCTGTTTCAGTATCAGAGCCCACAGGAGTAGGGACCTCCCTTTCTTGGTGACTACCTTCCCCCACAGATGGAGTAGTCCTTTCAGCCTCATTTTGCAAGGTGTTCCCGAGTCTGCGCCCAGTGTTAAATAGCACAGTCCTCTTCTTCTTCTTATTCTTCTTCTTCAGAAGCATAGCCTTTAGATCTTTTTGACCTTGAGCCAGACCCATGATCAGCTCATGAAATTGGGCGTTCTGCGCCTGAAGGGCCTTGATAGATGTCTCGGTTGATGATTCAGGGTTCATGATGCTGAAATAAACAGCGAAGAACAGTCAGCAACCTGAAAAGAAGAGTACCTGTGATGTATATGATGAATGGAATGCGTATGATTTATGTTTTCAAAAGACAATCGGGAATCAACTTTGTAAACAAAAAGGAACACACTTCATTAAATTCAACTTTGAAACTGAAATTATTCAACAGGTTGCCCTTAGGCGTTACATGAAAGGAAATACTGAAAAGGGAAGTAAAACTGTAAAAAGAACATCCAGAGCTCCTTATTGTTCCCATGGTCTCCTCTTCTCAGTACGGATGTAGGCATTCAGAGCTCGCTCATTCTCCAACTGCTTTGTCAGCTTCTGGATCTTCAATTCCTGCTCGTTGAACTTTTCCCGGTAAGAATCCCGTTCTTCCCGCAGTTGCGACCAAGACCTCTTTAATGTCTCATAATCAGTGGGTATCTGGGGAGGAAGGACAGTTGGAGGAACACCATCTTTGTCAGGACACTCAAGGATGATAGGTATGACGGCTTCATATGGCATACCTAAATTCTGAGCACGGATGCGAACCCATTTGTAGTAGGCTTCCATAGGTAAAGAAGCTTTTGGCCCTAACTCCTGTGGGTCAGCTTTATGAACTTTGTCCCAAGCCTTGATGAACCTACGACGCAGCTCGTCACTATCCACCTGAAATTCAAAACTGATGTGAGGCACCAACATCTCATGGGGACCTGCTCTTCTTGCTCTTCCAAACTGATGGAGCGCTAGACATGGATTGTAAGAGATTCCTCCTTGGGTACCAATCAGAGGAACATTAGGGTATTCCCCGCATCGATCAATAATGGCTACCTCATCCAAACCTCTGCAAGTCCAAATGATGTCTTTATCGGTGAGAGACATTAACCTATGAGCCCAACCTCTTCCTTCTTGGTTCTTCAGTACGAACTTAGGGAGGTGCGAAATAAACCACCTCACCAACAAAGGGATACAACACCATAGGGTTCCTCGTCTTCGGGTAGTACGAGCATGAAGTTGTTGCAAGATGTCACCCAAGAGAGTGAGTACGGGATTCTGAGACATAAAGATCCTTATGGCAGTAACATTGATGAAGTTGTCAGGATTAGGAAACAAGACTAACCCATAGATTAAGAGAGCCAAGATGTCTTCATATGCCCTAAAGTCCAGGTCATTCCAGAAACTGTTAGCTTTACCGATCAGAAACTTGGCCAAGAAACCCTTAACTCCACTTCTAGTCACCCAGTTGTCCATTACCTCTTGATGTGTCAGGGGAAGAGCTGCAGCAACCTCCTCAAGCCTGAGGGTCTTTTCCCAACCAGTAAAGGGAGTCTGATCCAAGATAGGGATATCAAGCAAATCAGAGAACTCTTCCAGGGTAGGGACCAGCTGGAAGTCTTGAAAGGTAAAGCACTGGTACAGAGGGTCATAGAACTGGGTCAGAACACTCATCAACTGTTGATCCCGCTTTGCAGTGACTAAACTGAGAAGAGAACCATGCCTCTGAATGAAGGAAGTGGTATTTGGAATCCTGCTAACCAACTCTTCAAGCAACTCAGGTGAGTGAACAAAGTTGAACCGGATAGTATTCCTTCGCACAGGCATCATGGTGTCCTACAAAATAGCGCAAAGGTGAAACCCTATTGTCTTTGAAATGGTCAGTCCTTATGCAGGATGCATGCAATGCTCATGATGTTATGATGCTATGATAAAGCACACCACAAATAGATACAAAGGCAAACATGGTAAGGCACACAAGTCACACAAAGCAAGCCCTTAAAGTTTAGGCCAACATGAGGTCTAGGTACTACCCTCTTTCAGTTTGTTGGTTCATACCTGTCCTATCAAAGTAACCGGGTTCTTAGAGGATCCCAATATCATTGACTACCCTCAATCGGTCATAACTCCAGCATCGCAATCTTTTCTTACGGCCAGAACCATCACGAGAGTTTAGCCTCAATGGGCGTAGCATACTGCTACTGTTCTAATGGCCAAGTTATGTCATTTAAGGTTCTAAGGTTGTTGGTGCTTAACGACTCCTTAGAAGACCCATATTCTCCTCGTTGCAACACAAGGGATATCGGTACAGACCAAGGTGCCACACCAACGTAGCCACTGCTTCACCCGTGTCGGTCTACGCCGGACAGGTCCCTCACAGCTTATGCTACCTAAACAGGGTACCCCCAGATCCGGGTTAGGATCTATGTAACTCCCATGCAACCCACAAATTTAAAGCAGACAAGTCAATACAATTGAAAACACAGTTATGAACTAACCCTAAGGTACACCTCACTTTATAAATATATCCCCAGCAGAGTCGCCAGTTCTGTGATCGGTGGATCTGGAACTGACTGTTTAACGCTGGTTTCGCGAAATGTCGCGGAAGCAAGAGTCGCCACCGTCTTTTATTTTCTCCAACATGGAAAGGACAAAAGCACAGAAAAATTCCTTATTGAGATTAGTTCTCGGTTCGGGAGGTAGATTATAGAAAGGGAAGGTATTAGCACCCTTTCCATCCATGGTTATCCATGGGCTCTTAGATACTTGCTCACTTGTGTTTTCAAAAATGGTTTGTTTGCTTTTCAATGTGGGTTTTAAAAAAGTTTCTTTGAAAATTTCAGTTCGACTCTTGTATCGGTCCTCAAGAGTGTTTGAAAAAATGCTTTCGAAAGCTTTTTGAAAATGTGTTGGTGTGAAAAGTATTTTTGAATTTGTTTTTGAAATTTAGAGCAAGTATTAAGAGTCGTCTACCTACCCTAAGGAATTCGTCTGTGTAGATGTCCTTTAAAGTAGTGCCATCCCACCATTGAGAGGTAGGTAGCACCATCGTTGGAGGTGTTCGGGTCAATTCGAGGTTCGGGACATGGTGATCACCGGAGTAATAGGAAGACACCTTAGAAGTTACCCTCATGCCAGGTTCCCGGATCATGAGGACTTACTAAGACATCCTCTACTCGACGATCACCTTTCGAGGCAAGGCAACAGTGAGGCGTACCCTAGGGGTGGTGTGTGAATTGTGTGTCATTTTCAGATATTTTTATCTTGTCATATATTGGTGATCTACGCTTTGATTTTATTTTTGGGCATTCATTCTTTCATGTTATTGTTTAACAGTTAAAGGTGCGGGAAGGATAAAAGGTCCTACGCTATTACAAAGGCGCGGGTCTACAACGCCAAATTAATCCAGACCCGATTTAAAATAAAGTGCAAAAAATAAATGTCTAATTAACTATTACAGGGCTTTGGAACAAGTACATTATATTTACATCAAAGAAATAAATAAAACGCGCGAAAAGAGAATATAATCGAATGCAAGGGCGTTGAACCCTTTGAAGGAATTAAAATAAAATTATTAAAATAATTAAGTTAAATAAAAAGAAAGAACTTATTTTTTATGTTTTTGTATTTATGACATTAAAGAAAATTAAATTAATTAAAAGTCAAATAATTAATTCTAATTCTAATTGTTTTTAATTTATTAAAGAAAATGCATTAAAGTTAAAACCTAGAATTAAAACTAAATTAATTATAAAATTTATTTACAAAATTAATGGTTAATGATACTTATAATAAAAATATTTAATTAATTAAAAAAAGATAAAAAGTGCTAAAGGTCTATTTTTTGTTATTTTGGTTATTGAGAAAAAGAATTAAATTAACAACCTAAAATTAAAACTAAATTTATTATGGGATTTATTTACAAAATTAATACTAAAATAAAATATTTATTATTTTTATCTTTTCTGATTTTTTTTGTGTTTTGTGTTTTTATTATGAAAATAATTGAATTAATTTGAAATAATAAAAACTAAATAGAAGAAAAAGAAGAAAGAATGGAAAGAAAAGAAATAAAAATGCAAACTATGGGGGGGGGTGTATTTGATGAACTCTGGCCCAACAGAAGGAGCCCTTTTGCTGACTTTTTGGATCACATGTGGAGCGTTGACTGGAGCATTCTATGGACCTCCCATTCTGACCTTTGGAATGTGCACTGCGTTGGAACAAGTTAAACAAAATAATAGAAGTGAAGTAGGGGGACCTGGGATTCGAACCCAGGTCCCAATGATCATTGCCTATACGCCTTAACCAATGGAGCTGCGTGCGTTAGTTGTATATAATATAAGAAATAAATAATATAAAATAAAATGGTCGTTAGTGTTAAAAATAAAAAAAAAGCGCGCTGGATTCAAACCAGCCATTCACACTGTGCCACGCAGTCATCTTCCTCGTTGTTTTATTTTCCTGAAAATATCAAAACATTGGCAACGGTTTTTACACCGTTTCAGAAAGGGCCTTTACAAAAAATAGCGAACAGCACATGGGGGCTCATAAATTGAGCGCGAGGGTGGCACTCTCTTCGTCCAAGCATGCTGGTTCTAATGATGGTATTCAGGCATCTTAATTTTACCATTTTAAGAAACGCCCAATTTTGACCTCCAAGAACCCTAATCTGCATCCATGGTAGAATCACATATAGTATACAAAAACGCAATTAAAGTAGATGGTTAGCTTCAGAAAGGTTTAGTTAGCACGAATCCACAAATAAAATGTTATGTAAATGCATAAATTGTAAAATGCGATTGTGAGAAAAAGTGGAAAGAGTCTGGCTTCTGTACAGTGATTCAAGGGGTTAGGGATTGTGTTCTTGATCCAGGAAGGTTCCTTGATGTCCCAGGAATATGATAGGATCGTTGTTTTGGCTTGAATCAAGCTCTAACCCTGTTTTCAGTTTTGAGAAAAATGGCCAAAAATGTGAATTTACTTTTTGTGTTCTTGCGCAGCTTAGGTCTCAATTTGGTTCTGTATCACTTGTATAGGCATTAGGTAATGTGAATCAAGAGGAATTATGGCCTCTTAATGCAAAGCAATCAATTTTCAAAATCTTCCATAAACCTCCATAACCAAACTTCCATTTTTGAACTATTTTTGAATTCTTGCCTTATTTGGCCCTTTGCACGAATTTGGTATTGGCTTAATGGTAGTTCAAGGTTAGTTAAGGCCAAATATTCCATTTAATTAAGCTTTTTGATTTTCTTTTGATTTTAAAAGATTTAAAATTAATTAAATCCAATAAAATCAATTAAAAATGGAAAAATTAATTAAAAAATATGAAATAAAAGGTGGGACACGTGGGAAGCATGGCAAGTTAATTCAAGTGGAAAAAGTGGGCCCCTTTTGTCAAAAATGAAATTTCAAGGATAAATGATTTTGGCCATTTCACAAAAATTTCCCAACTTCTCCAATGCATATCTTGCTCAATTTTTAAGCTTTGATCATGTTCTTGGACATTTTGGAAAGGTCGTGAAGTCCTCTAACCAATGTCTTTGGTCCCATGCCATTTTGATTTACCAATCTCAAGTTATGGCCTTTGACTTAAAGTCCCTTTTTGTTGACTTTTGAAAATGACCTATAATGTTGAAATTGATAACTTTTTGTGAGAGCATTTCTTGGACTTGAAGTATGAAGAGGAGTTGTAGGAAATGTCTTTATCTTAAAAATGAGCATTGGATGGGATTTTTCTGATGAACCATGAAAAAGTTATGCCTTGGTCAAGTTACAGTTGACTTTTTAGCTGTCCAAAAATAGAAACTTTTGCATCTTGATGATTTTTGAGCCATACTTTTGAGAATCATGATCAAGCATTGATCAAATGATGTTTGTGGTTTCAAAATAAGATTTTGACCAAAAATTTGAACTTTTGACTGTCAAATGACCATTTTGCCCCTACAGTTGACTGTAGTGCAATTAGGGTTTTTGACTGTGCAATTTTGTGCTGAAAGTCTTGAAACTTTGTATGAGGATGCTTGACCATATTTGTAGGCATGTGGGACTTGATTGGACCCTTGGAAACTTCATTTTCTTGATCAGAACCAAAACCCTAATTTTGACTGTTTAGGAGGTCCTTGAACTGTGCAATCCTTTGGGAATTTTGAAGCATGACTTGGCAATTTCTTGGAGAATATGGGAGGGCAAATTTTGGGGTACAATAATGCCCCTTCAACATTTGGAGGTTACGTTTCTGATCTTCTGCAATCAGAACATCACCAAATCCCAAATCCTCGTTTAAGTAACTTGTTGCCCTGCTATGAAATAGTCCTGCAATCAGCTGCCACAACGCTCCAAATTGCTGCTGACCTAGTCCACGCCTGCATTTTCTCAAACCCCATATTTGTATCAAATTGGCATACGAAAACTATGACTAAAAAGCAATGGAACAGTATACCAAAAAGGTTTGAATCCCTTTTGTCCCCCCCCCCCCCCTAAAAAAAAAACCCACAGCAAACCCATCTATAAATACTTTGCTCCATCACACGTTCAAGGGACTGGCTTTTGGAAAGAGAGAACTATCAAAAGAGAAAAAAAAACATGTGAAACCCTTCATAAAAATCCAGATTTCCCAAACAGAAAACTAAACCTTTGTTCTTCCCTTCGAATCAAAGAACTTGACATTTTCTCTACCGTTACTCTTGCTGATTCCAGAACATCCAAAGGCAGCCACTCACAGCTCCAAGCCCACACTCCAGGTTCAAGGTAAGTCTTTCTGACTTTGCTTGTTTTTCATTCAGAACATCATTAAACATGTAAATATCATAGTATTGATGTTGTTCATACCATTGCATAAGTAGAGAAACTGTGGATCAGAACTTCTTGATTAAGGCTAGGCTCAGAATCAGGATTAGAACTTCTATGAACTGTTGTGTTGTTAACCTTCTGATTTGCTGTTTAAATTGCTGATGTGCTGATTAAGTGTTGAAATATGGCATTAAAACTTTTGATGTTCATTCATAGTTTTAACATACAGAACTTCTATGATTTTTCTCACTGTTAAATACACACAGAACTTCTGAGTTCTCTTCACTGTTTTAACACACAGAACTTCTATGATTTTCCTCACTGTTAACACACACTGAACTTCTGATGCTTACATGCTGATAATGCACTTAATTGCTAATGTTCACTCACTAGCTCAGCACAATACAAAACTTTTGATGATTCACTCATTGTTCTAACACATCACAGAACTTCTGAGTTCTCCTTACATGTCAAATACACTGAACTTCTGATGTTTCCACTTGTTGTTTTCAAACACTCAGAGTTTCTGATTTTTACATGCTGATAACGCACTGAACTGCTGACATTTACTCACTCTTTTAGTGTAATACATAACTTCTAACTTGTGGCCCACTGTCTGAATACCACCCAGAACTTCTGTGTTTTCCCTCTAACGTTTCTTGCAGGACTTCAGAGTTTACCAATCCAGAACTTCTGATTCCATTGACGTCTCCCGCTGAGTCACAGCGCTCTTGGCTTCAGAACTTCTGATCCTAGTTGTTCTTCTTGCAGCAGCACGCTGTTTCTATCTTGCATTTATTTTCCTTTTCATCATTTTTAATATTAACATAAAAAACATAAAAATATTTTCCTTTTAATTTATTTCCTTAAGACAAAAACATTTTCTAAACAAGTCCATTTCTTTCTTATATTATGTATTTCAATATGGTTGTAATAGATAATTAGGACTTAAATTCCTTGCAATCCCCATTCATAAATATGTACCCTCATCCCCTAAATATTGTAATAGCGTAGGATTTTACATTTCTGCACTTTTATCGCTTTAAAATATATTGCTAGTAAATATGATATATGGCAAGATAAAATCAACAAGTATATAACCCTAATCAAATATTAAATTCATGCAAATCAAACACACTATTCACACATGCACCCTTAAGGTTAACTCCACTTATTGCCTAAAAAATGGTCATGTTATGCATGTGGGGTGTCTTAGCAAAAACAATCGAAATACAAGATCATAGTCCCTCGATGACGCTATAAATGTTGCCTTTCAAAATGATCTTAGTCCCTCAAAAGGAAATGCTAAGATACCTCACAACATTTCTATCATGGTTCTACGATGACCAACGCCCGTCCCTTCACATCCAACGATTGGGCTTCTTACCAAATCAATGGTAAGATAGCAACATCCAAAGGAGGAGGAAAATCACATCTAAGACCTTTTGAGTAGGTAGGTTCGCTCTCAGTTACTCGCTTGCTCACAACAAAAACACTTTACACACCTCACAAACACCTCTTTAAACTATTTTCGAAACAAACACTTTGTATGTGTTCTTATAGAAACAAGAATCATTACAAAGTTATATTTTCAAAATACTTTCAAAACCCACATCACAAGCACACATTCAAACAAAAGAAAGTGATCTAGCGAGTAACTAAGAGCCCATGGAAAACCATGGATGAAAAGGGTGCTAATACCTTCCCTTTTCATAATCTACCGCCGAACTCAAGAAAACATCTCTAAAGGTCTTTCTTGTGCTTTTTCACCTTTCCTTTTGGATAAAAGAAAAGTCGGTGGCGACTCTTGCTAAACCGCAACATTTACGAACACAAACGCAAAACCCTCAAGTCAGTTCTCCCACCATATCACAGAACTGGCGAATCTGCTGGGGAATCCTTAAAAGTGGGGTTACCTTAGGGTTAAATCACATTTACTTGTTTACATTGTTTGATTTGCATGCTTTACATTTTGGTTCCTTGTTTGGGTTTGATTTAAATCCTACACCCGGATTTGGGGACACCTTTTAGGTAAGTATCAATAAACTGTGAGGGAACTGTGTGGGGTATATCGACATGGTTGAAGCAGTAGCTACGTTGATGTGGCACTTTGGTTGGTACCAGTTACCCTTGAGTCAACCAAGGAGAGTACAGGGCCACCGCGTGGTGTCGTGAAGCATCAACTGACCTTAGAACCTTTAATTGCACAACTTGGCCAGTAGGACGTAGCAAGATGGCCGGCCTTGGTGTATTCCCAAGGTCGACAGATACTCTATGCTACACTCATTAAGGTTTGACTCTTGAGCTTTATTTGGTTGCGAGTCAATCGCCTATTGAACGAAAATGGGAGAAAGATCGGTGATATTGAGATCCCCTAGAACCCGGTTACTATTAACTAGGACAGGTTGAGCCAACTAAACTTCAAGAGGGTACTTACCTATAAACTCCATGCAAGCCTAAACCTAAGGACTTGTCTGCTTTATGTGTATATGATTATTTGTATATAAACTTGCTTACCTCGCATATTTGTACATAACATCATACCATAGCATTTTCAATAACATCAACCATACCATTTCAAGGATCTCAAGGGTCTTTGATGCAGGGTCACGTTGGACCATACGTCTATCAAGGGGCAAGAGGATTTATTTTCCTCTAACCAAACACCGTCAAAAATCAAGTACAATAAACCGGAGTCAAGGGATGTGACCCACTTGATATGGTGAGCTTAATTCTCGTGGAAAGACATCCACTGATACAAAGTTCTCCAACCAAAGTTGTAAGTGACTACTAACATTTACCCCGCGAGATCCTTGAAAACATGCATCCACATATCATGCATCATATCATGACAGGTTTCTCCCATACATGTCTCCTTATCTTCCTATTGTTTATTTCAGTAAGATGGATATGGAACAAATGGTGAAAGGCATCCAGGCTCAAAACGCTCAACTTCAAGAGATGATCTTGAACCTATCCAAGGGACAAGAAGAGGTCAAGGCGCTCCTCACCAGGGGAATGAACGTGGGAAATCCTGGGGGCGACAGAGATGACCAATTGGAGCGACTACAAATCGAGATAGCCATAATGAAGGTCCAAATGATGGGACAACTGGTGCGCCAGATGGCTCTCATCCAAAACTTGGCTCAGGGACAAGAAGAGTTGAGAGTCCTCATCAACAAGCTTCATCAAGACGAATGTAACCAAATGGGGCAAACATATAGAATTTGGGACCAGGTCATCATTCAGCCTCCCATGAGACAAGAAGCCGGTTTAAGGGAAAGAAGACCTTTCCAATTTGCTTCCACGTCACGAGCCCAACAACGACTTCGTCAACATCAACCGGGAAATCAGCAAAGGCAAAGCGATCCCAAAAGACAGATTACCAACATCAACATACCACTGTCCCAAGCTTTGCAACACATGCTGAGGATGAATCTGATTACACCAATAAGACCTCATCCAAATCCCAAAACTTTTTCTCCCAACTAAAATCCCGATGCCAGGTGTGCCTATCATTCTGATAGTCCTGGATATGATACAAATGATTGTTGGGCGTTGAAGTACAAGATTCAAAACCTGATCGAAGAAGGAATCCTGGAGTTCACACAAGATGGCCAGACTAAATTCTTCTGCCAAAGGCTCACCATCTAAAGTGACAAGTTCAAACAAAGAGTCTTCTGTTCATTTTGAATTTTCAAGTTGTAATTTCTCTTTTGTTATTCAAACAATTATCTATTAATGTCAAACTTTGTTACATTAATGCATTTCATATGTTTGTCTTGAATTCATCCATTTGTTTTCACTATATTTAAACTATGCCTTTTACTCTCTTTATGGCATTCAACTCTTGCTAAAAGTTACAAGCCTTTAGAGGGAGGATGACGAAAACAATGCCATAATCTCATACAGTATGCTTTTGGACAGACCTTGTTGACTGTGATACGGTGGGAGAACTGACTTGAGGTTTTGCGTTTGTTTTCGCAAATGTTTCGGTTGAGCAAGAGTCGCCACCGAATTTTTATTTTATCCTAAGTAAAGGTTAAAAAGCACAGGAAAAACCTTTGAGATGTTTTCTTGGGTTCGAGGAGTAGATTATAGAAAGGGAAGGTATTAGCACCCTTTCTATCCATGGTTATCCATGGGCTCTTAGTTACTTGCTTAGATCACTTGCCTTTGCTTTTCAATTGTTTGAAATGGTGCTTTGTGTGTGTGGTTTTGAAAATGTTTTTAAAAAAAGATGCCTTGTCTAGGCAACCATTGTAACAATTCTTGTTTGAATGTTTTACAAAGGTGTTTGTCTTTTTGAAAAGATGTTTCAATGTTTTTTAAAGTTGTTTTTTGAAGTTGTGTTATGAAAAAATGGCAAGGATTGTTTTGCAAGTTTGGTCAAGTAACCAAGAGCTATCTACCCTAAATTTCTCAAAGATCTTTCTCATGTTTTAACCCTTTTAACAGTGTTGTTTCACCATTGTATTTGGTGAACAACCTTGTATTAGGATGTTAACGGGACGGGCGCAGGTCATCGTTTAGACCATGAATGCAATAGTGTCAAGTATTTTGGCAATTTTTTTTGAGGGACTATGATCATTTTGCTTAAGCAACAAGATAACGTCATCGAGGGACTATGATCATTTTGATTGTTTTTGTTTTTGTTTTGTTTTGCCAAAGTACTTGACATGCAAACATGACCCATTTTTGAAGGCAACAAGTGGAGTGACCCTAAGGGTGCAAGTGTGCATTGTTTGTTTTTCATGCATGTTTATCTTGAGTTTAGGTCAAACTACTTGTTAATTAATTTTGCATACAAACCCTAAGTCTATCATGGCATAATTGAAAACTTTTAAATGCGGAAATTTAAATGCTAAGCTATTACAACAAGATATAGGGAGGGGGATACAAGTTTGAATTTGGGGGATATTTGACAAGGAAATAAAACCTAAATTATTACAACCATATCGAATACATAAATATTTAATTGTACAATATTTAAGTGAATACAATAAATATGCAAAATGTATTATGCACAAAAATGATTTTTTTGTTATGTATGTAGAAAGGTTTTCATGTTTGAAGTATAAACAAAATAAGAAAAAAGTCATTTTTTAATTATTTTTATGGTTTAGGGCAAAACCCTAATTTTTAAGTAAATAGTATTTATTTATTAATTATGTACAAGGTATATTAATTTATACAAAAAATAATAAAAAAGGAAGTATATTGTAGAAAAAGCATTTTTGGTGTCAAATATTAAATAAAAATAAAAATGTATTATTTCTATATTTTTGTCCTAAATATTTAATAAAATATGTATATGTATATATTATATATTTTTAATATGCTAAATATGTACAAAAAATAAAATATCAATTATTTACAAAAAAGTGTATATTTTAGAAAATGTTTTCAAAATGTAAATAAAAATAATAACTGAAAATAAATATAATTTTGTATTATTTTTTAGTGTTTTAAATAAAAAGGTATTATATTTATTTACATATATATGCTAAATAAAACAAATAAGTGCCAAATAAATGCAAAAAAAATATGGAAAAATATTTTTAATGTTTTTTTATGTTTGAACAAAAAATATTAAGTCAGAATAAAAAATAAAAAGTAAAAAATGTTAAATATTTCACACAATGGGCCAGGGGGGGTGCAAAAATGAGAAAAGGGGTGCAAAAAGTAAGGATGGCTCAGGCCTAGCCCAAGCCATCTCTGTCTTCAACCTCCAACAACCTTTTGAAAACAAAAACGCACGCGCCTCTTGTACCAAAGCTAACTCCTGATTCCTTGACTTTTCACAAAACTCATAACATCAATATTATAGAGCATCAAAAGACGAATTCAAACATGTAAAAAACTTGACCTAACTCTAAGAAACCAGGGAGAATTTCTTCACCCCCAATTTCTGACCTAATTTTTCTTCAATGTTTATGGCTAAAATTCTCACAGCACGCTTAACATAAATAAAAACTGATCACATGTATGGCTTCAGGGCTATGAGTAGAGCATGTTTCATTCACAAACCTAAGCCTAGCTCTTCCTAGATTGAGAGATAGAAGTTCAAAGATTACCTGTTTCAGCTTGACTCGAACAAAGCAATGTAGGTATCTTCAATGGAGTTTGAGCTTTGGTTGAGCTTGCCTGAAGTCCAAGGATGCTTCCCAAGTACCTAGCTTGCTTTGAAACTGCCTGTATCGTGCTGTAGAAGTTCACCTGCACAGCTTGAAAGTGAAAATGGAAAACGTGGTTAGGGGTGTTACAACTTGTGTTTAAGGCTTGGGATAGTTTCAATAGATGATATGGAATGTGTTTGAAAGGTTTTTAGTCAAAGTGCACGAGCAAACTGAGTTGTGCAACTCAATCTGCAGGTATGCCCTGTTTTTTGCAACAAAATGGTGATTCTGAGTTTTGGGAGGTATGAGGGATCAATCAATAGTGCTTTAGGTTAGTTAGGATGTATGGGAGGTGAGAACAAAGTTTATGTTTGGCTGTGTTGACAGGAATGAAAGATGGAGAGTTTTTGCAAGGTTTCTTCAAATGTAAGCAAGGATAGTGTGTAAGTGTCCAAGGCCTGTACAAGCCATCTTGTATACTACAAACAAAACCTCTAGGACCCCTCTAATCCCTGGATTTGATTTGCAATCTCATATCTTTGTCCAAGGCTCAATGCATAATGGTTTGACATAAAGCTACTTTTGCAAAAATGGCAAAATCACTTTTACTACTTAAGGCTTAATTTGATATGTAATGTCCAAATGGGTGAAATAATGCCTTAACACAATGGTTAGGCATTAAATTATTGAGTGAAAAGAGGTTTAGAGGTCTGCAAGATAGCATAAACCATGCTGATTTGAAAAATGCCAATGTTGTGAACATGCCTTGGCCATGAACAAAAGTGAGTTTTGGCCAACTTTGCAAATTCGATTCTCTCTAACCACAGGGGTGTTTGATGAGTTCTTGGACAATTTGGAAAGCTTTGAATATGTACTACAATCCATCTTTATAATGCAAATTGAAATTCCAAGTGGAACCATGTGAAAAATGGCCAAGAAGTTGGACCAAAATCCTGCCTAGAATAGGGCAAAATTTCTCTAAGTTAAAAATGTTTTGCACCCTTATTCCAAAAATCATAACTTGAGATACAAGCTTCCTTTGAGAAAACTTTGTGAATCAAAGTTGTAGATTTTGTAATGGACTGCAACTTTCATCTTTCAAGTTTTGTTTGAATCCAATTGCATCTTGGTGAAAAAATGAGACAAAATTAGGAAAAAATAAGGAAATTTCATAACTTAGAAAAAATCCAAGTTATGAAATTTTCTCATTTTAAACCCTAATTTGCAATTTTGGGTTTCTTGATGAACAAGTTTCATAATTTGACATGTATTGATGAAAATGAATCTTGGCACTTGATTTTGACCAAAAAGTCAAAGTTTGACTTTTTAGTATACAGTCAAATTTTGATCAGTTGACTGAAAAATTCATCTGTCAATCCTATGCATTTGAGATCTTTTGAACTTGTTGAATGTGTCAAGACAATTTCATTGAGTCCTTGAGTCCATATGTGAGCTTGGTTTGCCATTGGTTAGGTTAAACAGTCAAAAATTGCCTTTGTGCAGTCAAAACCCTAAAAATGACCATTTTGCCCTTTTGGTGATCTGATCAAATTTCTTGTGGAGTTGTGATCCAAACTTGATCAAATGGTCCATATGAGTTCATTATGTTGATGTGGGTCAAATTTCATGAGGTTTGACTGTCAATTGGCCACAATTGACTTTTTCCCCAATACAGTTGGTTTTTAGGTCAACTGTCCAATAGACTGGGCAAAAATTGGAGTCAAGGCTTGAAACTTGGTATGGATAAACTTGTAAGCCCAACATGAAGCATGCAAGTCACTTTGGGAATTTTAGGTCAAAACATCCCTGTGCAAACTCAAACCCTAATTTGGGTCAACAGTGCAAGGAGGGGTCTTGAGCAGAGCAAACCCTAACTTGATCTTGAGCTCCAAGAGTCTTGTGATGAGAAAATGTTGGTGAAAAGGGAGGGCAAATTTTGGGGTACAATAGTTGCCCCTGTTCAATCTTCTTGGACCTGAAGAGTTAGATTGGCAAGTTTGCCTTTCGCGTCTTGAAGGTAAAAGGAGATTGGACACTAGAGTGCCCGTAAATTTGCACTCGTCATGACATGGAAGTGGGAATGGGATTAAAGATTCCATTTGGAGATGGGCTTAAAGATGCCATCTGGAATGTATGTTGTAGGTGAAAGAAATGCACACCAGAAAGGTGTCCATATTTTGGAATATCTCTGAACTGGGGGTCTGAATAAGCAATAGATTGACATCCGTGTTTGGAGAATCCGTAAACTGTTTTCAGAAGTCTTGAAGTTGAATAAGAAATAGATTAGCATCCATGTTGGGAAGCGTCCGTAAACTGTTTTCAAAAGTTGAGTCTGAACAAGCGATAGATTAACATCTGTGTTTGGAGAATCCGTAAACTGTTTTCAGAAGTCTTGGAGTTGAATAAGCAATAGATCAGCATCCATGTTGGGAAGCGTCCGTAAACTATTTTCAAAAGTTGAATCTGAACAAGCGATAGATTAACATCCGTGTTTGGAGAATCCGTAAACCGTTTTCAGAAGTCTTGGAGTTGAATAAGCAATAGATCATCATCCATGTTGGGAAGCGTCCGTAAACTATTTTCAAAAGTTGAATCTGAACAAGCGATAGATTAACATCTGTGTTTGGAGAATCCGTAGACTGTTTTCAGAAGTCTTGGAGTTGAATAAGCAATAGATCAACATCCATGTTGGGAAGCGTCCATAAACTGTTTTCAAAAGTTGAATCTGAACAAGCGATAGATTAACATCCGTGTTTGGAGAATCCGTAAACTGTTTTAAGAAGTCTTGGAGTTGAATAAGCAATAGATCAGCATCCATGTTGGGAAGCGTCCGTAAACTGTTTTCAAAAGTTGAATCTGAACAAGCGATAGATTAACATCCGTGTTTGGAGAATCCGTAAACCGTTTTCAGAAGTCTTGGAGTTGAATAAGCAATAGATCAACATCCATGTTGGGAAGCGTCCGTAAACTATTTTCAAAAGTTGAATCTGAACAAGCGATAGATTAACATCCGTGTTTGGAGAATCCGTAGACTGTTTTCAGAAGTCTTGGAGTTGAATAAGCAATAGATCAGCATCCATGTTGGGAAGCGTCCGTAAACTATTTTCAAAAGTTGAATCTGAACAAGCGATAGATTAACATCTGTGTTTGGAGAATCCGTAGACTGTTTTCAGAAGTCTGAAGCTTATTAATCTTATCCTGAAAAGGGTAAAATATTAGCTGAAACACAAAGTTATGTTGCATGAAATGTATGATGCAGTATATATGTTATATCAATGTTTATGATATATGAATGTAATGAATGCGCATGTAAGCTGAGTAGCTGTCTTGCTGAGGATGGATGAATCCTGGATAATGAAATCTTTGACTGCTGCTGGGGAAAGTAAATCCTTGACTACTGCAGGGGATTGCAGGAATCTTTGATTGCTGAAGCTGAGACATCCTTGTTGACTGCTGACTGCTTGGGGAACAAGATCTTCAGTTGTTGAGGGATCTTAGGACCACTGCTGGGGATTGAAAATCCTTGGTGACTTGTGGGGAATGAGAATTCTGATGATCTCTATTGGGGAGTCCGGAACCTGGTAGACTTATGCTGGAGAAGTAAGACTGAGAATCTTCAATCTAATGGGAAGTATCTCTGTGGGGAGTCCGGAACCTGGTAGACTTATGCTGGAGAAGTAAGAATGAGAATCTTCAATCTAATGGGAAGTATCTCTGTGGGGAGAATGTTCATTAATCTGGTTCCGCTGGGGATTGACAGTTGGAAGTTTCAGCTCCGCTGGGGACTAACAGTTTTGGCTTCACTGGGGATAGGATTTTCAGATTTTTAGGGCTCCACTGGGGATACTGAGACTTAACTCTGAGGGGAATTAAGTTCTGGAAGGCTCTCTGGCTGGGGAAATCAACTTTGAGAAAGCTTTTGTTCTGCTGAGGATCCTGAAGTTTAACTCTGTTTGGGGAATTTGGAGTTTAATTCCGTGGGGGATTTCTTCTGAAAGGGCATCAAGATACCTATCCGTACCTTCAACCTATCAGCAATCAACTTTCTTGATTTGTAAGAAAATGATTATGTTCAAATGCATATGCCTATTTAACAAAACATTTGACGTTTCTCAAATAAAACATAAGTGTAAAAAAAAGCAAAAGGAAGACATGTAAGATTAAGATTGCGCCTAAGAGGGGGGGTGAATTAGGTGGTGGTCGATTTTTGACTTATTTTATACTTTCTGGTTTTGATTTAGTGCTTTGAAAACTGTAAAGTGCAGAAAGTAAAGAGACACGAAGAATTATCCTGGTTCCTTCCACACCCCGGAAGTACGTCCAGTCCCCTTGCAAACACGCAAGAGATTTTACTATATTGTTAGAACTTTTACAAGACTCTTCCTAGTCTTATCCACTAAAGAACCTAACAAATAACCAAGAACACCCTCTTGGATTTCCAATAAGTCTAATGAGAACAATCCTCTCAAAAGATACCTCTTGTTTCCAATAATGGACAACAAGGAACAAAAGTAATCTAATACTTAATTCCAACAATCCTGGAAATAAGTTACACTTTGTATGTTTTTGTGAAGTATGATTTCTTGAAAGATGTTGATCACATAGAGTGACTTCTTTGAAGTTTCTTCTTTCTTATCTTGTAAGCAATTCAAACTTTAACACAATGGTTAGATAATGCTCAAAGATTTCTGTTCTTTATATGTGTGAAAGTGCAGAAAATCTTTGTTCTTAAAAGTTAAGAAATATGAAGTTTGAATATTTTACAAAGTTAAAATTTTATTGCATAAGAGAAGAGTTGTTTATGATTTGAAAGATTTTGTAATATATAGTAATCAAGATACCTTTCCAAAAGGACACTTTTCTGTTTGAAAAACTTGACAAGATGCAATGTTTGATCATGCAACTATTGGAGAAAAGGTGTGAAGGATATCTTGAAACCAGTTCAGATTTTTCAAAATTTTCAATGTGCAAATCGATTAACATAAGATGCAAATCGATTGCACGTGTTTGTAACGTTCAGAATTTCAAAAAATTTTAAGTGTAAATCGATTAGCATGTTGTGTCAATCGATTTACAAGAGTTAAAAAATCAGTTTGTTCTGTGATCAATCGATTCACACAACCTGTAAATCGATTGCTAGCAGGAGCAAACAGTTTTTTGAAAAAGCATGTGTAAATCGATTTACACAAGATGTTAATCGATTTACAGCAGAGAAAAAACTTAAAAATTGTTTTGAAATATAATTGAAGTGATGTGGCAAGTGTGTATATCATTTTTGAGCATTTCTAATCAATGTAGTTTAATTGAGAATTGATATACTTGATTGCTTGCCAAGATCCTTGAAGCTTTGAGTGAATGATGCTTTAAGTTAATTTC
Source organism: Vicia faba (assembly GCA_948472305.1). Taxonomy (NCBI): domain Eukaryota; kingdom Viridiplantae; phylum Streptophyta; class Magnoliopsida; order Fabales; family Fabaceae; genus Vicia; species Vicia faba. The sequence continues at coordinate 1,548,133,989 of OX451736.1, forward strand.
CACTTCTTTTCCTTCTTTCCATAATGCTTGTTTGTCTTTCATAAAACTAGCTTGTTTGTCTTTCATCAAAACTAAAGTTGTGTTGAGGCTTGAGATTACATTCTCCCCCTTTTTGATGATGACAAACCATTTTCCTTTATGTGTTGATTAAAATTTGAGCAGAATGTGTTTTCTCCCCCTATGGAGAAAAAAGGTTTGAAATCTTGCTCTGAAAAGACAATGAAAACAAACAACCATAAAGTGCTATTACATCCTTCTCCCCCTTTGACATTATCAAAAAGAAGGGAAAGATGCAACAAAAAAAGATATTAAAAGCTCATACAAGTTTCACATGCTAAAAATTAATTTGCATAGAAAAAGTACACAGAAAATGCTTCAGATTCTGTGTAAATCGATTTGCCCCTTGGTTAAATCGATTTACACAGAACATTTTTATAAAAAATAATTTCCGTTCAGTGGTAAATCGATTTACATATTGTGTAAATCGATTTACACAAAAGATTTTATAAAAAAAATGATTTGCTTCAGTGGTAAATCGATTGACATATGGTGTAAATCGATTTACTTAAAAAAATTTAAAAAATCATTATTTTTAACATTTGAAACAATGTCTAACCACATATATATGTACATTAAGGTATAGTTAAGGATTGAGTGCACCTTATATATCTTGTTCATCGAGGATTCCAAGTTCACGACGAATTTTGAAAAATGCATCCTTTGCAAGTGGTTTTGTGAAGATGTCCGCGAGTTGATTTTGAGTGTCCATGAATGTGATCTCGACATCTCCTTTGAGTACATGGTCTCGGATGAAATGATGTCTGATGTCAATGTGTTTTGTCCGGGAATACATAACTGGATTTTTCGTAATATTGATCGCGCTTGTGTTATCACATCGAAGAGGAATGCATCCAAGGTTTACTCCATAGTCAAGTAATTTTTGTTTTAGCCAAAGAATTTGAGCGCATCCACTTCCAGCCGCAATGTATTCTGCTTCGACAGTGCTGAGAGCTACGCTTGCTTGCTTTTTGCATGACCATGAAACCAAGGCATTTCCAAGAATGTGACATGTTCCACTTGTACTTTTGCGATCATTTTTGCAACCTGCATAGTCAGCATCAGAATAACCAACTAGATTGCACATACTACCTTTTGGATACCATAATCCGACGTTGGTTGTTCCTTTGAGATATTCTATTATGCGCTTGACTGCTGCAAGGTGAGACTCTTTAGGATTGGCTTGATATCTTGCACATAGGCAAACGCTGAACATAATGTCAGGTCTACTTGCTGTTAAATAGAGGAGTGAGCCAATCATTCCATGATACTTAGTTATGTCAATAGAATTCCCTGATTCATCTGGATCAAGATAGGTGCCGGATCCCATAGGAATTGCACTTTCTTTGCTACTTTCCATCTCAAACTTCTTTATAAGGTCTTTGCAATATTTTGATTGGTTTACGAAGATACCATGTTTGAGTTGCTTAATTTTAAGACCGAGAAAGAAATTCAATCTTCCCATCATAGACATCTCAAACTCTCCTTGCATCATAGACCAAAATTCCTTGCACATATTTTGGTTAGTTGAACCGAAAACAATATCATCTACATAGATTTGTACAAGTAAGGTATGATGATTAACATTTTTTATGAAGAGAGTGGTATCAACTTTACCCTTTACAAACCCTTTTTCACATAGGAATGCGCTTAGTCTATCATACCAAGCCCTTGGTGCTTGCTTCAGCCCATAGAGATCTTTCTTCAGTTTGAAGACATGATTAGGATGTTTGAAGTCTTCAAATCCGGGAGGTTGCTTTACATAGACTTCTTCATTTATGAAACCGTTGAGAAATGCGCTTTTTACATCCATTTGAAAAAGTTCAAAGTCTAATGAGCATGCATATGCAAGTAATAATCTTATTGCTTCCAAACGTGCTACCGGAGCAAAAGTTTCTTCAAAATCAATTCCTTCCTCTTGGTTGTATCCTTGAGCAACTAGTCTTGCCTTGTTTCGAGTGATTATTCCATTTTCATCCATCTTGTTTTTGAAAACCCATTTGGTTCCAATGATACATTTATTTCCTGGTGTTGTACCCCAAAATTTGCCCTCCCATATTCTTCAAGAAATTGCCAAGTCAAGCTGCAAAATTCTCCAAGGGTTGCACAGTGTAAGAGCCTCCTGAACAGTCAAAATTAGGGTTTTGGTCCTGATCAAGAAAATGAAGCTTCCAAAGGTCCAATCAAGTCTCATATGCCTACAAACATGGTCAAGCATCCTCATATCAAGTTTCAAGACTTTCAGCACAAAATTGCACAGTCAAAACCCTAATTGCACTACAGTCAACTGTAGGGGCAAAATGGTCATTTGGCAGTCAAAAGTTCAAATTTTTGGTCAACATATCATTTTTAAGCCACAAACATCATTTGATCAATACTTGATCATGATTCTCAAAGCTTGGCTCAAAAATCATCAAGATGCAAAAGTTTCCTTATTTGGACAGTTGAAAAAGTCAACTGTAAATTGACCAGGGCATAACTTTCACATGGATTATCAGAAAAATTCCATCCAAAGCTCATTTTGAAGAGAAAGACTTTTCCTACAACTCATCTTCATACTTCAAGTCCAAGAAATGCTCTCACAAAAAGTTATCAATTTCAACATTATAGGTCATTTTCAAAAGTCAACAAAAAGGGACTTTAAGTCAAAGGCCATAACTTGAGATTGGTAAATCAAAATGACATGGGACCAAAGGCATTGGTTAGAGGACTCAAAGACCTTTCCAAAATGTCCAATAACATGAGCAAAGCTTAAAAATTTAGCAAGTTATGCCTTGTGGAAGTTGGGAAATTTTTGGATATTTTGAAAAGTCAACATTGCTTCAAATGACCTAAAATTGCTAATGGGCCTATTTTTCTTCCACAATTCATTATCCCAAGCATGCACACGACCATTTGGCCCAAAGGGAAGTTTTTCTCTATTTTTATTTATTTACTTGGATTTCTTATTATTAATAATTCATTTAACTAAATAAAATACATGAAAAATATAAAACCAATGAAATAAAATCTTTTTGTGCATGAAATATACTCAATAATTCGAGCATGATCAGATATGGAAGAATTGGAATTGATTGGATATGATTTGTACAAAAAGTGCATGAAAAAGATTGAAAAACTAATGCTTGAAAATCAAATCTCACAAACCATCAATGCATGGATTTTGATCAAATTTCTTGACCTAATTCACTCATACATAAGTTCAGAATGCAACCCTAGTAAAAAGAACCACTCAGCTGCGCAGAAACTCCATTACCAAACTTGAAAATTTTTGCCAAAAAACTCAATTCTGAAAACACTTTTGCAGGGCGATTCAAGACCAAATAGTGATTCCATTAGCTTCCTTGAGGATTATAGAACGTGTTCCAATCATTCCCTAAGCCCCATACTCAAGAAAACGCGAAATCATCATTGAAGTTGGTAGAGAAAATTCCAAAATCGTTTTCCATTATTCATGCATTTTTAACATGTTTCGTTGTTGTTTTTGTGTTTAGAATGATGTTTGCAAGCTAACTGCATAGTTTGATTGAAGTTTCATGCCCAAACGAAGAATCTACCATGAAAGCATATTAGGTTTCCGTGGAAATTAATTTGGGGGTTTTCAAACCTGGAACAATTAGGCCATGAGAGATACATAGTTGGAATCATGGGAGAGAGACGATTCTAATGGCCCTAGTCCGAACAATTTATGAATGCTCATGTGCTAGTCGCTATTTTCTAGTATAGTGCCTACAACAACGTTTCAAAACCGTTGCTTATTATGTTTGTGTTTCAGGAAAAAATCAGGCCAAGGAAGAAGAAGGCGAGGTGGCTGTCCATGAGTGGAGCATTTAAATTTTCGCGCGTAAAGAGCATTAGCGTTTGGATTTATTTTATAATATTTGCTTGATGTCTAACATACAGGAAACGCGCTTGGAACGGTTGGTAGGCTTAAGCATTGGTAACATTCAGGACCTGGGTTCGAGCCCCAGGTCCCCACCCCTTTCCAATATTGTTTTTTCAAGCATTATCCTATGCAGATTCAATATCAAAGCACACCGTACGCCCACGCAATCCAACCATCCACGCGTCCAGCTTCATCAATCCAAAGGCATAGATTTGGAGAACATGGTGCACTGCAGTCAACCACTCCACGCGTTGCACGAAAAAGTCAATGAGGCCATGCTGATTTGGGCTCAAATTGCTGGGCTACACCTCCACTTTGGGGACTGCAACCCCCCTAGGTTTGCTAAGCTTTTTTTACTTTCTTTGTTTTTTTATTACTTCTATTTTCTTTTAAATTATTGTTTTCTTAATTAATTCATTATTTTCATAAATATAAAAAACACCATAAAAAATCAGAAAAAAAAAGAGAAAAAATGTAATAAATATTTTATTTTAGTATTTTCATAAATAAATTGTATTAATTCATTTAGTTATTAAATTAGGGTTAATTATAATATTTTCATAATAAAAATCTAAAAAATATAGAATTAGGGTTTATGATAATTTTTATTCCTTTTTATTTTTCTTTCATAAATAATTAAAATATTAAATATTTATTTTTGTAATTAAAATTGCATGTAAATTAATTAGGGTTAATTTTAGGGTAAAACTTTAATCTTCTTTTTAATAAATTAAAATAACTAGAATTAGGGTTAGCATTTAATTAAATTAATTCTTTTTCATTAAAATCACAAAATACCAAAAAAAAAAAAAATACCAAAAACAATTTCCTTTCTTTTTTATTAATTAATCCCATCATTAATTTAATTTTGCAAAAAGGGTCCAACGCCCTCGTTTAATTCTTATTAAATTCGCATGTTTATTTTTATTCTTTATAATATTTATGTATCTCTCCCAAAGCCGTGTAACTAATTGCTCGCACTTTATTTTCTTTACTTTCTTTATTTTTTCTGTCAAATCGGGTTCAAGAAATTTTGGCGATATGGACCCGCGCCTTTTGTAATAGCTTAGAATCTTTTACTTTTCGCAATTTTTAACTGTTAAATAATGGCATGAAAGAATGTATGGACAAAAATAAAAACAAACGCTAGATCACCAATAACATGACAAAAGACAAAAATATCTGAAAACGACACACAAATCACACACCACCCCTAGGGTACGCCTCACTGTTGCCTTGCCTTTCGAAAGGTGATCGTCGAGTAGAGGATGTCTTAGTAAGTCCTCATGATCCGGGAACCTGGCGTGAGGGTAGCTTCTAAGGTGTCTTCCCATAGCTCTGGTGATCACCATGTCCCGAACCTTCGAATTGACCCGAACACCTCCAACGGTGGTGCTACCTACCTCTCAATGGTGGGATGGCACTACTTTAAAGGACATTTACACAGACGAATTCCTTAGGGTAGGTAGGTTCTCTAGATACTTGCTCTAAATTTCAAAACAAATCAAAAAATACTTTTCACACCAACACATTTTCAAAAAGCTTTCGAAAGCAATTTTTCAAACACTCTTGAGGACCGATACAAGAGTCGAACTGAAATTTTCAAAGAAACTTTTTAAAACCCACATTGAAAAGCAAACAAACCAATTTTGAAAACACATTGAGCAAGTATCTAAGAGCCCATGGATAACCATGGATAGAAAGGGTGCTAACACCTTCCCTTTCTATAATCTACCTCTCGAACTGAGAGCAATCTCTTTAAGGAATTTTTCTGTGCTTTTGTCCTTTCCATTTGGAGAAAATAAAAGACGATGGCGACTCTTGCTTCCGCGACATTTCGCGAACCAGCGTTAAACAGTCAGTTCCAGATCCACCGATCACAGAACTGGCGACTCTGCTGGGGATAAAACTTAAAGTGAGGTGTACCTTAGGGCTAGTTCATAACTGTGTTTTCAATTGTCTTCTTTGCTTGCTTTAAATTGTGGGACTGTCTTGGGAGTTCTATAGATCCTAACCCGGATCTGGGGATACCTTCTTAGAAAGTAGCAACAAGGCTGTGAGGGAACTGTGCGGGGTATACCGACATGGTTGAAACAGTCTGCTACATTGATGTGGCACTTTGGTGTGTACCGGTAACCCTTGAGTTCAGTCAAGGAGAGTACGGGGCCTCCGCGTGGTGTCGTGAAGCATCAACAGACCTTAGGAACCTTAATTGAACTATCTTGGCCTCTTTAGGGTAGTGAGATAACTGACTTTGGTGCAGTCCGAGGTTGGTTGATACTCGATACTACACTCAATTGAGGGTTGCTTTCCTGGAATATTTCGGTCGCCAGTTCAGTGGCTAAATCGAAACGATGAACAATGAAAGCAATCCCGTGATATTGGGATCCTTAGAACCCGGTTACTTCTGATAGGACAGGTTGAGCCCACCAACTTCAAGAGGGTAATACCCAGACCTCATGCTGGCCTAAACTCTAAGGGTTTCTCTTGTGTGACTTGCGTGCCTTCGTACTTGACTACTTGCATGCTTGTTATGTGACACATGAACTACTTGCAGGTTTTGTTTATTGTCCTTAATAGGGACTCATAATAGGGTACCTAAGTTTCTTACAGGTTTTGGTTTGCAGTCCTTAATTAGGACTCCTAACAGGGTTTACCGAGTTTCTTGCAGGTTTTGTTTTTAGTCCTTAACTGGGACTCATGACAGGTTTTACTTGAGTTTCTTGCAGGTTTTGGTTTGCAGTCCTTGATGGGGACTCATAACAGGGTTTATCCATATTACCCCATGCATATCATGACATCATACCATTGCATACATCCTAACCCATTTCAAGGATCTCAAGGGCTTGTGATGCAGGTCATGGTGAATCAGCTATCCCAACAAGGGGCAAAGAGGATTTATTTTCCTCTAGACAAAGTAGTCAGGGGCTATGACCCACTTGATATGGTGAGCTCTGACTCTTGAAGAAGGTTCCCTTAACCAAGGTTGTTTGAAAATCAAAATCAGACATGATGACTAAAGTCAGGGGCTATGACCCACTGGATATGGTGAGCCTTTGACCTTGGAAGAAAGACTCTCAACAAATATGAAGTTCTTTCAATCAAGCTACCGGATCCAAATGCTAACAAATTTTCTTGTTTACCCCGCGAGGTCCTTGAAAACATTACACGCATGTCATACTCATCATTGCATAACAGGTACCCTTTTGACAGGTCACTTACCATCTCCGCTGTTTATTTCAGCAATGGCTTGCCATCCAGATAACCAGGACCTTCTTGCTCAAGAGACTCGGTTCGGGGAAATCCTTCTGAATCTATCCAAGGGGCAGGAGGAGCTAAGGACACTTCTCGTGGAGACTATGGTCAGGAACAATGCTGAGGATGAAAGGCTGAAACACCTACAAGCTGAGGTGGATGCATTGAAGGCCCAGATGCTGGGGCAGGTGACTGCCATTCAAGGGTTAGCTCAAAGACAAGATGAGCTCTGGTTTCTCGTCAACCAACTGCTTCAGGGTAACCAACTGGGGCAAAGGTCTAAGGGTAAAAAGCCAGTCATCGTTCAACCACCTTTGAGACAAGGAGGTAAGGGGAGAGCTCCTCAAATGGCTCCAGTGTCACAAATTCAACACCACAGCCAACAAAAGAGCGAGAGAAGGCAGTTCACTCGGCTCAGCATGACCTTATCCCAGATATTGCCACAGTTGCTGGAGGCCAAGCTGGTAACTCTAAAAGAAGCTCCGAAGAGCCAAAATACAACGTCACCGAAGTATAACCCCAACGCCCGCTGCGCTTATCACTCTGACAGTCCAGGACATGACACCGACGACTGCTGGGCTTTGAAGAATAAGATTCAAGATCTGATTAATGAAAGAGCTGTGGATTTCACCCAGATGGGCCAGGCTGAATGCTCCTGCCATCCCTACAAGATGCACCAGTCGAAGTAATAAGCCCTGAGACGGGAAGACTTGTGTTTATTAGAATTTTCAAGTTGTAACTTTCTTTTAACTGTTCAAACATTTATTCATGATTAAACGTTGTTAGTTCATTAATGCATCGCATATGTCTGTTTTGAAGTAATATATTCGCATTCACTATATGCAAACTGTTTTCATATTTTTTTCTGATGTCAACTCTTGATCTAAAATTCTAAGCCTCTTGAGGGAGGATGACGAAAATGATACCATAATCTACAGTATGCTTTTAAACAGACCCCGCTGATGAGGTACAGGCATTGTTTCAATTCCTAAACACTGGAGTTATAAGGATGATAATCCCTCGTCAACCCCTCTGAGCCAAAGAAGTAGGAGTTTTCCTTTTCGAAATTTAAAACCCTTCATCATAACCGGGGGCAGGGTAGTTCTCTCAGTTGATCCAAATGCATAATGAATGGCACCAAAGAGGTCCTTGCAAAACAAAGAAAGACAATGATGGTTCCGAATAATCGATAAAGAAAGGCAGTCATTATCCTTCAAAATAAAAACCCAATAAGTCAAAACCTATGAAGGAGACTTACAAAACTGGGGCATCTCGCTGACTGTAATCACAAAAAAATAGTTCAGGCAAAATTTAGGGACAACAAAAATCAGAAAAGAAAGAGGTCCTACAAACCCTCGACAAAAACAAAAATGACTGCCTATTCAGAGTAAATCATCAACATCCGAATCATCACTGGGAAATCAGAGCAAAACGAGGTCTAACGTATGATCAACTGAGTTTAGGTTTGGAGAACATCACGAAGAGCGGGTGGGTACAAATAAAATTTGAGCCTTTATCCTTTGTTTCTTAAACCGTGAACCAGGCCACGTTATAACCCTTAAAAGTCCTAGCTGAAGCATGGGTTAGCTCGAAAGCATACTGTTACGAAAGGTATCCTGACTCCTGAAGGCCTACGGTAAATACGGAGTTGACATCACGTTTTATAAACATCTTCAAGACAGACATAAGCTTTGCATTATTAACATAACTTTGTTTGCATATGACTTTTTGTTTGAACAGCAGGGAAATTCGCACGATGAATACCTAGTGAACAAAAGCACTTCCAATCAAGGGGCAGACATGATTATGGTCCAATCATCTGGGGCAGTCTAATCAAGATTCGGAGAATCTCTCAAAGGCCAAATAGCCTGGGGCAAATCTCCGCCTGAGTCACTTGGGGCATTTCAACAACGAATCTGGCCTGATCAAACACCTTCTGGTGGCATGGCAAAACACTTCTAACAGGGGCAACTCCCTACATTCTGAGAACATGGATATAGTCGAAAAGATACTACGCATAATCAAAGACCCGCTAGGTTGACACACCTAGGCAAAAATAAGGGCTTCCCGGCGAACCAAAAGGGTTCGGGCAAAATGAAGGGATGAAATGAAAAAATATGTATACCCGGCAAGTCGAAAACCTGAAAAGGCGGCTTGGGCAAAAAAGGGTATCCCGGTGGACTGAAAACCCGAAAGGGCGGTCCAGGAAAAAGTTAGGGATTAAAGCGTACGACTATGTCCTGTCATCCTGTCACCTACCTACCAAAAGAAGGTTTGTCCATCAACAACTATCAGTACCTCACAGGTCTTCCTCTCCCACCACTGAAACAGGGGAAATAAAGAGTTGTCTAAACAATCTAATTGCTCTGTCTCCAAGGTACCAAGGTAGGTTCAGCTGAAGAATATAACCAGTACATCCCAATTCCCCAGAGAGTGTGTCAGCAAGTCAATACGCTCTCCCCAAGCAAAGCTATTATCAAATCTTTAAGAAGTTGGGTATCCTCCATCAGATCTCAACATTCCCCAGCAGCAGTATACATATTCTTAACAAGCATCCCCAGCGGTCTTGACCTAAGGATTGTTCCCCGGCGGTATACCAAACATTCAAAGGAATCACTTCCCCCGCAGTTCAAAATTTCCCCAGGAGAGTCCAATCCAGTTTCCCTAGGAAAGTTGGAATTTATCTCCCCGAGCAGTAAGCTTATCCCCAGTAGATTCTGGAAGCTTACCCTCGCAGAGCACGAACGCGTCGTCCGGCTTTATTCAAAGAGTTATTTCCTTAACAGGATATAACTGGGTTATCCTCAGTCAAAAGCCACGGAAAGGGCGTCGTCAACACAATTCTTTCTTATCCCCAGCGAAGTCTATTGGCACTTCCAACACAACAAGGATATCCCCAGCAAGTTATTATCAACATTTCAGCAAAGATATCTTTCTCCCCACAGAGTATTGCTCCCCAGCAAGATCGTTAGAGTACTTTTCTCCCCGCAGAGTAATCCATTCGCCAAGTTTATTCCCCAACGGAGTTATCTTCTCCTACCGGTATACTTGCAACTATCATCCAGCGGAAGCAAAATCTGTTCTTCAACATCAGCCCAGGAGAGACTTCCCGGCACCCGTCAAGGATTTACTTTCCTAGACGAAAACATACATTCCTAAACATCACATACATCATTATAGCATGCATAGACGCGTCATACAAATCTCATTTATGTTGAGAACATCATTGCTTGATCCATACCATGCATATGACTGACCTTTACCTTTCAGGAAAGATTCAGTTAAATTCTCAATCATATTTCAAGACCTAGACCGGTTCAGTTAATCGACTCCAAAGATTTATTATCCAGTCCAAGGCTTTCTCTAGTCCAGCTAAATCGACCCCAAATAGATTTTTTCTGATGAAGACTCAGTAGAAGTTATCAAAGGTTTTTCTCAAACGTCCGCTTTTGAGATTATAATTTCCTATGGTTCTCTCCCCAATGTTGTGGAGATGATAATTCCATCCCAGGTTTTTCTCAAACGTCCGCTTTTGAGATTATAATTTCCTATGGTTCTCTCCCCAATGTTGTGGAGATGATAATTCCATCCCAGGTTTTTCTCAAACGTCCGCTTTTGAGATTATAATTTCCTATGGTTCTCTCCCCAATGTTGCGGAGATGATAATTCCATCACAGGTTTTTCTCAAACGTCCGCTTTTGAGATTATAATTTCCTATGGTTCTCTCCCCAATGTTGTGGAGATGATAATTCCATCCCAGGTTTTTCTCAAACGTCCGCTTTTGAGATTATAATTTCCTATGGTTCTCTCCCCAATGTTGTGGAGATGATAATTCCATCCCAGGTTTTTCTCAAACGTCCGCTTTTGAGATTATAATTTCCTATGGTTCTCTCCCCAATGTTGTGGAGATGATAATTCCATCCCAGGTTTTTCTCAAACGTCCGCTTTTGAGATTATAATTTCCTATGGTTCTCTCCCCAATGTTGTGGAGATGATAATTCCATCCCAGGTTTTTCTCAAACGCCCGCTTTTGAGATTATAATTTCCTATGGTTCTCTCCCCAATGTTATGGAGATGATAATTCCATCCCAGGTTTTTCTCAAACGTCCGCTTTTGAGATTATAATTTCCTATGGTTCTCTCCCCAATGTTGTGGAGATGATAATTCCATCCCAGGTTTTTCTCAAACGTCCGCTTTTGAGATTATAATTTCCTATGGTTCTCTCCCCAATGTTGCGGAGACGATAATTCCATTCCAGGTTTTTCTCAAACGTCCGCTTTTGAGATTATAATTGCCTATGGTTCTCTCCCCGATCCTGCGGAGATGATAATTCCCACCAAGATTTTCTCAACATTTGCTGTTTAAAGTCACCCAAGGTTCTCTCACCATTCCCGTTGAGGTAGTAACCACCCCTGGTTCATTCATCACCGTTTGAAGCTCCAGATCCAGCTCCTGTAACCAGTCAGGACACATCTATACCAAGCATCTGAAGACCAACTCCTGCAACATGTCAGGTATTCATTTTTCTTTTGCAGGTACGCAAGTTCTCGCTAAGGAATCTCTTACGCGATCAACATCCAGATGGCATCTATAAGCCCATCATCCTATTCATCAATCTCCAAATGTCATCTATAAGCCCATTCCCATCATACTGCTACTATGTGAGCGCAAATTTCTGGGCACTCTAGTGTTCAATCATCTTCTACCCTCGGATTACGAAAGGCACGTCAGCCAATCTGCATCCTCAGGTCTAAGAAGATTGAACAGGGGCAACTGTTGTACCCCAAAATTTTCCCTCCCATATTCTTCAAGAAATTGCCAAGTCAAGCTGCAAAATTCTCCAAGGGTTGCACAGTGTAAGAGCCTCCTGAACAGTCAAAATTAGGGTTTTGGTCCTGATCAAGAAAATGAAGCTTCCAAAGGTCCAATCAAGTCTCATATGCCTACAAACATGGTCAAGCATCCTCATATCAAGTTTCAAGACTTTCAGCACAAAATTGCACAGTCAAAACCCTAATTGCACTACAATCAACTGTAGGGGCAAAATGGTCATTTGGCAGTCAAAAGTTCAAATTTTTGGTCAACATATCATTTTGAAGCCACAAACATCATTTGATCAATACTTGATCATGATTCTCAAAGCTTGGCTCAAAAATCATCAAGATGCAAAAGTTTCCTTATTTGGACAGTTGAAAAAGTCAACTGTAAATTGACCAGGGCATAACTTTCACATGGATTATCAGAAAAATTCCATCCAAAGCTCATTTTGAAGAGAAAGACTTTTCCTACAACTCATCTTCATACTTCAAGTCCAAGAAATGCTCTCACAAAAAGTTATCAATTTCAACATTATAGGTCATTTTCAAAAGTCAACAAAAAGGGACTTTAAGTCAAAGGCCATAACTTGAGATTGGTAAATCAAAATGACATGGGACCAAAGGCATTGGTTAGAGGACTCAAAGACCTTTCCAAAATGTCCAATAACATGAGCAAAGCTTAAAAATTTAGCAAGTTATGCCTTGTGGAAGTTGGGAAATTTTTGGATATTTTGAAAAGTCAACATTGCTTCAAATGACCTAAAATTGCTAATGGGCCTATTTTTCTTCCACAATTCATTATCCCAAGCATGCACACGACCATTTGGCCCAAAGGGAAGTTTTTCTCTATTTTTATTTATTTATTTGGATTTCTTATTATTAATAATTCATTTAACTAAATAAAATACATGAAAAATATAAAACCAATGAAATAAAATCTTTTTGTGCATGAAATATACTCAATAATTCGAGCATGATCAGATATGGAAGAATTGGAATTGATTGGATATGATTTGTACAAAAAGTGCATGAAAAAGATTGAAAAACTAATGCTTGAAAATCAAATCTCACAAACCATCAATGCATGGATTTTGATCAAATTTCTTGACCTAATTCACTCATACATAAGTTCAGAATGCAACCCTAGTAAAAAGAACCACTCAGCTGCGCAGAAACTCCATTACCAAACTTGAAAATTTTTGCCAAAAAACTCAATTCTGAAAACACTTTTGCAGGGCGATTCAAGACCAAATAGTGATTCCATTAGCTTCCTTGAGGATTATAGAACGTGTTCCAATCATTCCCTAAGCCCCATACTCAAGAAAACGCGAAATCATCATTGAAGTTGGTAGAGAAAATTCCAAAATCGTTTTCCATTATTCATGCATTTTTAACATGTTTCGTTGTTGTTTTTGTGTTTAGAATGATGTTTGCAAGCTAACTGCATAGTTTGATTGAAGTTTCATGCCCAAACGAAGAATCTACCATGAAAGTATATTAGGTTTCCGTGGAAATTAATTTGGGGGTTTTCAAACCTGGAACAATTAGGCCATGAGAGATACATAGTTGGAATCATGGGAGAGAGACGATTCTAATGGCCCTAGTCCGAACAATTTATGAATGCTCATGTGCTAGTCGCTATTTTCTAGTATAGTGCCTACAACAACGTTTCAAAACCGTTGCTTATTATGTTTGTGTTTCAGGAAAAAATCAGGCCAAGGAAGAAGAAGGCGAGGTGGCTGTCCATGAGTGGAGCATTTAAATTTTCGCGCGTAAAGAGCATTAGCGTTTGGATTTATTTTATAATATTTGCTTGATGTCTAACATACAGGAAACGCGATTGGAACGGTTGGTAGGCTTAAGCATTGGTAACATTCAGGACCTGGGTTCGAGCCCCAAGTCCCCACCCCTTTCCAATATTGTTTTTTCAAGCATTATCCTATGCAGATTCAATATCAAAGCACACCGTACGCCCACGCAATCCAACCATCCACGCGTCCAGCTTCATCAATCCAAAGGCATAGATTTGGAGAACATGGTGCACTGCAGTCAACCACTCCACGCGTTGCACGAAAAAGTCAATGAGGCCATGCTGATTTGGGCTCAAATTGCTGGGCTACACCTCCACTTTGGGGACTGCAACCCCCATAGGTTTGCTAAGCTTTTTTTACTTTCTTTGTTTTTTTATTACTTCTATTTTCTTTTAAATTATTGTTTTCTTAATTAATTCATTATTTTCATAAATATAAAAAACACCATAAAAAATCAGAAAAAAAAGAGAAAAAATGTAATAAATATTTTATTTTAGTATTTTCATAAATAAATTGTATTAATTCATTTAGTTATTAAATTAGGGTTAATTATAATATTTTCATAATAAAAATCTAAAAAATATAGAATTAGGGTTTATGATAATTTTTATTCCTTTTTATTTTTCTTTCATAAATAATTAAAATATTAAATATTTATTTTTTGTAATTAAAATTGCATGTAAATTAATTAGGGTTAATTTTAGGGTAAAACTTTAATCTTCTTTTTAATAAATTAAAATAACTAGAATTAGGGTTAGCATTTAATTAAATTAATTCTTTTTCATTAAAATCACAAAATACCAAAAAAAAAAATACCAAAAACAATTTCTTTTCTTTTTTATTAATTAATCCCATCATTAATTTAATTTTGCAAAAAGGGTCCAACGCCCTCGTTTAATTCTTATTAAATTCGCATGTTTATTTTTATTCTTTATAATATTTATGTATCTCTCCCAAAGCCGTGTAACTAATTGCTCGCACTTTATTTTCTTTACTTTCTTTATTTTTTCTGTCAAATCGGGTTCAAGAAATTTTGGCGATATGGACCCGCGCCTTTTGTAATAGCTTAGAATCTTTTACTTTTCGCAATTTTTAACTGTTAAATAATGGCATGAAAGAATGTATGGACAAAAATAAAAACAAACGCTAGATCACCAATAACATGACAAAAGACAAAAATATCTGAAAACGACACACAAATCACACACCACCCCTAGGGTACGCCTCACTGTTGCCTTGCCTTTCGAAAGGTGATCGTCGAGTAGAGGATGTCTTAGTAAGTCCTCATGATCCGGGAACCTGGCATGAGGGTAGCTTCTAAGGTGTCTTCCCATAGCTCTGGTGATCACCATGTCCCGAACCTTCGAATTGACCCGAACACCTCCAACAGTGGTGCTACCTACCTCTCAATGGTGGGATGGCACTACTTTAAAGGACATTTACACAGACGAATTCCTTAGGGTAGGTAGGTTCTCTAGATACTTGCTCTAAATTTCAAAACAAATCAAAAAATACTTTTCACACCAACACATTTTCAAAAAGCTTTCGAAAGCAATTTTTCAAACACTCTTGAGGACCGATACAAGAGTCGAACTGAAATTTTCAAAGAAACTGTTTAAACCCCACATTGAAAAGCAAACAAACCAATTTTGAAAACACATTGAGCAAGTATCTAAGAGCCCATGGATAACCATGGATAAAAAGGGTGCTAACACCTTCCCTTTCTATAATCTACCTCCCGAACCGAGAGCAATCTCTTTAAGGAATTTTTCTGTGCTTTTGTCCTTTCCATTTGGAGAAAATAAAAGACGGTGGCGACTCTTGCTTCCGCGACATTTCGCGAACCAGCGTTAAACAGTCAGTTCCAGATCCACCGATCACACCTGGATTAGGAACAAGTTCCCAAACTTCGTTCCGCTCGAATTGGTTTAACTCCTCTTGCATTGCAAGGATCCATTGATCATCTTCTAGTGCTTGAGCCACTTTAGTAGGTTCAACTTGAGATACAAACGCCATATTTAAGCATGCATCCTTAAGATTTATCCGAGTAGATACTCCTTTGCTAATATCTCCAATTATGTTGTCAATTGGATGATCACGATGAGTTCTCCATTCTTGAGGAAGATCATCATCATTTTCATTTTGATGTGAAAGTTCATGTGTTTGTTCCGGATTGACAATTTTGCCATCTCCGCAGGAATTCTCATGAGATAGATCTATAGAATCATCATCATCACAAATAACAAATTCCTTCTTGGAGGTGTTAGATTCATCAAAAGAAACATGCATTGATTCTTCTATAGTTAAAGTTCTTTTATTGTAAATTCTAAAAGCTTTGCTAGAAAGGGAGTAACCAAGAAAAATACCTTCATCCGATTTTTCATCGAACTTACCGAGATTGTCTTTGTCGTTGTTAAGGACAAAACATTTGCACCCGAAAATATGAAAGTGAGAGATATTTGGTTTTCTTCCTTTGTAAATCTCATATGGAGTTTTCTTGAGTATAGGTCTTATGATCACGCGATTTCTTACATAACATGCCGTGCTTACCGCATCCGCCCAAAAATATTTAGGCAAACTTGAGTCACTTAGCATGGTTCTAGCAAGCTCCACCAAAGACCTATTTTTCCTTTCAACTACTCCATTTTGTTGTGGAGTTCTTGGTGCTGAAAAATTGTGGAAGATCCCATTTTCTTCACAAAATTCTTCAAATAGACTGTTTTGGAACTCTCCACCATTATCACTTCGGATTGATGTTATCTTTGATGACTTCTCATTTTGAACTTGTTTTGCATATCTCTTGAATGCCTTGAATTCTTCATTCTTGTGCACTAAAAACAAAGTCCAAGTGAAACGGGAAAAATCATCTACAATAACTAAAGCATAAATGTTACCTCCGAAGCTTCTTGTTCTAGATGGACCAAAAAGATCCATGTGCAACAATTGAAGTGGTCTTGTTGTTGAAACCACATTCTTTGGTTTGAAAGTTGATTTGGTCTGTTTGCCCTTTTGGCATGCACTACATAATTTGTCTTTGATGAACTTCATCTTTGGTAGACCAATAACTAAGTCATGCTTAACCAATTTGTTCAAGTGCTCCATGTGAATGTGAGCAATCCTCTTATGCCATAACCAAGCGTCATTGTTGTTTACCATAAGACATTATACCTTCATAGACAAATCATCTAGAGTAATCATAAAAATATTGTTAGATCCTATACCTTTGAGTTTTACCTCATTGGATGCCTCATCCATAATAAGGCATTCTTCTTTGTTGAATTTGATCTTGAACCCTCTATCGCAAAGTTGACTTATGCTAAGAAGGTTGTGCTTTAATGCTTCAACATAGAGAACATCCTCAATTTGAATGGATGGAGGTGTGCCAACTATTCCAACGCCAAGAATCTTTCCTTTGGTGTTGTCTCCATAGGTGACATACCCTTTGGCTTTATGTACTAGATATGAAAATTGGTGTACATCTCCTGTCATATGCTTTGAACATCCACTGTCAAGATACCAAACATTTGATGTGGATTTCAAGCATACCTACAAAAACAAATTATTTCTTGTTAGGTACCCAAGTTGCCTTGGGTCCTTCATAGTTAGTTCCCTTTTTCACCCATGCATAATGTCCACTAGCCATACTGAAATTTCTAATATAGCATGCATTGGGTGTGTGTCCAATAATACCACAGTAAAAACAGTTTGGAACAAATTTGCTCTTGTATCTAGGAATTTGTTTTCTTTTAGATACATTAGCCTTTTTCTTTTGATGATTATGAACAACTTGCTTCTTTTCTACTTTCTTGGGATTGGAACTATTACTAGCCTTTACAAAAACAGTGGGATTGTTACTTGGTTTCTTAGTATTCACATAACCAAGACCTCTTTTATCATTTGGATAACGTTGTTGGCTTAGTAATCCTTCCAATCCTATTTGTCCTTTTTCATATCGTTCAATGACTCTTTTAAATTGAACAATTTGAAAGACATTTGATTCACACTTGGAGCATGCAAAGTTTTCCTTTTCTTTAATAAAATTCTGTTTTTGAAGATCAAAATCTTTAGTCATGGTGTCAATTTTTTCTAGACAAATTAGAAGTTCTTTCTCTTGTTTTGACACCTTTTTGTATAAACTTTTGCATTCTTTCAAGAGTTCATCAATTGCACCTTGAACATCATCATCAAAAAGATTAAATTCATTACTAACCTCTTCTTCATTGTCGGAGTGATGTGATGCCATTAAGGCTAAGTTTGCACATTCGTCGCTTTCCGATTCCGATGAACTGCTCATATCATTATCTTTCCATGCTATGTAGGCTTTCTTTTGTTTTGAGTCCTTTCCTTTGAATCCATTTTTCTTTGGGAGATTTGGACAGTTTGGCTTGATGTGTCCTTGCTTTCCACATTCATAACATGATACATCTTGTGTTGATGTGGAGGCTTCTCTTTTCTTGAAGTGCTTTCTCTTATGTGCATGAGATCCGCCTTTGTCATTTCTGCCAAAAAACTTCCCAAGTCTTTTCACAAGAAGCATGAAATTTTCATCTTCTTCCGGATTGTCTTCTTTTACCACTTCCTTTGAATCAATTTTTAAAGCAATGTTTTTGGACTTCTTTTCTAGATTCTCATGTTTTTCAAGTCTACCGAGTTCCGTTTCGTATTCTTGAAGTTTGCCAAATAATGTAGCGGAAGTCATTACGGAGAGACTCTTTTTTTCCGAGATTGTCGTTACCTTTGGTTGCCATTCCCTAGTCAACGATCTAAGGATTTTCAAGTTGAGTTCATCATTTGACAGGGTTTTACCAAGAGCATTTAAGTGATTTGTCAAATGCAAAAATCTCTTTTGTAAGTCAAGAATGGATTCTCCGGGCTGCATTCGAAATAGTTCATATTCTTGACTCAAGGTATTTAGCCTTGATCTTTTTACTTCAGCCGTTCCTTCATGAGTTTGAACCAAGGTATCCCAAATTTCCTTTGCTGTTTTGCAGTTTGAGACACGGAAAAATTCGTCCATACTGAGTGCACCATGAAGAAGGTTTATTGCCTTTTTGTCATAGAGAACTTTCTTTTTATCATCGTCGTCCCATGCAGTTTTGGGCTTTGCAGACCCAACGCCATTGATTACCGTTATCGGGATAAATGGACCATTTTCAACAGCATCCCATACTTCCTCTCCTTGTGCTTCTAAATGCGCCTTCATGCGTATTTTCCAAAAGTCAAAATTTACCACAGAATAGAGGAGGCTTGTTGTTACTACCACCATCTCTGAAAACTGGTTGATGATTTGCGGAAGCCATTCTGGATCTCTAGGAGCAGGTTACCTATAACCTGCTCTGATACCAATTGTAAGATTAAGATTGCGCCTAAGAGGGGGGGTGAATTAGGTGGTGGTCGATTTTTGACTTATTTTATACTTTCTGGTTTTGATTTAGTGCTTTGAAAACTGTAAAGTGCAGAAAGTAAAGAGACACGAAGAATTATCCTGGTTCCTTCCACACCCCGGAAGTACGTCCAGTCCCCTTGCAAACACGCAAGAGATTTTACTATATTGTTAGAACTTTTACAAGACTCTTCCTAGTCTTATCTACTAAAGAACCTAACAAATAACCAAGAACACCCTCTTGGATTTCCAATAAGTCTAATGAGAACAATCCTCTCAAAAGATACCTCTTGTTTCCAATAATGGACAACAAGGAACAAAAGTAATCTAATACTTAATTCCAACAATCCTGGAAATAAGTTACACTTTGTATGTTTTTGTGAAGTATGATTTATTGAAAGATGTTGATCACATAGAGTGACTTCTTTGAAGTTTCTTCTTTCTTCTCTTGTAAGCAATTCAAACTGTAACACAATGGTTAGATAATGCTCAAATATTTCTGTTCTTTATATGTGTGAAAGTGCAGAAAATCTTTGTTCTTAAAAGTTAAGAAATATGAAGTTTGAATATTTTACAAAGTTCAGATTTTATTGCATAAGAGAAGAGTTGTTTATGATTTGAAAGATTTTGTAATATATAATAATCAAGATACCTTTCCAAAAGGACACTTTTCTGTTTGAAAAACTTGACAAGATGCAATGTTTGATCATGCAACTATTGGAGAAAAGGTGTGAAGGATATCTCGAAACCAGTTCAGATTTTTCAAAATTTTCAATGTGCAAATCGATTAACATAAGATGCAAATCGATTGCACGTGTTTGTAACGTTCAGAATTTCAAAAAAATTTAAGTGTAAATCGATTAGCATGTTGTGTCAATCGATTTACAAGAGTTAAAAAATCAGTTTGTTCTGTGATCAATCGATTCACACAACCTATAAATCGATTGCTGGCAGGAGCAAACCGTTTTTTGAAAAAGCATGTGTAAATCGATTTACACAAGATGTTAATCGATTTACAGCAGAGAAAAAACTTAAAAATTGTTTTGAAATATAATTGAAGTGATGTGGCAAGTGTGTATATCATTTTTGAGCATTTCTAATCAATGTAGTTTAATTGAGAATTGATATACTTGATTGCTTGCCAAGATCCTTGAAGCTTTGAGTGAATGATGCTTTAAGTTAATTTCTACTTCTTTTCCTTCTTTCCATAATGCTTGTTTGTCTTTCATCAAACTAGCTTGTTTGTCTTTCATCAAAACTAAAGTTGAGTTGAGGCTTGAGATTACAAGACAAAGCAAATTTATGTACTTGGAAAAATGTTTGTATTAACTTTTCTATGAGTATCTTTGTACAAAGGAGACATGCATCCTAGTAAGAGGATGTTGTCGTAAAAAATTGAAAATTTTATACAAAAGAAAGATGGCTATGTGTAACAATTCCATGGGATTCCCATTCTGTTATAGCCTTCACGACTCTGAATATCTTGTCCATTCAATGCTTCGTCTGCCGATGATTGGATTGATCAGAAGCTCGGAACTTGTTGATGAAGAGATTGTTCTTTAAAGTGATCCGACGAGACATAGTCATACGCTTTAATTCCCTAACTTTTTCCTGGATCACCCTTTCGGTTTTTCAATCCACCGGGAGACCCTTTTTTGCCCAAGTCGCCCTTTCAGGTTTTCAACTTGCCGGGTGTACAGATTTTTTTGTTTTATCCCTAATTTTTTCCTGAACCGCCCTTTCGGGTTTTCGGTTCACCGGGATGCCCATTTTTGCCCAAGTCGCCCTTTCGGGTTTTCTACTTGTCGGGTTGTTTTAGGCGTAGTATCTTTTGACTATGTCTGTGTTCGTAGGGTATGGAAAATCGTCGCCGTCCATGGTGGTCAGAATCATTGCACCACCGGAAAATATGCTCTTGATCACAAATGGTCCTTCGTAAGTAGGAGTCCATTTGCCCCTGGGATCACTTTGCGGCAAGATGATCCGCTTGATTACAAGATCTCCGACTTGATATACTTGACGTCTGACTTTCTTGTTGAAAGCCTTGATCATCCGTTTTTGGTACGTCTGACCATGGCAAACAGCAGTGAGTCTCTT
Source organism: Vicia faba (assembly GCA_948472305.1). Lineage (NCBI taxonomy): Eukaryota > Viridiplantae > Streptophyta > Magnoliopsida > Fabales > Fabaceae > Vicia > Vicia faba. The sequence goes on from OX451736.1 coordinate 1,548,155,295, forward strand.
CTCATCGATCAAATTGAGTTGATCAAGTCGGGTCTGAATCCAATCGTCTTCACTCAAACCAGCGTCCTTCATAATCCTTAGAGAAGGAATCTGAACTTCGATGGGTAAGACAACTTCCATGCCATATACCAAAGAAAATGGGGTTGCCCCTGTTGAAGTACGTGCCGTGGTACGGTACCCATGCAGAGCAAACGGTAACATCTCATGCTAGTCCTTGTAGGTAACTGTCATTTTCTGAATGATCTTCTTGATGTTTTTGTTCGCAGCTTCAACAACACCGTTCATCTTCGGCCGATAGGGAGATGAATTGTGATGATAAATCTTGAACTGTTCGCATAGAGCGGTGATCATAGTATTGTTCAGATTAGTACCGTTGTCTGTAATGATCCTGTCGGGGACACCGTACCGGCATGTGAGGTTCTGCTTGATGAAGCGAGCAACCACATTTTTTGTAACAGAGGCAAAGGAGGCTGCCTCGACCCACTTGGTGAAATAGTCAATAGCGACCAGGATGAAGCGATGTCCATTGGACGCTGTGGGCTTGATCTCTCCAATCATGTCAATGCCCCACATTGCGAATGGCCAAGGAGCTGTCAGAACGTTGAGAGGGACAAGAGGAATATGTATCTTGTCGGCGTAGACTTGACATTTGTGGAAAGTACGTGAATGTTGATGGCAATCAGCTTCCATGGTAGACCAATAATAGCCTGCCCTTAGAATCTTCTTAGCCATCGTATGTCCGCTCAAGTGGGTGCCAAACGTGCCACTATGTATCTCAGTCATGATTAACTCCGCTTCAGCTTTGTCCACACAATGAAGTAGAACACAATCATGGCTGCGCTTATAAAGGATGCCATCGCTTAGGAAGAACTTGGCTGCAAATCTCCTTAAGAACTTCTTGTCATTTACGGAAGCTCCTTCAGGATATTCTCTAGTCTGGAGATACCTTTTGATTTCATGGAACCAGGGTTGTTCCCCTACTTCTTCGGTATTAATCTCATGACAATGTGCAGGTTCGTCCATTCGCTCGATGGTGATTTGGGGAGCCTCGTTATCCCAGTTGAGTTTAAACATGGAAGACATTGTAGCCAGAGCATCTGCTAGCTGATTTTCTTCTCGCGGGAAATGCTCGAAAGTAATCTGCTCGAAATGAGGCAGCAATGTCAGGACATGTTCTTTATATGGGATAAGATTAGGATGTTTGGTGTCCCATTCTCCTTTGATTTGACTGATAACCAAAGCCGAGTCCCCAAATACAACCAAAGATTTGATCCCCAGGTCTATAGCAGCCTTGAGACCAAAGATGCAAGCTTCATATTCAGCCATGTTGTTGGTACAGCTGAAGCAAAGTCGGGCCGTGAAAGGTGTATGGCAACCTTCAGGGGAAATGAGTACCGCACCGATACCGTTTCCAAGTGCATTTGAAGCACCATCAAAGTACAGGGTCCATCGGGATCCATTTTCAGGTCCGTCATACGGTCTGTTACCTTCAATGTTGTCCAACGTCATGATGTCCTCGTCTGGGAAGTCGAATCTCATTGATTGATAATCTTCGATAGCTTGATGAGCTAGATGGTCAGCTAGTACACTCCCTTTTATAGCTTTTAGGGTAGTATACTGGATGTCATACTCAGTCAGGATCATTTTCCATCTAGCGATTCTTCCAGATAAAGCAGGCTTCTCGAAGATATACTTGATCGGGTCCATTTTGGAGATCAGCAAAGTGGTATGAGTCAACATATACTGCCTTAGTCAGCGAGCAGCCCATACCAAAGCGCAACAAGTTTTCTCGAGCAGTGAGTAGCGAGTCTCACAGTCGGTAAACTTTTTGCTAAGGTAATAAATGGCATGCTCTTTTCGACCAGACTCGTCATGTTGGTCCAGTACACACCCCATTGAGTTGTCCAAAACAGTCAGATACATGATCAGCGGCCTTCCTTCGACGGGTGGCATCAGGATAGGAGGTTCCAATAAGTATTTCTTAATCTTATCAAAAGCAGTTTGACAATCATCGTTCCATTCGACTACCTGATCGTTCTTTAATAGTTTGAAAATTGGTTCACAGGTAGACGTCAGATGAGAGATGAACCTTGCAATATAGTTCAAGCGTCCCAAGAATCCTCTAACCTCCTTTTCAGTACGGGGGACCGACATTTCTTGTATAGCTTTTACTTTTGCTGGATCGACCTCAATGCCCTTGTTGCTGATAATAAATCCCAGAAGTTTACCAGACCTAACTCCAAAAGTGCACTTACTTGGATTCAGCCTGAGTTTGTATTCCTTCAACCTGGCAAACAGCTTTTGCAAATGCTCAAGGTGTTCCTCTTCCGTTTGTGATCGAGCTATCATGTCGTCTACGTAAACTTCAATCTCATGATGTATCATATCATGAAACAAAGCTACCATGGCACGTTGATAAGTTGCCCCTGCATTCTTTAGTCTGAACGACATCACCTTGTAACAAAAGGTACCCCATTGTGTAACAAAGGTTGTTTTCTCCATGTCCTCGGAGGCCATTTTAATCTGGTTGTAGCCCGAGAATCCGTCCATGAAAGAAAATACTTTGTGCTGAGCTGTGTTGTCAATCAAAATGTCGATATGGGGTAGAGGAAAATCATCTTTAGGGCTGGCCCTGTTCAAATCCCGGTAGTCCACACACATTCTGACCTTGCCGTCTTTTTTGGGAACGGGCACAATGTTAGCAACCCATTGTGGATAGGATGTAACAGCCAGAAAGCCAGCGTTGAATTGCTTCATTACTTCAACTTTAATCTTCTCAGACATGTCGGGCCTCATTCAGCGGACTTTTTGCTTGATCGGTGGACATTCTTCTCTTGTAGGGAGACGGTGAACCACGATATCTGTGTCTAACCCGGGCATGTCTTCATAAGACCAAGCGAAGATTTCAACGTATTCATTCAACAACTGTATTAAGCGTTCCTTGACAATTGGTTCCAAATTGGCACCCACTTTGACTTCTTTCCTGTCTTCCTCTGTTCCTAAGTTGACGGTTTCCAACAACTCTTCATGAGGCAAGATGGCCCTCTCTTCTTGTTGTAGAAGTCTGGCTAGCTCTCCCGGTACTTCACAATCTTCGTCATCTTTGTACTCAGCCTGATTGACCAAATCTTCAGAATTATTGAAGGATACAACAGAATAGTCACCCATGGAATCCGGAGTGGATGGGTACCTGCATTTGTGAGTGTGGGTGTGTGTAAGGGATAGCCATCCTTTAACAAACAAAAATGAAAAAGGAAAGAAAATGAACACATCAGTTTATAAATGAAAAACATCCAATGATTCATTAAACATGGCATATGATTATGAAGAGAATCAAAACCCTTACAAATGGACCTATATGCCCCGGGAAAGGCATGATGTGAAACATAGTGTGCAGATTGTTTAAGAGAAATTATTATAGACCAACAGGAGATGTTTGAAATATAAATTACTGATTAATGAAAGTAATGGGAACGAAGTCTTTCGCCTCCCAGTTGTGCAGTCCCCCTTCAATGGTTGGGAAGATCCAATCTTCAATGTTACCCTCTTCGTCTTCGTCTTCTAAAGCGTTGATTCCATGAGGAGAAATCTTGATGGGTGTCTTTTCAATTTTGGAGCGACGCATAGCTTTTTTCCCCGCAGCGGTAAATCCTAACCCAAACTTGTCTGTCTTGTGGGGAAAGTCAGGTAACTGTCCCCATGTTGAGCTCTTCCCCTCCTTCATTGCAGCCTTTGCGTCTTTCAGAGATGCCATCCTGGCCACCTGCTTGGGTACCTCAGCTACTGCCTTTGCTACTGCAACCTCGGGAGAAACTTCCTCGAAGTGTTGAAAGGGTGTTTCATTGAATTCGCCGTCCACTTCCACATACTGAAAGGAGTTCAGATGACTGATCATGTACTCCTCCTCACCGTGTACAGTTATGATTTTTCCCTTAACAGGGTATTTCAACATCTGATGTAGAGAGAAGGTGACCGCCCCAGCATTATGTATCCATGGCCTTCCTAGCAAGCAAGAGTATGATGGGCGGATGTCCATCACATAGAATGTTGAGTGGAACACTTCAGTTCCTACCTTGATGGGAATGTCGACCTCCCCATGCACCATTCTTTTAGACCTGTCAAAGGCCCTGACAATGATATTACTTGGTTTCAGCTCCAAGCCTTCACAATCCAACCGGTCCAGAGCTTTCTTAGGCAGCACGTTTAGGGAAGAACCAGTATCGACCAAAACATGGGCGAGAGTGGTTCCTCGGCATTCAACCGAAACATGCAGTGCGTCATTATGCTTCCTTCCTTTCGGAGTCAGGTCAACATCAGAGAAACCCAGGCCGTTGTCGGCGGTAAGGCTGGCTACACAATCTTGGAATTGATCGGCTGAGGTTTCTTGGGGCACATGGGCTGTCTTCAAAAACCTTATCAAGGCTTTGGCATGAGCCTCCGAACAGAGCAATGCTAGTATGTAGGTATCTTCAATGGAGTTTGAGCTTTGGTTGAGCTTGCCTGAAGTCCAAGGATGCTTCCCAAGTACCTAGCTTGCTTTGAAACTGCCTGTATCGTGCTGTAGAAGTTCACCTGCACAGCTTGAAAGTGAAAATGGCAAACGTGGTTAGGGGTGTTACAGCTTATGTTTAAGGCTTGGGATAGTTTCAATAGATGATATGGAATGTGTTTGAAAGGTTTTTAGTCAAAGTGCACGAGCAAACTGAATTGTGCAACTCAATCTGCAGGGATGCCCTATTTTTTGCAACAAAATGGTGATTCTGAGTTTTGGGAGGTATGAGGGATCAATCAATCGTGCTTTAGGTTAGTTGGGATGTATGGGAGGTGAGAACAAAGTTTGTGTTTGGCTGTGTTGACAGGAATGAAAGATGGAGAGTTTTTGCAAGGTTTCTTCAAATGTAAGCAAGGATAGTGTGTAAGTGTCCAAGGCCTGTACAAGCCATCTTGTATACTGCAAACAAAACCTCTAGGCCCCCTCTAATCCATGGATTTGATTTGCAATCTCATATCTTTGTCCAAGGCTCAATGCATAATGGTTTGACATAAAGCTACTTTTGCAAAAATGGCAAAATCACTTTTACTACTTAAGGCTTAATTTGATGTGTAATGTCCAAATGGGTGAAATAATGCCTTAACACAATGGTTAGGCATTAAATTGTTGAGTGCAAATAGGTTTAGAGGCCTGCAAGATAGCATAAACCATGCTGATTTGAAAAATGCCAATGTTGTGAACATGCCTTGGCCATGAACAAAAGTGAGTTTTTGCCAACTTTGCAAATTCGATTCTCTCTAACCACAAGGGTGTTTGATGAGTTCTTGGACAATTTGGAAAGCTTGGAATGTGTACTACAATCCATCTTTGTAATGCAAATTGAAATTCCAAGTGGAATCATGTGAAAAATGGCCAAGAAGTTGGACCAAAATCCTGCCTAGAATAGGGCAAAATTTCTCTAAGTTAAAAATGTTTTGCACCCTTGTTCCAAAAATCATAACTTGAGATACAAGCTTCCTTTGAGAAAACTTTGTGAATCAAAGTTGTAGATTTTCTAATGGACTGCAACTTTCATGTTTCAAGTTTTGTTTGAATCCAATTGCATCTTGGTGAAAAAATGAGACAAAGTTAGGAAAAAATAAGGAAATTTCATAACTTAGAAAAAATCCAAGTTATGAAATTTTCTCATTTTAAACCCTAATTTGCAATTTTGGGTTTCTTGATGAACAAGTTTCATAATTTGACATGTATTGATGAAAAATGAATCTTGGCACTTGATTTTGACCAAAAAGTCAAAGTTTGACTTTTTATTATACAGTCAAATTTTAATCAGTTGACTGAAAAATTCATCTGTCAATCCTATGCATTTGAGATCTTTTGAACTTGTTGAATGTGTCAAGACAATGTCATTGAGTCCTTGAGTCCATATGTGAGCTTGGTTTGCCATTGGTTAGGTTAAGCAGTCAAAAATTGCCTTTGTGCAGTCAAAACCCTAAAAATGACCATTTTGCCCTTTTGGTGATCTGATCAAATTTCTTGTGGAGTTGTGATCCAAACTTGATCAAATGGTCCATATGAGTTAATTATGTTGATGTGGGTCAAATTTCATGAGGTTTGACTGTCAATTGGCCACAGTTGACTTTTTCCCTAATACAGCTGATTTTTAGGTCAACTGTCCAATTGACTGGGCAAAAATTGGAGTCAAGGCTTGAAACTTGGTATGGATAAACTTGTAAGCCCAACATGAAGCATGCAAGTCACTTTGGGCATTTTAGGTCAAAACATCCCTGTGCAAACTCAAACCCTAATTTGGGTCAACAGTGCAAGGAGGGGTCTTGAGCAGAGCAAACCCTAACTTGATCTTGAGCTCCAAGAGTCTTGTGATGAGAAAATGTTGGTGAAAAGGGAGGGAAAATTTTGGGGGTACAACAGTTGCCCCTGTTCAATATTCTTGGACCTGAAGAGTTAGATTGGCAAGTTTGCCTTTCGCGTCTTGAAGGTAAAAGGAGATTGGACACTAGAGTGCCCGTAAATTTGCACTCGTCATGACATGGATGTGGGAATGGGCTTAAAGATGCCATTTGGAGATGGGCTTAAAGATGCCATCTGGAATGTATGTTGTAGGTGAAAGAAATGCACATCAGAAAGGTGTCCATATTTTGGAATATCTCTGAACTAGGGGTCTGAATAAGCAATAGATTGACATCCGTGTTTGGAGAATCCGTAAACTGTTTCCAGAAGTCTTGAAGTTGAATAAGAAATAGATTAGCATCCATGTTGGGAAGCGTCCGTAAACTGTTTTCAAAAGTTGAGTCTGAACAAGCGATAGATTAACATCCGTGTTTGGAGAATCCGTAAACTGTTTTCAGAAGTCTTGGAGTTGAATAAGCAATAGATCAGCATCCATGTTGGGAAGCGTCCGTAAACTATTTTCAAAAGTTGAATCTGAACAAGCGATAGATTAACATCCGTGTTTGGAGAATCCGTAAACCGTTTTCAGAAGTCTTGGAGTTGAATAAGCAATAGATCATCATCCATGTTGGGAAGCGTCCGTAAACTATTTTCAAAAGTTGAATCTGAACAAGCGATAGATTAACATCCGTGTTTGGAGAATCCGTAGACTGTTTTCAGAAGTCTTGGAGTTGAATAAGCAATAGATCAGCATCCATGTTGGGAAGCATCCGTAAACTATTTTCAAAAGTTGAATCTGAACAAGCGATAGATTAACATCCGTGTTTGGAGAATCCGTAAACTGTTTTAAGAAGTCTTGGAGTTGAATAAGCAATACATCAGCATCCATGTTGGGAAGCGTCCGTAAACTGTTTTCAAAAGTTGAATCTGAACAAGCGATAGATTAACATCTGTGTTTGGAGAATCCGTAAACCGTTTTCAGAAGTCTTGGAGTTGAATAAGCAATAGATCATCATCCATGTTGGGAAGCGTCCGTAAACTAGTTTCAAAAGTTGAATCTGAACAAGCGATAGATTAACATCTGTGTTTGGAGAATCCGTAGACTGTTTTCAGAAGTCTTGGAGTTGAATAAGCAATAGATCAACATCCATGTTGGGAAGCATCCGTAAACTGTTTTCAAAAGTTGAATCTGAACAAGCGATAGATTAACATCCGTGTTTGGAGAATCCCTAGACTGTTTTCAGAAGTATGAAGCTTATTAATCTTATCCTGAAAAGGGTAAAATATTAGCTGAAACACAAAGTTATGTTGCATGAAATGTATGATGCAGTATATATGTTATATCAATGTTTATGATATATGAATGTAATGAATGCGCATGTAAGCTGAGTAGCTGTCTTGCTGAGGATGGATGAATCCTGGATAATGAAATCTTTGACTGCTGCTGGGGAAAGTAAATCCTTGACTGCTGTAGGGGATTGCAGGAATCTTTGATTGCTGAAGCTGAGACATCCTTGTTGACTGCTGACTGCTTGGGGAACAAGATCTTCAGTTGTTGAGGGATCTTAGGACCACTGTTGGGGATTGAAAATCCTTGGTGACTTGTGGGGAATGAGAATTCTGATGATCTCTATTGGGGAGTCCGGAACCTGGTAGACTTATGCTGGAGAAGTAAGACTGAGAATCTTCAATCTAATGGGAAGTATCTCTGTGGGGAGTCCGGAACCTGGTAGACTTATGCTGGAGAAGTAAGACTGAGAATCTTCAATCTAATGGGAAGTATCTCTGTGGGGAGAATGTTCATTAATCTGGTTCCGCTGGGGATTGACAGTTGGAAGTTTCAGCTCCGCTGAGGACTAACAGTTTTGGCTTCACTGGGGATAGGATTTTCAGATTTTTAGGGCTCCACTGGGGATACTGAGACTTAACTCTGAGGGGAATTAAGTTCTGGAAGGCTCTCTGGCTGGGGAAATCAGCTTTGAGAAAGCTTTTGTTCTGCTGAGGATCCTGAAGTTTAACTCTGTTTGGGGAATTTGGAGTTTAATTCCGCGGGGGATTTCTTCTGAAAGGGCATCAAGATACCTATCCGTACCTTCAACCTATCAGCAATCAACTTTCTTGATTTGTAAGAAAATGATTATGTTCAAATGCATATGCCTATTTAACAAAACATTGGACGTTTCTCAAATAAAACACAAGTGTAAAAAAAAGCAAAAGGAAGACAAAGCAAATTTCTGTACTTGGAAAAATGTTTGTATTAACTTTTTTATGAGTATCTTTGTACAAAGGAGACATGCATCCTAGTAAGAGGATTTTGTCGTAAAAAATTGAAAATTTTATACAAAAGAAAGATGGCTATGTGTAACAATTCCATGGGATTCCCATTCTGTTATAGCCTTCACGACTCTGAATATCTTGTCCATTCAATGCTTCGTCTGCCGATGATTGGATTGATCAGAAGCTCGGAACTTGTTGATGAAGAGATTGTTCTTTAAAGTGATCCGACGAGACATAGTCATACGCTTTAATTCCCTAACTTTTGCCTGGATCACCCTTTCGGTTTTTCAATCCACCGGGAGACCCTTTTTTGCCCAAGTCGCCCTTTCGGGTTTTCAACTTGCCGGGTGTATAGATTTTTTTGTTTTATCCTTAATTTTTGCCTGAACCGCCCTTTCGGGTTTTCGGTTCACCGGGATGCCCATTTTTGCCCAAGTCTCCCTTTCGGGTTTTCGACTTGTCGGGTTGTTTTAGGTGTAGTATCTTTTGACTATGTCTGTGTTCGCAGGGTGTGGCAAATCGTCGCCGTCCATGGTGGTCAGAATCATTGCACCACCGGAAAATATGCTCTTGATCACAAATGGTCCTTCGTAAGTAGGAGTCCATTTGCCCCTGAGATCACTTTGCGGCAAGATGATCCGCTTGATTACAAGATCTCCGACTTGATATACTTGACGTCTGACTTTCTTGTTGAAAGCCTTGATCATCCGTTTTTGGTACGTCTGACCATGGCAAACAGTAGTGAGTCGCTTCTCATCGATCAAATTGAGTTGATCAAGTCGGGTCTGAATCCAATCGTCTTCACTCAAACCAGCGTCCTTCATAATCCTTAGAGAAGGAATCTGAACTTCCATGGGTAAGACAACTTCCATGCCATATACCAAATAAAATGGGGTTGCCCCTATTGAAGTACGTGCCGTGGTACGGTACCCATGCAGAGCAAACAGTAACATCTCATGCCAGTCCTTGTAGGTAACTGTCATTTTCTGAATGATCTTCTTGATGTTTTTGTTCGCAGCTTCAACAGCATCGTTCATCTTCGGCCGATAGGGAGATGAATTGTGATGATAAATCTTGAACTGTTCGCATAGAGCGGTGATCATAGTATTGTTCAGATTAGTACCGTTGTCTGTAATGATCCTGTCGGGGACACCGTACCGGCATGTGAGGTTCTGCTTGATGAAGCGAGCAACCACATTTTTTGTAACAGAGGCAAAGGAGGCTGCCTCGACCCACTTGGTGAAATAGTCAATAGCGACCAGGATGAAGCGATGTCCATTGGACGCTGTGGGCTTGATCTCTCCAATCATGTCAATGCCCCACATTGCGAATGGCCAAGGAGCTGTCAGAATGTTGAGAGGGACAGGAGGAATATGTATCTTGTCGGCGTAGACTTGACATTTGTGGCAAGTACGTGAATGTTGATGGCAATCAGCTTCCATGGTAGACCAGTAATAGCCTGCCCTTAGAATCTTCTTAGCCATCGTATGTCCGCTCAAGTGGGTGCCAAACGTGCCACTATGTATCTCAGTCATGATTAACTCCGCTTCAGCTTTGTCCACACAACGAAGTAGAACACAATCATGGCTGCGCTTATAAAGGATGCCATCGCTTAGGAAGAACTTGGCTGCAAATCTCCTTAAGAACTTCTTGTCATTTACGGAAGCTCCTTCAGGATATTCTCTAGTCTGGAGATACCTTTTGATTTCATGGAACCAGGGTTGTTCCCCTACTTCTTCGGTATTAATCTCATGACAATGTGCAGGTTCGTCCATTCGCTCGATGGTGATTTGGGGAGCCTCGTTATCCCAGTTGAGTTTAAACATGGAAGACATTGTAGCCAGAGCATCTGCTAGCTAATTTTCTTCTCGCGGGAAATGCTCGAAAGTAATCTGCTCGAAATGAGGCAGCAATGTTAGGACATGTTCTTTATATGGGATAAGATTAGGATGTTTAGTGTCCCATTCTCCTTTGATTTGACTGATAACCAAAGCCGAGTCCCCAAATACAACCAAAGATTTGATCCCCAGGTCTATAGCAGCCTTGAGACCAAAGATGCAAGCTTCATATTCGGCCATGTTGTTGGTACAGCTGAAGCAAAGTCGGGCCGTAAAAGGTGTATGGCAACCTTCAGGGGAAATGAGTACCGCACCGATACCGTTTCCAAGTGCATTTGAAGCACTATCAAAGTACAGGGTCCATCGGGATTCATTTTCAGGTCCGTCATACGGTCCGTTACCTTCAATGTTGTCCAACATCATGATGTCCTCGTCTGGGAAGTCGAATCTCATGGATTGATAATCTTCGATAGCTTGATGAGCTAGATGGTCAGCTAGTACACTCCCTTTTATAGCTTTTTGGGTAGTATACTGGATGCCATACTCAGTCAAGATCATTTTCCATCTAGCGATTCTTCCAGATAAAGCAGGCTTCTCGAAGATATACTTGATCGGGTCCATTTTGGAGATCAGCAAAGTGGTATGAGTCAACATATACTGCCTTAGTCGGCAAGCAGCCCATACCAAAGCGCAGCAAGTTTTCTTGAGCAGTGAGTAGCGAGTCTCACAGTCGGTAAACTTTTTGCTAAGGTAATAAATGGCATGCTCTTTTCGACCAGACTCGTCATGTTGGCCCAGTACACACCCCATTGAGTTGTCCAAAATAGTCAGATACATGATCAGTGGCCTTCCTTCAACGGGTGGCATCAGGATAGGAGGTTCCAATAAGTATTTCTTAATCTTATCAAAAGCAGTTTGACAATCATCGTTCCATTCGACTACCTGATCGTTCTTTAATAGTTTGAAAATTGGTTCACAGGTAGACGTCAGATGAGAGATGAACCTTGCAATATAGTTCAAGCGTCCCAAGAATCCTCTAACCTCCTTTTCAGTACGGGGGACCGACATTTCTTGTATAACTTTTACTTTTGCTGGATCGACCTCAATGCCCTTGTTGCTGACAATAAATCCCAGAAGTTTACCAGACCTAACTCCAAAAGTGCACTTACTTGGATTCAGCCTGAGTTTGTATTCCTTCAACCTGGCAAACAGCTTTTGCAAATGCTCAAGGTGTTCCTCTTCCGTTTGTGATCGAGCTATCATGTCGTCTACGTAAACTTCAATCTCATGATGTATCATATCATGAAACAAAGCTACCATGGCACGTTGATAAGTTGCCCCTACGTTCTTCAGTCCGAACGACATCACCTTGTAACAAAAGGTACCCCATTGTTTAACAAAGGTTGTTTTCTCCATGTCCTCGGGGGCCATTTTAATCTGGTTGTAGCCCGAGAATCCGTCCATGAAAGAAAATACTTTGTGCTGAGCTGTGTTGTAAATCAAAATGTCGATATGGGGTAGAGGAAAATCATCTTTAGGGCTGGCCCTGTTCAAATCCCGGTAGTCCACACACATTCTGACCTTGCCGTCTTTTTTAGGAACGGGCACAATGTTAGCAACCCATTGTGGATAGGATGTAACAGCCAGAAAGCCAGTGTTGAATTGCTTTATTACTTCAACTTTAATCTTCTCAGACATGTCGGGCCTCATTCAGCGGACTTTTTGCTTGATCGGTGGACATTCTTCTCTTGTAGGGAGACGGTGAACCACGATATCTGTGTCTAACCCGGGCATGTCTTCATAAGACCAGGCGAAGATTTCAACGTATTCATTCAACAACTGTATTAAGCGTTCCTTGACAATTGGTTCCAAATTGGCACCCACTTTGACTTCTTTCCTGTCTTCCTCTGTTCCTAAGTTGACGGTTTCCAACAACTCTTCATGAGGCAAGATGGCCCTCTCTTCTTGTTGTAGAAGTCTGGCTAGCTCTCCCGGTACTTCACAATCTTCGTCATCTTTGTACTCAGCCTAATTGACCAAATCTTCAGAGTTATTGAAGGATACAACAGAATAGTCACCCATGGAATCCGGAGTGGATGGGTACCTGCATTTGTGAGTGTGGGTGTGTGTAAGGGATAGCCATCCTTTAACAAACAAAAATGCAAAAGGAAAGAAAATGAACACAACAGTTTATAAATGAAAAACATCCAATGATTCATTAAACATGGCATATGATTATGAAGAGAATCAAAACCCTTACAAATGGACCTACATGCCCCGGGAAAGGCATGAGGTGAAACATAGTGTGCAGATTGTTTAAGAGTAATTATTATAGACCAACAGGAGATGTTCGAAAGATAAATTACTGATTACTGAAAGTAATGGGAACGAAGTCTTTCGCATCCCAGTTGTGCAGTCCCCCTTCAATGGTTGGGAAGATCCAATATTCAATGTTACCCTCTTCGTCTTCGTCTTTTAAAGCGTTGATTCCACGAGGAGAAATCTTGATGGGTGTCTTTTCAATTTTGGAGCGACGCATAGCTTTTTGCCCCGCAGCGGTAAATCCTAACCCAAACTTGTCTGTCTTGTGGGGAAAGTCAGGTAACTGTCCCCATGTTGAGCTCTTCCCCTCCTTCATTGCAGCCTTTGCGTCTTTCAGAGATGCCATCCTGGCCACCTGCTTGGGTACCTCAGCTACTGCCTTTGCTACTGCAACCTCGGGAGAAACTTCCTCGAAGTGTTGAAAGGGTGTTTCAATGAATTCGCCGTCCACTTCCACATACCGAAAGGAGTTCAGATGACTGATCATGTACTCCTCCTCACCGTGTACAGTTATGATTTTTCCCTTAACAGGGTATTTCAACATCTGATGTAGAGAGGAGGTGACCGCCCCAGCATTATGTATCCATGGCCTTCCTAGCAAGCAAGAGTATGATGGGCGGATGTCTATCACATAGAATGTTGAGTGGAACACTTCAGTGCCTACCTTGATGGGAATGTCGACCTCCCCATGCACCATTCTTTTAGACCCGTCAAAGGCCCTGACAATGATATTACTTGGTTTCAGCTCCAAGCCTTCACAATCCAACCGGTCCAGAGCTTTCTTAGGCAGCACGTTTAGGGAAGAACCAGTATCGACCAAAACATGGGCGAGAGTGGTTCCTCGGCATTCAACCGAAACATGCAGTGCGTCATTGTGCTTCCTTCCTTTCGGAGTCAGGTCAGCATCAGAGAAACCCAGGCCGTTGTCGGCGGTAAGGCTGGCTACACAATCTTGTAATTGATCGGCTGAGGTTTCTTGGGGTACATGGGCTGTCTTCAAAAACCTTATCAAGGCTTTGGCATGAGCCTCCAAACAGAGCAATGTAGGTATGTAGGTATCTTCAATGGAGTTTGAGCTTTGGTTGAGCTTGCCTGAAGTCCAAGGATGCTTCCCAAGTACCTAGCTTGCTTTGAAACTGCCTGTATCGTGCTGTAGAAGTTCACCTGCACAGCTTGAAAGTGAAAATGGCAAACGTGGTTAGGGGTGTTACAACTTGTGTTTAAGGCTTGGGATAGTTTCAATAGATGATATGGAATGTGTTTGAAAGGTTTTTAGTCAAAGTGCACGAGCAAACTGAGTTGTGCAACTCAATCTGCAGGGATGCCCTGTTTTTTGCAACAAAATGGTGATTCTGAGTTTTGGGAGGTATGAGGGATCAATCAATCGTGCTTTAGGTTAGTTGGGATGTATGGTAGGTGAGAACAAAGTTTGTGTTTGGCTGTGTTGACAGGAATGAAAGATGGAGAGTATTTGCAAGGTTTCTTCAAATGTAAGCAAGGATAGTGTGTAAGTGTCCAAGGCCTGTACAAGCCATCTTTTATACTGCAAACAAAACCTCTAGGCCCCCTCTAATCCCTGGATTTGATTTGAAATCTCATATCTTTGTCCAAGGCTCAATGCATAATGGTTTGACATAAAGCTACTTTTGCAAAAATGGCAAAATCACTTTTACTACTTAAGGCTTAATTTGATGTGTAATGTCCAAATGGGTGAAATAATGCCTTAACACAATGGTTAAGCATTAAATTGTTGAGTGCAAAGAGGTTTAGAGGCCTGCAAGATAGCATAAACCATGCTGATTTGAAAAATGCCAATGTTGTGAACATGCCTTGGCCATGAACAAAAGTGAGTTTTGGCCAACTTTGCAAATTCGATTCTCTCTAACCACAAGGGTGTTTGATGAGTTCTTGGATAATTTGGAAAGCTTGGAATGTGTACTAAAATCCATATTTGTAATGAAAATTGAAATTCCAAGTGGAACCATGTGAAAAATGGCCAAGAAGTTGGACCAAAATCCTGCCTAGAATAGGGTAAAATTTCTCAAGTTAAAAATGTTATGCACCCTTGTTCCAAAAATCATAACTTGAGATACAAGCTTCCTTTGAGAAAACTTTGTGAAATAAAGTTGTAGATTTTGTAATGGAATACAACTTTCATGTTTCAAGTTTTGTTTGAATCCAATTGCATCTTGGTGAAAAAATGAGACAAAGTTAGGAAAAAATAAGGAAATTTCATAACTTAGAAAAATTCTAAGTTATGAAATTTTCTCATTTTAAACCCTAATTTGCAATTTTGGGTTTCTTGATGAACAAGTTTCATAATTTTACATGTCTTGATGAAAAATGAATCTTGGCACTTGATTTTGACCAAAAAGTCAAAGTTTGACTTTTCAGTATACAGTCAAATTTTGATCAGTTGACTGGAAAATTCATCTGTCAATCCTATGCATTTGAGATCTTTTGAACTTGTTGAATGTGTCAAGACAATGTCATTGAGTCCTTGAGTCCATATGTGAGCTTGGTTTGCCATTGGTTAGGTTAAACAGTCAAACATTGCCTTTGTGCAGTCAAAACCCTAAAAATGACCATTTTGCCCTTTTAGTGATGTGATCAAATTTCTTGTGGAGTTGTGACCCAAACTTGATCAAATGGTCCATATGAGTTCATTATGTTGATGTGAGTCAAATTTCATGAGGTTTGACTGTCAATTGGCCACAGTTGACTTTTTCCCCAATACAACTGATTTTTAGGTCAACTGTCCAATTGACTGGGCAAAAATTGGAGTCAAGGCTTGAAACTTGGTATGGATAAACTTGTAAGCCCAACATGAAGCATGCAAGTCACTTTGGGCATTTTAGGTCAAAACATCCCTATGCAAACTCAAACCCTAATTTGGGTCAACAGTGCAAAGAGGGGTCTTGAGCAGAGCAAACCCTAACTTGATCTTGAGCTCCAAGAGTCTTTTGATGAGAAAATGTTGGTGAAAAGGGAGGGAAAATTTTGGGGTACAAAACTGACGATGTACAAGCATTCTTTCAAATCCTAAACACTGGAGTTATAAGGAAGATAATCCCTAGTCAACCCATTCGAGCCAAAGAAGTAGAAGTTTTTCTTTTTCATAAAATTAAAACCTTTAAATAAAACCTGGGGCAGGGTAGTCTCTCAGTTAATTCAAACGCGCGTTTAGCCGCAAACTCTCATCTCGTAATACAACGAATGACATCAAGAAACATTCCTCTGGAATCAAAAGAAGGTGATGGTTCCTGTTGTACCCCAAAATTTTCCCTCCCATTTTTCATAAGAAAAGCACAACCCTAGGGTTTCTCAAATATTCAAGATTGGCTCAAGAATCGATCATACAGATTTTCTCCTGTGGCAGTAAATCAACAATCAGGGTTTTTCTCGCATTTCTCAGAAGAAATTGAGTTCTAAAAAATTCAATTGATTTTCACATGTTTTCATGCTCTCTCAAATTTACTGAAAATGCAGTGTTTGTTTTCAAGGTTAACCAGATGATTCGCGTCTTCTCAAACATTTGTTTGTTTAGGAATTGAAATAGACAGTGTGTGTTTTGATTGGAATGCAGTTGCAAGATTACAAAGTTATTGGATTACTTGGAGTTTAAGTTATCAGATTGGAGCATTTTGTTTCATTTATCTTGATTGGGAATCTGTAAGATTTAGTTAAGATGCGAAGAGGAAATTGAGAGTTATTGATAGTAAAGGATTTTAATGGACATCAGAATATCTCATAAAGACTTTCTCCATTTTATTTCAGAAGTTGGTACAAAACAATTTATTATTTGAATGCTTTAGGTTTTACAACTTATTGTATTTGAAAAATAAATTAGTACAATTGATTGATTGTTTCTCTCTAAATTACAAAGAAATTGAGTCTATGCCTAAGGTTGACTGAGCTTCCATTGCTTCCATGCTTGCCACAGAGTCTCTTGCTTCCCCTGCTTTGCCACCATCCAGTTGTGCTCATATGAAAACAAAAGACAGAAGAAAAATAGTTAGTACAGTTAATTGGACATAAGCAAGAATTTTCAAAAGAAAGAAAAAGTGTTCATCATTAAAGTTTGCAATTTGGAATCAGAAGGCTATTTTTTATTTTTTTCTCTATTTGCAAATCACAAGAGAATTGTTCCTCTTGGTTCATAAAAAGAGAAATGTAAGCAAGCTATCCAAACAAGAGGAATGCAGCAAGGCTGTCCAATTTACAACAAATAGCAAAAGCAAACAGAATAATACAAACTGGATGCAGCAGGCTGTCCAAACAAACAACAAAGTTATCCAAACAGCATAAACAAGCAAGCAGCATAGCAGTACAAGCAAGCAGTACGAGCAAGCAGTACAAGCAAGCAGCACAAGCAACAAGCAGCATATCAGTAGACAGAAGGAAACACAAAGAAAGTACAACAATATAATAAACTAAGTCAACAAGCAAGAGGCTTGTACAATAGCCTTTTCATCATTTCCCTTATTTTTTGCAAAGTTTTCAGAAAAAGGGGTAAAAAGCAATTTGGTTTTTATCATTGAGAGAGGAGAGAGAGGAAAGAAATCACCTAAGTTATTGGAATTGCACAAAAGGTACAGCTTTGCTGCCCTGCCCATAGCCTGTCACAAGTTGCATAGAGTATGCTGAAAAACAAAACTACAACAAAGAGAGCAAAAGAACAAAAGCCCAAAGTATTCAAAGTATGAGGTTTTCCCCCCCTTTTTTTGAATAAGCTGTCAAAAGGCAACTAATATAACAGTGGACAAGGCTAAAGCAAAGGGAGAGGACATTTTATCAAACTCAGAAAATTCAACAACAAAAATCTAAAGTATAAAAAATTGTCAAACTCCCATCTTCCATCAAACACAACCAAACCTGTAACTCAGTTCAAGTATCAAAAACTGTAAAACCATTTCAAACCAAAAAAATCTACAATTTGCAAACCATCAACAAAATCATAAAACATACCAAGCCAAACCGTAACCAAAACAAAAAGAAACATAAAAATATCCCAAAACTGTAACCATCAAACCTGTTAAACCAAAATCAAAAAACCAAAGGAAAACAAACTGTCCAACCATCCCAAACCTCAAAAACCTGAAACTGATAAAAAGTAATAGTATCCAAACCAGCAATCACCAACCATTTTCAAAAACATTTCCAAACCTAAAACCTCCAAAACTATTAAGTTCCAAAATTGTTAAGATCCAAAACTAGTAAACCCCAAGTTTTCAAAACATTCAAACCAAAATGTAACAGCAACAACCATCAAAAATATCTCAATACCATCAATAAAACCTATCCAAGTTTCAAACACCAAGAACCAATATGAGTCCCAACTAAGAAACAAAAGTCATCCTCAAATCAAATCAGAACCAACTTCTCAATACCAAAAATACCAAAAACATATCCAATCACAAAAAAAAAAAAAACAGAAGCACAACATCATTATCATTCAAAGCTCAAAGAGATTACCAAAAGCACGTCCTCAAATCATCTTCATTTCTTCCCCCTTCATTTCCAGCCACCAAGGAGCATCATCATCTCGGTCTCACCATCCTCGTCCACTTCACTGAAAAGCCATAAATAATTATGACTATTTCACTTTCTTTATGAGCCATTTCCTGCATCTCAAGGTATGATAGAGTAGGTTAACAGAAAAATATGAACAAGATAAAACAACAACAGAAAATCGTTCAAGTTCAACAAAAACAGAACATCACCTTTTCACGAAAGAAGCAATTAGGGCTTGGTTAGGAGATGAGTTTGAATGGCGCTCCGGTAACGGAAAACTGAGGGGGAAGATCAGATAAGCTTGAATCCGACATTAGAGTTTTCATAGAAACACGAATCACGTTGAGATGAGGAGAGATTAGGGTGTTTCGGCCAAAAGCTTAAGAGTTTGAGAGATTTCAGAGATTTCAAAGATGAACGAATTTGGAAGAGAGGGACGAAGGAGACAACGACGCCGCTCTGTACCAAGGGTTCACAAACCCTAATCTTTGTTTACCCTAATCAGAAAATTAGATAGTAATGGGCATTGGGCCAGCTTATTTTCAAACCCTTCTCATGCCCATACGCGCTTGATAACACCCCCCTCATTCTGATCTGCTTTTGTTAACAGCAAAGATAGCAATACCTTTGGGCCTCTCATCCAATCCCTTAAGCCCATTTTCACTTGTTGTTTTTTTTTAATTTAATTTAATTTGTTTTATTTCTTTTTTGTTAATAATATACTAATGAATTTTAGAACTTCATTTTATTAAATTAATTTAGTTTTTAGTGATTAGTTTTCTTTTACCATTTTCTCTTTTTTATAAAAAAATCATTTTTATTATTTTTCTTACATTTAATAAAAACACCAAGAAACATTAATTTAGTTAGTTTTCTTTATTTTAAGTTTGTTTACATAATTAATAAAATACAAAAAAAGAATAATAATAATAAAATTTTAATCTTTCTTTTTTAGAATATATTTTATTTCTCTCTTTTCAAGTAAATTCATACATTTCATACCTTGTTGATTTTATTTCATAAATTGTCATAGCTTTGTATTAAAGCGCATAACAATTCGATTTGGTTGTATTATTTGATATTTGGACATTGCTATTTCACTTGATTCATCCCCATTTGTAACAATTGTACCCCCATTCCCGAACATTCTGTAATAGTTTAGAATTTCAATTCTCGCAGTTTATTGCTTTCTATATATTGTATAGTAATTAGGCATGTATGGCAAGATTCAAAAATCAATCGCTAGATGACCTAATCCAAGAATAAAACAACTTGAAATCAACACACTTTTCACACGCGAACCTCTAGGCTAACCTCGCTCGTTGCCTCGGAAATACAATCGTGTCCCTCGAATATGAGACACTCTAGCAATGACCCTTCAATAAACAAAGATCGTAGTTCCTCGATGACCCTTAATGTTGCCTTTGATAAAATGATCTCGTCCCTTACAAAAAATTGCTAGAGCGTCTCACAAGTTGCCTTCAATGATTGTAAAATTGACCCGCGCCTGTCCCTTAACATCCAATGGTGGGGCTTCTTACCAAATCAATGGTAAGATATCACCATTAGAAGGAAGAAGAAAAGAAGAACTTAAGACCTTTCGAGTAGATAGGTTCGCTCTTAGTTACTCGTTTGCTCACGACAAAAACTTTTACACCTACACCTCCATTTCAAAACACTTTCAAAAGACAAAACATTTTGTATACGTTCTTATAGAGACGAGAACCATTGCAAAACCTCTTTTCAAAACACTTTTCAAAAACACGATTCATAAACACATCTTTGAACCATTTTTTTAAAACAAAACTTTGTACACGTTCTTATAGAGACGAGAACCATTACAAAGAAATTTTCCAAAATACTTTCAAAACCCACACCACAAGCACACAATTAAACAAAAGCAAGTGATCTAAAATGAGTAACTAAGAGCCCATGGAAAACCATGGATGAAAAGGGTGCTAATACCTTCCCTTTTCATAATCTACCCCCCGAACCCGAGAAAATTTTCGAAAGGTCTTTCCTGTGCTTTTTTACCTTTCCTTTTGGATAAAAGAAAAGTTTGTGGCAACTCTTGCTAACCGCACAAGTGCAAACGAAACGCAAAACCTCAAGTCAGTTCTCCCACCGTATCACAGAACTGGCGACTCTGCTGGGGATCTTAAAAAGTGGGGTTACTTTAGGGTTTTAGATCACCTTTACATGCTTATCTTGTTTGATTTGTATGCTTTACATTTTTGGTTCCTTGTTTGGGTTTGTTTTAAATCCTACACCTGGATTTGGGGATACCTTGTGGGTAAGTAGCAATAGACTGTGAGGGAACTGTGCGGGGTATACCTACATGGTTGAAGCAGTAACTATGTTGATGTGGCACTTTGGTTGGTACCGATAACCTTTGAGTTGAATCAAGGAGAGTACGGGGCCGCCGTGTGGTGTCATGAAACATCAACTGACCTTAGAACCTTACTTGGCCAACTTGGCCTTTTAGGATGTAGTGAGATGACTGACTTTGGTGCAGTCCGAAGTTGGTAGATACTAGATACTACACTCATTGAGGGTTGTTTTCTTGGAATATTTCGGTCGCCAGTAAAGTGGCTAAACTGAAACAATGAACACAAAATAATTGAGTGATATTGAGCTCCTTAGAACCCGGTTACTATTTCTAGGACAGGTTGAGCCAACTAAATTTCAAGAGGGTATTTACCTATGAAACCTCATGCAAGCCTAAAAAACTAAGGACTTGTCTGCTTTGTGTGAATATAATTATTTGTACATACACTTTCTTACCTCGCATATCTGTACATAACATCATACCATAGCATTTTCAATAACCATTTCAAGGATCTCGAGGGTCTTTGATGCAAGGTCACGTTGAACCAGACGTCTACCAGAGGGCAAGAGGATTTATTTTCCTCTAAAACAAACGCCGTCAAAGATCAAGTACAACAATTTAAGTCAAGGGCTATGACCCACTTGACATGGTGAGCTTGATTATCATGGAAAGACACCCACCGATATAAAGCTCTCCAATCAAAGATGTTGATCGAAATTCAACTTCTAACATTTTCTTGTGTTTACCCCGCAAGATCCTTGAAAACATGCATCCACATATCATGCATCATATCACGACAGGTTTCTCCCTTTTAGGTCTCCTTATCTTCCTACTGTTTATTTCAGTAGAGATGGCTCTAGAGAAGACTATCAAGGACATCCAGGCTCAAAACGCTCAACTTCAAGGGATGTTCTTGAACCTATCCAAGGGGCCGGAAGAAGTGAAATCTCTCCTCACTAGGGGCATGATCACGGGGAATCCTGAGAGCAACAAAGATGACCAGTTGGAGCTGCTGCGAACTGAGATAGCCATAATGAAAATCCAGATGATGGGACAACTGGTGGGCCAGATGGCTCTCATCTAAAACTTGGCACAAGGACAAGAGGAGCTGAGAGTCCTCATCAACAAGATCCATTAAGATGAATGCAAACAAATGGGGCAAACAACTAGGGTTGAGGATCAAGTCATCATTCAGCCTCCCTTGAGACAAGAAGCCGAGGGTAAACCTCCCCAGTTTGCTTCAGGGTCACAGGCCCAACAACAACCTCGCCAATGTCAACAGGGTAATCGGCATAAGCGAAATACATTTGAAAAGCGCTTCACTGAGATTAGCATGTCATTATCTCAAGTGCTGCAACGCTTGTTGGAAGTCAAGTTGATTGTATTAAGGGACCCCCCTCGGAATCCCAACACAACCTCTCCAGGGTACAATCCAAATGCAAGATGTACGTATCACTCCAACAGTCCTAGACATGACACCGATAGTTGTTGGGCATTGAGAAACAAAATTCAAGATCTGATTAAAGAAACAACGCTGGAGTTCACACAAGATAGCCAGATGAAAATCTTTCGCTGAGGGCTTTCCACCTAAAATGACAAGTTCGAACAAAGAGGCTTCTGTTCATTTTGAATTTCCAATGGTAATTTCTTTTGTTATTCAAACAATTATCTATTAATGTCAAACTCTGTTTCATTAATGCATTGCATATGTTTGTCTTGAATTCATCTTTTCGTTTTCACTATATTTAAACTATGCTTTTTATTCTTCTTATGACACAAACCTTTAGAGGGAGGATGACGAAAACAATGCCATAATCTCATACAGTATGCTTTTGGACAGACCTTGCTGACGATGTACATGCATTTCTTTCAAATCCTAAACACTGGAGTTATAAGGAAGATAATCCCTAGTCAACCCCTTCGAGCCAAAGAAGTAGAAGTTTTCTGTTTTAACACAAATTGAAACCTTTAATCAAAACCTGGGGCAGGGTAGTCTCTCAGTTAATTCAAACGCACGTTAAAGTCGCAAACTCTCATCTTGTAATACAATCAAAAACATTCCTTTGGAATCAAAAGACGGTGATGGTTCCTTATCACATAGGCAGTCATTATCTCTCAAAAAGAAAAGCCCACTGAGTCGAAACCTACAAAGGAGACTTAAAGAAAAAAACTGGGGCAACCCACTGACTGTAATCTCAAAACAAGAACAGTCAGGCAAAAATTAGGGATGATAAATCGAAAGAAAGAGGTCACTACAAATCCTCAACAAAAATAATGTTGCAAAAATGACTGCCTTCCAACAAATTTAACTTGTTTGAACCATCACCAAAATGTCATTCCAGACTCATTTGGAGTTCAAACGCACAATTAACGGAGTTTAGGACTGAAGAACATCACGAAGAGCGGGTGGGTACAAATATACTTTGAGCCTTTATCCTTTGTTTCTTAAACCGTGAACCAAGCCACGTTACAACCCTTCAAAAGTCCTAATTGAAGCATGAGTTAGTTCGAAAGCATACTGTTACAAAAGGTATCCTGACTCCTGTAAGGCTTTGCTTTAAATCCTGAGTTGAATTTTTCTTACAAAAGCTTTCTGCTAAAAAATGCATTTTCAAAATTTCAAGACAAGCATAAACTTTGCATTATTTGAATATCGTTGTTTGCATATGGCTATTTGTTTGGCAGCAGAGAAATTCACACAATGAATATCCAATGAACGAAAAGATCTCTCAGTGAACAAAATTACTTCAAGTGGGATGACACTTCCGTTGCAAAAATCTCCTATCAACAAGGGGGCATGACATGTCATTGTCCAGTACACCCGGGGGAGTCCATTCAAGATTTCAAGAAAATCTCTCAAAATGCAGAGTAACCTGGGGGAAGTCTCCGTCCCCGTCACTTGGAGCATTGAACGTCAATCCCAACAAAGGGTTGCACACAGTCAAACATTTCCTGGCAAAACCATAAACACTCGCTACTTGGGGCAGTGACAAATCTCCCCAAAATACTTCTCATAAGAGGACTCCCAGCCAGAGTTTCAATCTTTGATAACCTCTTCCCAGCTAAGTCGACCTCAAGAATCCCTGAGAATTTTTCCCATTAAAGTCGCCAGAATTCAACTCTTTTCTCCAGCACCGATTCAGGATTTATTTTCCCCAGCAAGAGATCATCTTGAAAACATTACATATCCGTACATCAGGATATCATACAACGCAATCTCATTTATTTTGAGAACATCATTGTTTGATATATGTCATGCAACTAATCTTTACCTTTCAGGAAAGATGCAATCAAATTCTCACAAAATTTAAGCTATGAAGCCTGGACCACGACCAGATAGTAGTTCATTCAACTTTCCTCTCCAACAGAGAGGATTCCTCAGTAGAATAATGGACGACCGAAGTTCCCAAAATTCAACAGAGATTATTCCTCAGAAGAATAACGGACGACCGAAGTTCCCAAAATTCAACAGAGATGATTCCTCAATAGAATAACAGACGACCGAAGTTCCCAAAATTCAACAGAGATGATTCCTCAAAAGAATAAAGGACGACCGAAGTTCCCAAAATTCAACAGAGATGATTCCTTAGAAGAATAACGGATGACCGAAGTTCCCAAAATTCAACAGAGATGGTACCCTAGTAGAATAACAGACAACTGAAGCTCCTAAAATTCTATTTCTCTCAAGACAAAAATCAACATTTCCCAGCAAAATCCTCCTCAAACAACAAAACAGGAATCCCCATTGGAAACATTCTAAGCAAAGTTTAAAGACACACATACTCTTCAACAGCAGTCCAGGATTTATTTTCCCCGGCATCTGTTGAAGATATTCCAAGACTTTCTTCTGGCTCAGTTAAATTGATTCTAAGTGTTGTACCCCAAAATTTGCCCTCTTATTTCACCAACATTTTCTCATCACAAGACCCTTGGAACTCAAGATCAAACTAGGGTTTGCTCTGCTCAAGACACCTCCTTGCACTGTTGACCCAAATTAGGGTTTGAGTTTGCACAAGGATATTTTGACCTACAATACCCGAATTGACTTTCATGCTTCTTGTTGGGTTCACAAGTTTGCCCATACCAAGTTTCAAGCCTTGATTCAAATCTTTGCCCAGTCAATGGGACAGTTGACCTAGAAATCAATTGTATTGGGGAAAAAGTCAACTGTGGCCAATTGACAGTCAAACCTCATGAAATTTGACCCACATAAACATTATGAACTCATATGAACCATTTGATCAAGTTTGGATTATAATTCCACAAGAAATTTGATCAGATCACCAAAAGGGCAAAATGGTCATTTTTAGGGTTTTGACTGCACAAAGGCAATTTATGACTGTTTGACCTAACCAATGGCAAACCAAGCTCACATATGGACTCAAGGACTCAATGATATTGTCTTGATCCATTCAACAAGTTCAAAAGACCTCAAATGCATGGGATTGACAGATGAATTTTTCAGTCAACTGATCAAAAATTGACTGTACACAGAAAAGTCAAACTTTGACTTTTTGGTCAAAATCAAGTGCCAAGAGTTATTTTCCATTAAAACATGTCAAATTATGAAACTTGTTCATCAAGAAACCCAAAATTGCAAATTAGGGTTTAAAATGGAAAAATTTCATAACTTAGAAAATTTCTAAGTTATGAAATTTTCTTATTTTTTCCTAACTTTGTCCCATTTTTTCACCAAGATGAAAATTGATTCAAACAAAACTTGAAACATGAAAGTTGTATTCCATCCCAAAGTCTACAATGTTTATTCACAAAGTTTTCTCAAAGGAAGCTTGTATCTCAAGTTATGATTTTTGGAACAAGGGTACCTAAAACTTTTAACTTAGAGAAAATTTGCCCTAATCTAGGCAGGATTTGGACCCATCTTCTTGGCCACTTTTCACTTAGTTCCACTTGGAATTTCAAGTTGAATTGCAAAGATGGAGTTTAGTACATGTTCCAAGTTTTCCAAATTGTCCAAGAACTCCTCAAACACCCTTGTGGTTAGAGAGAATCAAATGTTGGAAGTTGGCAAAAACTCACTTTTGTCCATGACCAATACATGTTCATACAAACTTGCATTTTCAAATAAGCATGTTTGGTGCTAGCTTGCAGGCCTCAAAACCAACTTACACTTCATAATTTAATGCTTAACCATTGAATTAAGATGTTATCTTGGCCATTTGGACATTACATACAAGATTAACCTTTATTTGGAAAAAGGTAAAATGCCATTTTTGTAAAAGTACACTTTATGTCAAACCAAAATCCTTGAGGTATGGGGCCATATCTCTGAAGCAAGATTGAAGCTATCAATTCCAGGAACCAAAGGACAAAGTTGCAGCATGATAGGAAGGCCTATACATGGCTATAACATCATTGGCATTTTCTTGCTTCAAGTAGAAGAAAGTGGGCAAAACACAAAGAACCTTACATATCTGTTAAGAGAAGCTTAGACAAACATTGTGAACAAGTTCCATACATCCCAACAAGCCTAAAGCACGACCCTTTCATCACTCATACCTCCTCATACTCAGAATCACTGTTTTGCTGCAAAACAGGGCAGGTTCTGCATTTTTCAAGCCACAATAAAATTCCATCGTGCGTTTTGTCCCAAGATAGTTCCAACACCTTCCAATCAACTCACTTGAACTATCCCAGGCCCCCAGTGCAACCTGTAACACCTCTAACACACTTTGCCATTTTCATTTCAAAGCTCTGCAGGTTGAGTTCTACAGCACGATTCAAGTTATTTCAAAGCAAACCAAGCATTGGAGAAGCTTTCTTGGACCTCAGGCAAGCTCAACAGAAGCTCAAACACCATTGAAGGTTGCTACATTGTCTAGCTCGAAGTCAACTGAAACAGGTATTTCATGGACTTCTATATCTCTATTTAGGAATGGTTAGGCTTAGGTTTATGAATGAAATATGTTGTACTCATAGCCCTGAAGCCATACATATGTTTAGTTTTCATTTACATTAATCGTGCTGAGAGAATTTCACTCATGAACTTTCTGAAAAAACTAGGGTAAAATTTAGGGCCAGAGAAATTCTCTCTGGTCTTTGAGAGTTAATCCAAGTTTTTTATATGGTTGAATTCGTTATTTGATGCTCTACAAGTTTCATGTTGTAAGTTTTGTCAAAAAATCAAAGAATCAGGAGTTGGCCATTGATACACAGAAGCACGCGTTTTTGTGAGCAAGAGGAAGAAGAAGAAGGCTGGTGGGCTGGGCTTGAGTTGTTTTTACTTCTCACACAAGCTTATTCAGTTTGCACCCCCTGGCCCATTTGTTGAATATTCATCATTTTGACTTTTTTATTTTTTATTCTGACTTTAATATTTTTTGTCTAAATATAAAAAAATGCAAAAAAATTATTTTCTATATTTTTCATATTTATTTGATATTTATTTTATTTTACTAAGTATATATATATTTTTGTATAAATTAATATATTATTGTATATAATTAATAAATAATGCTATTTATTTAAAAATTAGGGTTTTGCCCTAAATAACAAAAATAATCAAATTTGACTTCCTTTTATTTGTTTATATTTCACATTGAAAAATACCTTTTTCACATACATAAAAATCTTTTTATTTGCATAATACATTTTATTTGATATTTATTTAATTGTATTTATTTAAATTTTAAATATTGTCTTGTACATTCAATTTGGTTGTAATAGTAATCTAGGGTTTAATTTCTTGTCAAATATCCCCAATTCAAATTTGTACTCCCCTCCCTATATCATGTTGTAATAGTGTAGCATTTAAATTCTCGCACATTTAAAAAGCTTTCAATTATGCCATGCCTAGACCTAGGGTTTGTATGCAAAATAAAATTAACAAGTAGTTTGACCTAATCCAAGATAACAATGCATGAAAACAAGCACAAATGCACACTTGCACCCCTAGGGTTTCATCCACTTGTTGCCTTCAAAAATGGGTCATGGTTGCATGTCAAGTACTTTGGCAAAACAAAAACAAACAAAAAGGTCATAGTCCCTCGATGACGCTATCTGAGTTGCCTAAACAAAAATGATCAAGTCTCTCGAGAAAATTGCCAAAAATACTAGACACTATTGCTATCATGGTCTATACGATGACCCGCGCCTGTCCCGTTAACATCCTAACACAAGGTTGTTCACCAAAAACAATGGTGAAACAACACTGTTAAAAGGGTTAAAAACATAAGAAATATCTTTAAGTAAAATCGGGTAGATAGCTCTTAGTTACTTGATCAAGCTTGCAAAAACATCCTTGCAACTTTTCAAAACACACTCCACAACACAATTTCAAAACCCTACTTTCAAACATTGAAAACCTTTCAAAAGACAAAAACACCTTTGTATACATTCAAACAAGAATCATTACAAAGGTTGCCATAACTATGGCCTCTTTTCAAAATGTTTTCCAAAATCACACACAAAGCACCATTTCAAACAATTGAAAAGCACCATTTCAAACAATTAAAAATCACCATTTCAAACAATTGAAAAGCAAAGCAAGTGATCTAAGCAAGTAACTAAGATCCCATGGATAACCATGGATAGAAAGGGTGCTAATACCTTCCCTTTCTATAATCTACTCTCCGAACCCAAGAAAACATCTCAAAGGTCTTTCCTGTGCTTTTTGACCTTTCCTTAGGATAAAATAAAAAGTCGGTGGCGACTCTTGCTAAACCGAAACATTTGCGAACACAAACGTAAAATCCCAAGTCAGTTCCCCCACCGTATCACAGAACTGGAAACTCTGCTGGGGATATATTTTTAAGTGGAGTAACCTTAGGGCTTAGATCACCCTTTGCATGATTATTGTTTGCTTTGATTTCTTTACATTTTGGTTCTCTTGTTTGGGCTTGAAATCCTCCACCCGGATTTGGGAAACATTCATAGATAGCAATACATTGTGGAAACTGTGAGGGGTATATCGACACGGTTGAAGCAATAGCTATATTAGTGCGACATATTTGTGAGTACCGGTAGCCTTTGAGTCAATCAAAGAGAATACGGGGCCGCTGAGTGATGTCATTAAGCACTAATGAACTAGAACCTTACTTGACCATCTTGGCCTTTTATTAGGGGTAGTGAGATGGACGACTTTGGTGCAGTCCGAAGTTGGTAGATACTCGATACTACACTCATTGAGGGTTGTTTTCTTGGAATATTTTGGTCGCTAGTTAAGTGGCTAAACCAAAACAATGAACATAAAAAACAATCCAATGATATTGAGCTCCTTAGAACCCGATTACTATTTATAGGACAGGTTTTGAGCCAACTAAACTCAAGAGGGTACTTACCTATGAAACCTCATGCAAGCCTGAATCTAGGGTTTTGTGTGATTTGCTTGTGCATGTGCTTGTACATACATCATGAACATCATAAAGCATCATATGCATCCACTAACCATTTCAAGGGTTTGGATCTTCATCTTTGTTCTTGTTTTGTAGGTCATGGAATCTCTTCGCAGGAAAACAATTCAAGTCAATCTTGTGAGGATCCCTCCTCAACTCAAGGAGCTTACTTCCAGGATTCCAGAGAATTCTCTCTTCAGTGAAAGACATGGTAGACTCCTCAACTTAGTCAACACCAGCATTGAAGAAGACATGGTGAAAGTACTTTTCCAGTTCTTTGACCCCCTACACCACTGTTTTACATTCCCTGATTACCAACCGGTACCAACTTTGGAGGAATTTTCTCAACTCCTGAGAATTCCTATTCTTCATTAACTACCCTACAACGGTACGGAAAAAGAACCAAAACCTGAAGATGTTGCTCAAGCATTACACTTGCAACCATTTGACATCAAGGGGCATTGGGAAACCAGAAGTGGTGTCAAGGGATTCTTGGCAAAGTTTTTGTTGGAGAAGGCACAAGAATGCTGCAATTATCTTGATCTACAAGCCTTTGAAAAGATTGTGGCACTCCTTATCTATGGGTTGGTTTTGTTCCCAAATCCTGATCAACTTATAGATGTGAATGCTGTCAAGATTTTCATATCCAGGAATCCCATACCTACATTGCTTGGAGACATCCTACACTCATTTTACACACGAACAATGAGGAAAAGAGGTGTTCTCATGTGCTGTACTACTCTCCTTGCAAGGTGGTTTATTTCTCACCTTCCACAAGCAGTTTTAAAGAATGAGCAGGGTTTGAGGTGGTCACAACGATTGATGACCCTCACACATTCTGATGTACATTGTTGTTCTCGGTCCAGAGAAAATGTCATCATCATTGATCGTTGTGGTGAATTCCCTAATGTCCCATTACTTGGCATTAGGGGAGGCATTACCTACAACCCCTGTCTAGCTTTGAGACAATTTGGATATGCTCGGAGGGATGACCCTCATGACATGCTAATTCTGGACCTAGTTTTTGACTTCGACAACGATGCACAAGGACTTCGATAAAGGTTCATCAGAGCTTGGAGGATGCCAAACAAGGTGGATAGTAAGACACTGGGGCACAAGAATTCCATCCCCCTTGAGCCTTACCTCAAGTGGGTACGTACCCGCTCCCAGAATCTTATGATGCCATATCCCCACATTCTCCCCTTGATCAAAGAGCCTGTTATGGAATGAGAGGTTTCATACACCATCCTACATCCTGACATGCCAACATCATGGGAAGAAATGCAAAAGAGTTGGATCCAACTCAAAGAAGAACATGATACTTTCGAAGTCAACTTCTATGCCAGTGAGAAGAAGGTTTTAGATCTCACCCGCCGACTTCACGAGGAGGAAACTCTCAACACCTACATCGCACCAAAGAGGATGCGCAATGTCTTTTTACATTAAGAATTTTGTAATATTTCGCCCATGGGGCACTTATGTACTAACAATTTCTTCTTAATATGACGTGCGTTCTTTTTGTTTATAAAAAATTTGAATTTTTAAACCCTTGAATGCATTACATGAATAACATACCATTCATCATATGCATAAACAGGTTTTCAAGCCAGGTTTCCTTATCTTTCTGCTGTTTATTTCAGCAAGATGGATTTGGAGCAAACAGTGAAGGATCTACAGGCACAAAATTCACAATTTCAGCAACTCCTCATGACCTTGGCAAAGGGTCAAGAGGATCTCAAAGTTCTGCTAGAGAAGAATAAAGAGAAGAAAAATAAAAAGAGACCGGGGGTAGCCACTTTCGGAAGAAGGTTTGAGGGAGATGCTAGAAGGACTCTTGAGTTTCCTTCAACGTCTGACGAAGGGATTGGCAAGGGGAAAGGAGTTACTGTACCTTTTGAGTCCGAGGTAGAAGAGGAGGAAGAGGAAGAAGACGAAGACTATTCAGAACAACAGTATCCACCAGCGGATGACAAGTATAAGAACCTTGAAGATAGATTGACAGCTATGGAGTTGCAGAGGGTGCCCGGATTGGATTTTGAGGAACTGGGGTTGGTAGCTGGGATTGTTATCCCTCCCAAGTTCAAATTGCCAACATTTGCCAAGTACGACGGTCTGTCTTTCCCTAAGATGCACTTGAGGTCGTATGTTAGAAAGATCCAACCACATTCATCCGATAAAGACCTCTGGGTACACTTTTTCCAAGACAGCTTGTCTGGCACTCAGTTAGATTGGTTTTATCAGCACGAGAGATCAGAGGTTCACAATTGGGAAGACTTGGCAGCTGCTTTCTATCGTCAGTATCAGTACAATGCTGATTTGGCGCCAACTCGTACCCAGTTACAAAGTATGGGGATGGCTTCAAATGAAGGGTTTAAGGAGTACGCCCAGAAGTGGCGTGACCTGGCTGGAAGGGTGCAGCCACCGCTATCAGATAGGAAATTAGTTGACATGTTTTTGGGGACCCTGTCTGGCCCTTTCTTCAACAATCTAATCAGGAGCTCTTCTGCGGGATTTACTGAACTGATTTTGACCGGAGAAAGGGTGAAGGCCGGTATTAAAAGTGGAAAGATTCAAAAGGATGCCTCTGCATCCACAGCTGTTAAAAAACCTTTCCCGGCCAAGAAAGAAGCATCTGCTGTGTATTCTCAGAAGGGATTGGGAAGAACTGAGCGCCGTCTGACTGTAGGGGCCGTGATGATTCAAAATTTGTCAAATGATCAACCTCGTAACAATCAGTCGAGACCTAATCAACAACGGGTAGAACGGCCACAACGACAGTTCACCCGCATCAATATGACGCCCGCACAGGTTCTTCCCCATTTGTTGAAGCTGAATCTGACTAGTTTGAAGGAGACTCCAAAAAACCCTAACACCTCCTCTCCATACTATCACTCCAACGCCAAGTGTGCTTACCATTCCGATAGTGCTGGACACGATACCAATAATTGCTGGGCACTTAAGAACAAAATTCAGGATTTAATTGACGCCAAAGAGGTTGAATTTGACGCTCCTGAGAAGCCCAATGTTATATCCGCTCTGATGCCCAAGCACGGCCACAATGTGCACGCTGTTTTGGAAAACCTCCATGTTACTGATGTTGCCAATATGTTGACTCCATTGTTAGTGATTAAAGAAAATTTGTTGAGAGTCGGGATCTTTCCTGGTTGTGATGAAGACTGTTATTTTTGTTTGAACATTCAAGGTGATTGTCCAATGTTAAAGTCGGGTGTCCAACGCCTGATGGATACTCAAGAAATACTTTTCCAGAAAACCCCTGTTAACACTTTCAACCCGATTACTCCTGATACTTGTGATACTTCAACCAACGATATTGCCATCATAACCGTTTCCGACAATCCTCCCAAGGCTTGCAAAAGGCCTGTCAGGATTACACCCAACTCCGATTGTGTACCTCTAAAGATCACCATGCCGGGACCTGTCCCGTACCAATCAAGCAAAATGATACCGTGGAACTATGGGGGAGAAATCTTCTACCACGACATCAAACAAATCGAAACAGTCCAAGAGATTTCTGAAGAAGACCCTGATATAGGGAACATCGCGGGTACAAGCAAAATAACCCGCAGTGGCCGAATCTTTTCTCCGGAGATTGCTCCCCCCCGAGCAGTTTTCGGACCCTTAAAAGCTTCTGCACCTGTTAGGCCCTCTGTGCAAGGCCCAGTGATTGAAGAGTTAAACACTCCTGAAGAAAGACCATCTGCTGATAATACCGACAAGGGTAAGGGGATACTGGAAATGCCTGTCAGGATGAAGGCTCATGCTGTAGTTATCCCCGAAACCACTAAGAAGGAGATCGATGAAATCCTAAAAATAATCAGAAAAAGTGACTACGACGTTGTGGAGCAATTAGGGCAAACCCCTTCTAAAATTTCAATGTTAGCCCTCCTTCTCTGTTCAGAGGCCCATGCTAAGGCCCTGATTAAATTCTTGAAGACGACACATGTTCCCCAAGAGACCTCGGCTGACCAATTTCAGGATTGTGTGGCCAGTCTTACTGTTGACAATGGCCTGGGCTTTTCCGACGCTGACTTAACTCCCAAAGGAAGGAAACACAATGATGCGTTACATGTTTCAGTTGAGTGCCGATGAACCACCCTCGCTCTTGTCTTGGTTGATACTGGTTCTTCCATCAATGTGCTGCCAAAGAAGGCCTTAGACCGTTTGGATTGCGAAGGTTTGACCCTCAAACCTAGTAACATCGTTGTTAGGGCTTTCGATGGGTCCAAAAGAATGGTTCATGGAGAAGTTAATATTCCTGTTAAGGTAGGAACCGAAGTGTTCAACTCCACCTTCTACGTGATGGACATCCGTCCGTCATACTCATGTTTGCTGGGAAGACCGTGGATCCATTATGTCGGGGTAGTTACATCCTCTTTGCACCAGATGCTGAAATATCCTGTTAAGGGTAAAATCATAATTGTACATGGCGAGGAAGAGTACATGATTAGTCACCTCAATTCCTTTCGATATGTGGAGTTAGATGGCGAGTTCATCGAAACGCCTTTTCAACATTTTGAGGAAGTTTCTCCCGAGGTAGCAGTTGCGAAGACAGCGGTTGAGGTACCTATCATTCCCAAGCATGTGGCTAGGATGGCATCTCTCAAGGGCGCAGAGGCTGTGATTAAGGAGGGGAAGAGCACGGTATGGGGACAATTACCTGACTTTCCCCATAAGACGGACAAGTTTGGTTTAGGGTTTACTATTGCAGGACAAAAGGCTATACGTCGCTCCAAGATTGGAGGACCACCCGTCAAGATCTCACACCACAAAATCAATGTTGTAGAATATGAAGATGAGGAGAGCCACTTTGAAGATTGGATTTTTCCGACTGTCGAAGGGGGTTTGAGCAATTGGGAAGCAAAGGATTTTATTCCTATCACCTTTATCAACCAGTAATTTTATCTTTGAACAATTTCCAATTTTTTATGGTCTGTAATAACTAAAACAATTCGCACACTATTTTCACCTCATGCCTTGCCTGGGGCATGTAGGTCCATTTGCAAGGGTTGATTTTCTTCATAATCACATGCCATGTTTTAATGAGTCATTGGACGTTTTTCATCTATAAACTGTCGTGTTCATTTTCTTTCCTTTTGCATTTTTGTTTGTTTAAGGATGGCTATCCCTTACACACACCCACACTCACAAATGCAGGTACCCATCCACCTCGGATTCCATGGGTGACTATTCTGTTTCAGCCTTCGATAACTCTGAAGATTTGGTCAATCATGCTGAGTGCGAAGCTGACGAAGATTGTGAAGTGTCAGGAGAGTTAGCTAGACTTCTACAACAAGAAGAGAGGGTCATTCTGCCTCATGAAGAGTTTCTAGAAACCATCAACTTAGGGACAAAGGAGAACAGGAAGGAAGTAAAAGTGGGTGCCAACCTGGAACCGAGTGTCAAGGAGCGTTTAGTGCAGCTGTTAAATGAATACGTTGAAATCTTCGCTTGGTATTATGAAGACATGCCAGGTGTTGTACCCCAAAATTTGGCCTCCCATATTCTTCAAGGTTTGTCAAGAATCATCTTCAAATGGTTCAAGATTTGCTCAAGGATTGCACAGTCCAAATGCCTCCTAAGCCAGTCAAAATTAGGGTTTTGGTTCTTTCAAGGAATTTGGGGTTTTCAATGGCTCAATCAAGTCTCATAGGCCTCCATACATTCTCAAGCATCTACATGTCAAGTCTCAAGGCTCACAGTGCCAATTTGCACAGTCAAAAGCCTCATTTGATCCACAGTCAACTGTAGGGGCAAAATGGTCATTTTGCAGTCAAAAGTCCGAATTTTTGGTCAACATCTTGTTTTGAGTCCACAATCATCATTTGATCAAGTCTTGATCATGATTCCACAAGGATAGCTCAAAAATCATCAAGATGCAAAAAGTTACTATTTTTGGACAGCAGAAAAGTCAACTGTATCTTGACCAGGGCATAACTTTTTCATGGTTCATCAGAAAAATCCCATCCAATTCTCATTTTGAAGGGAATTCCGTTTCCTACAATCCATCTTCACATTCCAAGTCCAAGAATGGCGTCAAAGAAGTCTTTCCGAAACAAAATAACAATGATGGTTCCGTATAATCGTAAGGACAGGCAATCATTATCTCTCAAAATAAAAGCCCAATAAGTCAAAACCTATGAAGGAGACTTACAAAAACTGGGGCATCCCGCTGACTGTAATCACAAAAGAAACAGTTCAGGCAAAAAGACAGGGATAACACAAATCAAAAGAACAAGGTCGCTACAAATCCTCAACAACATGAAAAATGTTACAAAATGACTGCCTGTTCAAAATAAATTGTCAATATCCGAACCATCACCGGAATATCAGAGCAAAGACTCAAACACGATCTAATACACGACTAACTGAGTTTAGGATTGAAGAACATCACGAAGAGCGGGTGGGTACAAATAAATTTCGAGCCTTGATCCTTTGTTTCTTAAACCGTGAACCAGGCCACGTTATAACCCTTAAAAGTCCTAGCTGAAGCATGGGTTAGTTCGAAAGCATACTGTTACGAAAGGTATCCTGACTCCTTAAGGCTTGTTGTAAAATACTGAGTTGACATCACATTTTACAAAAATTCACTTGTTTTATTGAAAACTGCATTTTCAAAAACTTCAAGACAGACATAAGCTTCGCATTCTTAAAATAATATTGTTTGCATATGACTATTTGTTCGAACAGCAGAGAAATTCGCACGAAGAATATCTAGTGAACAAAAGCACTTCCAATCAAGGGGCACGGCATGATCATTATCCATCATCTGGGGCAGTCAAGTCAAGATTCAAGGAATCTCTCAAAATGCCAAATAGCCAGGGGCAAATCTCCATTTGAGTCACTTGGGGCATTGGACATGAATCCCCGCGACAAATCTGGTACGATCAAACATCTTCTGGTAGTATGGCAACACAACACTACTGACAGTGACAACTCCCTACATTCTTAAAACGTGGACATAGACGAAAAAATACTATGCATAATCAAAGACCCGCTAGGTCGACTGACCTAGGCAAAAATAAGGGCTTCCCGGCGAACCAAAAGGTTTCGGGAAAAAATAAGGGATGAAAATAAAAAAAATCTATACACCCGGCAAGTCGAAAACCTGAAAAGGCGGCTTGGGCAAAAAAGGGTATCCCGGTGGACTGAAAACCCGAAAGGGCGGTCCAGGCAAAAATTAGGGATCAAAGCGTACGACTATGTCCCGTCATCTCGTCAGTTGTCTACCAGAAGAAGATTTGTCTATCGGCAGTAATCAAGGCCTCCTAGGCACTTCCTCCCACAGAAACTGGGGCAATAAAGATTGTCGGAACTGTACAAACTGCTCTGTCCACAAGGTACCTAGGTAAGTTCAGCTGAAGAACATGACCAAGATACCTTCACTCCCCGCAGAGTAATACAATATTCAGCAATACTCTCCCCAAGCAGAGTTGGCCTCCCATCAGCCCTAGAAAGGAACAATATCTCCAGCAAGTCAGCAATACTCTCCCCCGAGCGAAGTTAGTCTACCGTCAGTCCTGAAGAAGTTGGGTATCCCCAGAAGATCCTAGTATTCCCCAGCGGAGTATACAAATGTTCCTCAACAAGCATCCCCGGCAGTCTTAATATCCCTCGACAGAAATATAGGATTGTTCCCCGGCGAAATACAAGATACCCCAGTGGAGCCATTTCCCCAGTATAGTCTAAAAGTTTCCCCAGGAGAGTTGAACCATCCCCCCAGTAGATCCTGGAAACTTGTCCCCTGCAGAGTACAAATGCGTCTCCCCAGCCTTATTCAGAGGTTATCCCCACCAGAGTCTAACTGGGTTATCCTCAGCAAATTACAACAGAAAGACCGTCCCCGGCAAAGTTCTTTCTATCCCCCAGCGGGTTTCATCAAAATCACCAACATAACTTATCAACGAAATCCCCAGCGGAGTCATCATTAAAGTCTCAGCGAAGCATCTCTTCCCACAGAGTAATTCCTCACAGGGTAATCTCTTCACCAGGTTTATTCCCCAACGGAGTCATCTTCTCCTACCGGTTTATTCTTGCAGTCATCTTCGTTCATCATCCCCAACGGAAACGAAGGACTCTACTCTTCAACATCAGCCCAGGATTCAACGAACTTCCCGGCATTCGTCAAGGATTTATTTTCCCAGACGAAGATACATTCATAAACATCACATTGTCATACATCATGATACATGCATATACGCATCATATCATACAATCTAATTTATGTTGAGAACATCATTGCTTGATCCATATCATGCATTGCATATGACTGACCTTTACCTTTCAGGAAAGATGCAGTTAAACTCTAAATTCAGTCAATAGAGACAAATTCAGTCAAAAAAGACAACCCGTCAATAAAGACAACTCGTCAATGAAGACATTCTGTCAATGAAGACAATCTGTCAATGAAGACAATCTGTCAATGAAGACAATCTCGTCAATAAAGACAACCTGTCAATAAAGACAACCTGTCAATGAAGACAACCTGTCAATAAAGACAACTTGTCAATAAAGACAGCCCGTCAATAAAGACAACTCGTCAATGAAGACAACCCGTCAAGGAAGACAAACCGTCAATGAAGACAACCCGTCAATGAAGACAACCCGTCAATAAAGACAACTCGTCATAGAAGACAATCTGTCAATGAAGACAACTCGTCAATGAAGACAAACTGTCAATGAAGACAATCTGTCAATGAAGGCAACCTGTCAACAAAGACAAAAACCAACAATCTACAGATGGCATCTATAAGCCCATCCTCTTATCCATCATCTCTCCAAATGGCATCTGTAAGCCCATTCCCGACATCACATTGCTGATACTCCACTACGTGAGTGCAAATTTCTGGGCACTTTAGTGTTCAATCACCTTCCACCTTCAGATCACGAAAGGCACGCAAGCCAATATACATCCTCAGTTTTAAGAAGATTGAACAGGGGCAACTGTTGTACCCCAAAATTTGCCCTCCCATATTCTTCAAGGTTTGTCAAGAATCATCTTCAAATGGTTCAAGATTTGCTCAAGGATTGCACAGTCCAAATGCCTCATAAGCCAGTCAAACTTAGGGTTTTGGTTCTTTCAAGGAATTTGGGGTTTTCAATGGCTCAATCAAGTGTCATAGGCCTCCATACATTCTCAAGCATCTACATGTCAAGTCTCAAGGCTCACAGTGCCAATTTGCACAGTCAAAAGCCTCATTTGATCCACAGTCAACTGTAGGGGCAAAATGGTCATTTTGCAGTCAAAAGTTAGAATTTTTGGTCAACATCTTGTTTTGAGTCCACAATCATCATTTGATCAAGTCTTGATCATGATTCCACAAGGATAGCTCAAAAATCATCAAGATGCAAAAAGTTACTATTTTTGGACAGCAGAAAAGTCAATTGTATCTTGACCAGGGTATAACTTTTTCATGGTTCATCAGAAAAATCCCATCCAATTCTCATTTTGAAGGGAATTCCATTTCCTACAATCCATCTTCACATTCCAAGTCCAAGAAATGCTCTCATAAAAAGTTATCAATTTCTACATTATAGGTCAAATTCAAAAGTCAACAAAAATGCATTTTGAGTCAAAGGCCATAACTTGAGATTGGTAAATCCAAATGACATGGTACCAAAGGAATTGGTTAGAGGACTTCAAGACATTTCCAAAATGTCCAAGAACATGGTCATAGGATCAAAATTGAGCAAGACATGCATTGGAGAAGTTGGGAAATTTTTGTGAATTTGCAAAAGTCAACTTTGCTCAAAACACCTTATTTTTGATAATGGGCCTCAAATCTCTTCTTGAAACTTCATCCATGGCCTATTCACGACCCATCAAGCTTAATTGAATTTATTTTCTTATTTTTTATTAATTAATTGGATTTTTAATCAATATTAATTCATTTAATTAATTTAAATTGTAGGAAAATACAAGATTTGGTTTTTCAATCTTTTTGTGAAGCAAATATGGTCAAGATATGCTGGCAATTTCGTGTACAAATCAAATGTGCAAAAATATCCAAATTTGGAAACCTTTTCCAATCATGAAAATGCAAAAAGATTTGATTTTTAATCAAATATTCAATCATCAATCCCATGGATTTTTGTTCAAGATTGTGACCTAATTTCATTCCTCTATATATATTCAAGTAAACCCTGATGCAAGACACGTGAGAAAGCTGCAGACAAAGCCATAGCCATATTGAAAAATTCCAAGAAAAACTCAAAATTGATTTCTATATTCCAGGGCGATTCAAAGCTTTTTGTTGATTCTAACATCTTGCAGGAGTTCCCAGGAGTGTGTGTCAATCAAATTCAAGCCTTGAAGCTCAAAGAATCGTCCTAAACCGAACCACGGTTTGAAGCTTTTTTTCAAAATCGTATTGTCCAATTCATGAGCATTTAACATGATTTCTTGATTGTTTTGTATTGCTAGAACCCATATGAAGCTAATGGTATAACTTAATTGAACTGAAACTCCCTAAATCCAAAGATGCCATGGACGATTTTTAGGGTTCGTGAGCTTTGAAATTGGGGATTCCTAGACCAGGAAAAATTGAGACCACTAAGGCACATGGTTGGAATCGTGAGAATCAGACGAACATGATGCGCCCCTCGCGAAATATTTATGTGCATCGTATCTCTATTCGCTATTATTCCTTGCTGTAGTTTGTGGGGGTTGTGATCGGTGGAAATAGAACTGACTGTTTTTAGCTGGTTTCATGAAATGTCGCGGTAAGCAAGAGTCTCCACCGTCTTTTATGTTCTCCAACAAGGAAAGGACAAAAGCACAGCAAAATTCCTTTTTTGAGAATGTTTCTCGGCTCGGGAGGTAGATTTATAGAAAGGGAAGGTTTTAGCACCCTTTCTATCCGTGGTTATCCACGGGCTCTTAGGTACTTGCTCTTATGTTTTCAAAAATTTGTTTGCTTTTCAAGTGTGTGTGGGTTTTGAAAAAGTTTCGTTTGAAAAATTTCTAAGTAACTCTTGTATCAGTCCTCAAGAGTGTATGAAAAATTTGTTTGAAAACTTTTTAAAAGTGTTAGTGTGAAAAGATTGTTTTTGTTTGTTTCGAGAGAGCAAGTACTTAAGAGCAGTCTACCTACCCTAAGGAATTAGGTTGTGTAAGAGTCCTTTAAACAGTACTATCCCACTATTGAGAAGTAGGTAGCACCGTCGTTGGAGTTGTTCGGGTCAATTCGATTAAGGGACAATGTGTGGTCACCAAAGCAATAGTAGGACACCTTAGGAGTAACCCTAATGTCCTAGATACTTTTTTTATCCGAGGAAACCGTTTCGAGGCAACTGGATCTTAGACAGGAGGGCGACCTCTAAAACACCCTATACTTGACGACCACGTTCGAGGTAACCAGTGAGGCGTACCCTAAGAGTGGCATGTGCATGTGTATTGAATTCAGTTTATGTTTATCTTTGATCATGCATTTGTGAGCTACAGATTAATTTTATTTGGCATACAGTCTTGCAGGCATAATTAACAGTTAAGAGTGCGAAAAATAAAGTACAGAAAGGTAAATCTACGCTATTACAAGGCGCGGGTCTATACATCGCCAAAAACAAAAACCCGTTTTGGAAAATAAATGCGGAAAGTAAAGAAAGCAATAAAATCCTAATTAACTATTACATCCTTGGAAACAGATACATAAATATAATGAATTAAAATAAATGCGCGCGAAAGATTGAATCGGGACGTCCTTAGGGTTTTGACCCTTTTTTTTGAGAAAAGAATAGTAACTTGTCCTTTTTTGCAATTAATTGAATATTTAACCTAATTTACTAATTAATTAATTAAAAAGAAAAAGAAATGTTTTTTGTGTTTATTATATTTTTAATGAAAATAAAAATAAAATAAAATAAAATAAAAGTCAAAAGAAACCCTAATTCTAAATTGGTTTTATTTATTGTAAAAAATAGTCAAAATTACCTAATTAAAACTAAGTCAATTTGGTTAGTATTTATTTACAAAATAAATTAATAGATAAGAATAATAATAATTAACAAAATTATTTACATTTTTTATTCTCTGAATTTATTATAAAAAATATTAATTTATGAATTAATAATAATACTAATAATTAATAAAAAGAAATTATAAAAGAAAAGAAAATAAAAAGAGTAACAAAACCAGTGGGGGTGTTAACCCAAGAATGGAGGTTAGTTTAGAAATTCTGGCCCATCAAGAATCAGGCCACGTTGACTTTCTGGAATTGCCCATGTTCGCTTTGACTGGGGGACACCATGATCTTCATCTCTGGCCCTTGGATGTATGCTTGTAGACACATGGCATATGGATGAGCAAGGTGCATGATGGACGTCACTGGGAAGCGCTGCATTAGAACATATTATGAAAAAATAGAACAAGCGTTTGGGGGACCTGGGAATCGAACCCAGGTCCCAATAGTCATATGCCAGCACATTTACCACTGAACCACTTGAACGCGTTTGTAAGTATAATGGATAATGAAATTAAAATATGAAAACAATAATTATGCTGGAACATAAATGAAACGCGCGCCATCTTTTGAACCAGCCAACCACGCGCTTACACCTATTATCTTCTTCCTCGTTTTCCCTGTAAAACAAAAGCAATTAGTGGGGGTTTTTAACCCCCACAACCTGCAATGAGAGAAAATAGCGAATAGAACTAT
Source organism: Vicia faba (assembly GCA_948472305.1). Lineage (NCBI taxonomy): Eukaryota > Viridiplantae > Streptophyta > Magnoliopsida > Fabales > Fabaceae > Vicia > Vicia faba. The sequence goes on from OX451736.1 coordinate 1,548,197,003, forward strand.
GCGTTATATAAATAGGGCGCGACATGTCCAATGAATTCGTCTTGATCTTCTGAGTCCAACCATGGGCATCATTAGTCCTAATTTTGCTTGGTCAAGAAAGCCCTAAAATCAAAGCTTCAAAACCCTAGATTTCTTTAATGGCAGTTTTCGTTTCAGGGCACCATAATCAAATTAATCTGTACCATTAGCTTCAGAATGGTGTTAGCAATGCAAAGCAATGATTATATCATGTTAATGATGCATAAAAAAGGAGTTTCGATTATGAAAAAGAATGGGCAAACCGTACGACTGTTCTTAGGATTCCTTGGGTGTTAACACTTGATTTTGATTGCAATGCGTTCCTGAGTGTCCCAGCAATGTTTTTGAATCCTTAAATTGTCTTGAAAGGGCCTGGAAGGTGGAATTCAGTTTTGACTTTGTTCTTGATTTTTTGGAATTAGTTTATGGCTTTTTGCAGCAGCTTGCACGTTCACAGCATTAGGGTTAGCTTTAGTATTTGTAGTATGATGGATTTAGGTTACAATCTTGGCCAAGAATCCATTGTATTCATGTTTTCAATATTTGATTTCAATCAAATCTTTTTCAACTTTTTTGATTGATAAAACTTGCCAAAATTGGATGTTCTTGTCTCTTTGATGGATGCACGAAATTGCCAGCTTGCCCTGAGCCTATTTGCTTCACAAAAAGATTTGAAAACCATATCTTTGAATTTCCTACATTTAAAATCAATTAAATGAATTAATATTAATAAAAAATTCAATTAATTAATCAAAAATAAGAAAATAAATCAATTTAGGCTCAATGGGTCGTGCATAGGCTTTGGACAAAGTTTCAAGAAAGAATTTGAGGCCCATTAGCAAAAACAAGGTGTTTTAGGCAAAGTTGACTTTTGTAAATTCCCAAAAATTTCCCAACTTCTCCAATGCATATCTTGCTCAATTTTGATCATATGAACATGTTCTTGGACATTTTGGAAAGGTCTTGAAGTCCTCTAACCAATGCCTTTGGTCCCATGTCATTTTGATTTACCAATATCAAGTTATGGTCTTTGACTTAAAGTGCCTTTTTGTTGACTTTTGAAATTGACCTATAATGTAGAAATTGATAACTTTTTGTGAGAGCATTTCTTGGACTTGGAATGTGAATATGAGTTATAGAAAATGTCCTCCCCTTCAAAATGAGCATTGGATGGGATTTTTCTGATGAACCATGAAAAAGTTATGCTTTGGTCAAGTTACAGTTGACTTTTAAGCTGTCCAAAAATAGTAACTTTTGACATCTTGATGATTTTTGAGCCATGCTTGTGGAATCATGATCAAGACTTGATCAAATGATGATTGTGGCTTAAAAATGAGATGTTGACCAAAAATTTTGACTTTTGACTGTAGAATGACCATTTTGCCCCTGCAGTTGATTGTGAAGCAAATGGAGCTTTTGACTGTGCAAACTGGCATTGTGAGCCTTGAAACTTGGTATGTAGATGCTTGGCAATGTTTATAGGCATATGAGACTTGATTGAGCCATTGAAAACCTTAAATTCCTTGAGAGAACCAAAACCCTAATTTTGACTCGCTTAGGAGGATGTTTGACTGTGCAACCCTTGAGGAATCTTGAAGAATATGGGAGGGCAAATTTTGGGGTACAACAGGGGTTAAAAACCCCCGCTATCTAATTCTGTTTTTGCAGGAACGAGGAAGAAGATGAAGACGTGTTAGCATTTGGTTGGGCCATTTGAAAAGAAGCGCGCGTTTTTATAATCCCAGCATATTGACTTGTTTTGTATATATAATAATTGTTTGTTATTCTAATAATGACTAAAGCGTGATGGTGGAGTGGTTAGCGTGCTGGCTTGGAAGCATTGGGACCTGGGTTCGAATCCCAGGTCCCCCAAAATATTTGTTTCTATTTTTCTTCATATGATCATATGCAGGTCCCACAAGAAGGTTTACCATGCATCTCCCATTCCCAGACGCCATGTGTCTCCACTCTCAAATCCAATGGCCATGAGATGATGATCATCATACTCCCAGTCAACACACGCCCTGGACAATCACCAAAGTCAAAGCAGGCTTGAGGTTAATGGGCCACAAAATTCCAGGTTCATTCATTCTTTTTTTTCTTTTATAATTTCCATTTAATTATTTTACTATTAATTATTATTATTGTTATTATTATTTAATTAACTCAATTAATTTTTTTCATAATAAAAATCAGAAAACTAAAAAATAATATTTATTATTATTATTATTATTTATTAATTTCACCCTTAATTTATTATTTTTGTAAATAAATACTAACAAATTAATTTAGTTTAATTAGGGTTAATTTTAACTTTTTCTCAATAATTTAAAATCAACATAGAATTAGGGTTTCTTTTGACAATTGTGATCCTTTTGATTTTATTTCCTCAAAACATTAAAAACTCAAAAATATTTCTTATTAATTAATTAGTTTTAGGTCTAATTTAATTAAATGCAAAAAGGACAAAAACTTCTTTCTTTCTCAAAAAGGGTCAAAACCCTAAGGACTTCCCCGATTCAATTTTATCTCGCGCATGTTTATTTTTTATTCATATTTTTGATCATTATTATGTAATTGCTCCGAGGATGTAATAACTTTAATTAGGACTTTTTATCGCTTTCTTTTATTTTCCGCAATTTATTTTTCAAAGGGTTTGTTTTTGGCGATGTAAATACCCGACGCCTTGTAATAGCGTAGATTTATTTTCCGCACTATTAAAATGTTAGATGTATGTTAATTAGGCTATGCATGATAAGACTTCTCTGAAATTAAAATCAACCCGTAGCTCACCATAAAAATGTGCAAAGATAACTTAACATGAAACCTGACACACTCGCACATGCCACTCCTAGGGTACGCCTCACTTGGTTGCCTCGACGTGGTCATTGAGTATAGGGTGTTTTAGAGGTCGCCCTCCTGTCTAAAGATCCAAGTTGCCTCGAAATGGTTGCCTCAGATAAAAAGGATCTAGGACATTAGGGTTACCGCTAAGGCGTCCTACTATTGCTTTGGTGACCACATGTCCCTATAATCGAATTGACCCGAAATTCCCATGACGGTGCTACCTACTTCTCAATAGTGGGATAGTACTGTCTAAAGGACATTTACACATATTAATTTCTTTTGAGTAGGTAGAGGTTCTCAGGTACTTGCTCTTTCAAAAACAAAAATACTTTTCGCACTTACACTTTTCAAACAACACTTCATACACTCTTGAGGACTGATACAAGAGTTAAAACAAAGTTTTCAAACAAACTTTTTTCAAAACCCACAAACACAAGAAAAGCAAAACATTTTTGAAAACATAGTGAGCAAGTACCTAAGAGCCCGTGGATAACCACAGATAGAAAGGGTGCTAACACCTTCCCTTTCTATAATCTACCTCCCGAACCGAGAAACATCTCGAAAAGGAATTTTGCTGTGCTTTTGTCCTTTCCATGATGGAGAAAATAAAAGACGGTGGCGACTCTTGCTTATCGTGACATTTCGCGAACCAGCATTCCAAAACAGTCAGTTCTATTTCCACCGATCACAGAACTGGAGACTCTGCTGGGGAAAGATTATAAGTGAGGTGTATCTTAGGATTAGATCACCATGTTTTCAATTGTATGCCTTGAATGCTTTAATATTGTGGGCTTGTATCGGAGTTTTATAGATCCTAACCCGGATCTGGGGATACCCTTTAGAAGTAGCAACAAACTGTGAGGGAACTGTGCGGGGTATACCGACATGGTTGAAGCAGTTGCTACGTTGATGTGGCACTTTGGTGAGTACCGGTAACCCTTGAGTCAAGTCAAGGAGAGTACGGGGCCGCCGCCTGGTGTCGTGAAGCATCAACTGACCTTAGAACCTTACTCGACCATCTTGTCCTTTTTAGGAGTAGTGAGATGACCGACTTTGGTGCAGTCCGAAGTTGGTAGATACTCGATACTACACTCATTGAGGGTTGTTTTCTTGGAATATTTTGGTCGCCAGTTAAGTGGCTAAATCAAAACAATGAACATAGAAAACAATCCAATGATATTGAGCTCCTTAGAACCCAGTTACTATTTTTTAGGACAGGTCTTAACCAACTGAAACTGAAAGAGGGTAGTACCTAAACTTCATGCCAGCCTGAAATCTAAGGGCTCTTTTGTGTGACTTGTGTGCCTTTACCATGTTTGCCTTTTGTGAATACTTGTGGTGTGCCTTTACCATGACATCATAACATCATAACATTGCATACATCTTGCATAAGGACTAACCCATTTCAAGGATCTCAAGGGTTTGTGATGCAGGTCATGAAGAACCAAATGTCTAGCAAGGGGAAAAAGGATTTATTTTCCTCTAGCCAGGGTTGTTTGGAGATCAAATATGATAACTTGAGTCAGGGGCTATGACCCACTCGATATGGTGAGCTTGACTCTTGAAGAAGGACTCTCAGCAACATGAAGTTCCTTCAATCCAGCTACAAAATTCAAATTCTAAAAAGTTTCTTTGTTTACCCCGCGAGATCCTCGAAAACATTGCATACATATATCATACATATCATTGCATAACAGGTACTCTTTTACAGGTCACTCATCTTCTTCGTTGTTTATTTCAGCAATCATCATGTCTACTGAACCTTCCACCGAACAAGCTATCAAGGCCCTCCAGGCCCAGAATGCCCAGTTCCAAGAGTTGGTTATGAGCCTAGCCCAGGGTCAACAGGATTTGAAGACTCTGATTCTGAAAGAGAGGAAGAAGAAGAAGAAGAGGATCGTCTTGTTCAACACCAGACGTAGATTTGGGAATGGACTGCAGAATGAGGTTGAGCTGACTGCCCCATCTGTAGGGAAAGACAGTCCACAAGAGAGAGGGGTTCCTAGTCCCGTGGTCTCCGACAACGAGACAGATTATGATGAAGAACAGTACCCTCCTGCTGAGGATAGGTACAAACAGCTAGAGGACCGCTTAAGTGCTATGGAGATTCAACATGTGTCTGGGTTGGATTTTGGAGATCTAGGTTTATCCTATGGGGTGGTGATCCCACATAAGTTCAAGCCGCCTGCTTTTGCAAAGTACGACGGAGCTTCCTGTCCTAAGCTTCACCTCTGATCGTATGTAAGGAAGATCCAACCTTATACGGCTGACAAGAATTTATGGATCCATTTCCTCCAGGACAGTCTTTCATGGACTCAACTCGAATGGTTCTATCATCTAGATGGAGCCAGTATTCGTAACTGGGAAGACTTGGCTACTGCATTCTACAAGCAGTATCAGTATAATTCCGACCTCGCTCCTACGCGTACCCAACTCCAGGGTATGTCACTAGGGACGGGTGAAGGATTTAAGGAATATGCTCAAAAATGGAGAGACCTGGCTGGAAGGGTGCAGCCACCTTTAACTGACCGTGAACTTGTTGATATGTTTCTAGGGACCCTGTCTGGTCCGTTCTTCAACCATCTGATTGGTAATTCTTCAACCGGGTTTACAGACCTTATCTTGACTGGTGATAGAATAGAAGCTGGTATCAAGTCTGGGAAAATACAAAAGGGTGACTCCTCAAACACTGAGAAAAAACCATTCAAGAAAGAATCCAGTGCTGTTTATGGTTCAAGGAGACAGAATAAACCGGAACGCCGCCAAGCTGTCAAAGCGGTGGTAATTTCAAAGCCTGCTGCTGCTCCTCAGTATCACAACCAACAAAGGGGTGAGAGACCTAGAAGGCAGTTCACTCGACTCAGTATGACCTTGTACCAGATATTGCTGCAGTTGCTGATAACCAATTTGGTAACTCTAAGGGAAGCCCCAAAGAATCCCAACAAGACATCTCCAAAGTACAACCCCAACGCCCGCTGCGCTTATCATTCTGACAGCCCGGGGCATGCTACAGATGATTGTTGGACTTTGAGGAACAAGGTTCAGGACCTAATCGATGCAAAGGAGGTCGAGTTTGAAGCGCCCGAGACTCCCAATGTGATCACTTCTCCCTTGCCAAAACATGGCTAGGATTGAAAACACTTTTGTTCATTTGAATTCTGATGTTGTATTTTTCTTTGCTTATTCAAACAATCATTGTCATGGCAAACTTTTTTATTTTATTAATGCATCGCCTATGTCTGTTTTGAATCAATCCATTCGTATTCACTATATTCAAATTGCTTTCATTTTTTTGTGATGTTCAACTCTCGATTAAAAATTCTAAGCCTTTTGAGGGAGGATGACGAAAACGATACCACGATCTTTACAGTATGCTTTTGAACAGACCCCACTGATGAGGTACAGGAATTGTTTCAAATCCTAAACAGTGGAGCTATAAGGAAGATAATCCCTCGTTAACCCCTTTGAGCCAAAGAAGTTGGAGTTTTTCTTTTCACAAAAAAAATTAAAACCCTTAATTATAACCTGGGGCAGGGTAGTTCTCTCAGTTTAATCCAGGTGCACAATGAATGGCGTCAAAGAAGTCTTTCCAAAACAAAAGAACAATGATGGTTCCGTATAATCGTAAGGACAGGAAGTCATTATCTCTCAAAATAAAAGCCCAATAAGTCAAAACCTATGAAGGAGACTTACAAAAACCGGGGCATCCCGCTGACTGTAATCACAAAAGAAACAGTTCAGGCAAAAAGACAGGGATAACACAAATCAAAAGAACGAGGTCGCTACAAATCCTCAACAACATGAAAAATGTTACAAAATGACTGCCTGTTCAAAATAAATTGTCAATATCCGAACCATCACCGGAATATCAGAGCAAAGACTCAAACACGATCTAATACACAATTAACTGAGTTTAGGATTGAAGAACATCACGAAGAGCGGGTGGGTACAAATAAATTTTGAGCCTTCATCCTTTGTTTCTTAAACCGTGAACCAGGCCACGTTATAACCCTTAAAAGTCCTAGCTGAAGCATGGGTTAGTTTGAAAGCATACTGTTACGAAAGGTATCCTGACTCCTTAAGGCTTGCTGTAAAATACTGAGTTGACATCACATTTTACAAAAATTCACTTGTTTTATTGAAAACTGCATTTTCAAAAACTTCAAGACAGACATAAGCTTCGCATTCTTAAAATAATATTGTTTGCATATGACTATTTGTTCGAACAGCAGAGAAATTCGCACGAAGAATATCTAGTGAACAAAAGCACTTCCAATCAAGGGGCACGGCATGATCATTATCCATCATCTAGGGCAGTCAAGTCAAGATTCAAGGAATCTCTCAAAATGCCAAATAGCCAGGGGCAAATCTCCATCTGAGTCACTTGGGGCATTGGACATGAATCCCCGCGACAAATCTGGTACGATCAAACATCTTCTGGTAGTATGGCAACACAACACTACTGACAGTGACAACTCCCTACATTCTGAAAACGTGGACATAGTCGAAAAAATACTACGCATAATCAAAGACCCGCTAGGTCGACTGACCTAGGAAAAAATAAGGGCTTCCCGGCGAACCAAAAGGGTTCGGGAAAAAATAAGGGATGAAAATAAAAAAAAATCTGTACACCCGGCAAGTCGAAAACCTGAAAAGGAGGCTTGGGCAAAAAAGGGTATCCCGGTGGACTGAAAACCCGAAAGGGCGGTCCAGGCAAAAATTAGGGATCAAAGCGTACGACTATGTCCCGTCATCTCATCACTTGTCCACCAGAAGAAGATTTGTCTATCGGCAGTAATCAAGGCCTCCTAGGCACTTCCTCCCACAGAAACTAGGGCAATAAAGATTGTCCGAACTGTACAAACTGCTCTGTCCACAAGGTACCAAGGTAAGTTCAGCAAAAGAACATGACCAAGATACCTTCACTCCCCGCAGAGTAAGACAAGATTCAGCAATACTCTCCCCAAGCAGAGTTGGCCTCCCATCAGCCCTAGAAAGGCACAATATCTCCAGCAAGTCAGCAATACTCTCCCCCGAGCAGAGTTAGTCTACCGTCAGTCCTGAAGAAGTTGGGTATCCCCAGAAGATCCTAGTATTCCCCAGCGGAGTATACAAATGTTCCTCAGCAAGCATCCCCGGCAGTCTTAATATCCCTCGACAGAAATATAGGATTGTTCCCCGGCGGAATACAAGATACTCCAGTGGAGCCATTTCCCCAGTATAGTCTAAAAGTTTCCCCAGGAGAGTTGAACCATCCCCCCAGTAGATCCTGGAAACTTGTCCCCTGCAGAGTACAAATGCGTCTCCCCAGCCTTATTTAGAGGTTATCCCCACCAGAGTCTAACTGGGTTATCCTCAGCAAATTACAACGGAAAGACCGTCCCCGGCGAAGTCCTTTCTATCCCCCAACGGGGTTCATCAAAATCCCCAACATAACTTATCAACGAAATCCCCAGCGGAGTCATCATTAAAGTCTCAGCGAAGCATCTCTTCCCACAGAGTAATTCCTCGCAGGGTAATCTCTTCACCAGGTTTATTCCCCAACGGAGTCATCTTCTCCTACCGGTTTATTCTTGCAGTCATCTTCGTTCATCATCCCCAACGGAAACGAAGGACTCTACTCTTCAACATCAGCCCAGGATTCAACGAACTTCCCGACATTCGTCAAGGATTTATTTTCCCAGACGAAGATACATTCATAAACATCACATTGTCATACATCATGATACATGCATATACGCATCATATCATACAATCTCATTTATGTTGAGAACATCATTGCTTGATCCATATCATGCATTGCATATGACTGACCTTTACCTTTCAGGAAAGATGTAATTAAACTCTAAATTCAGTCAATAGAGACAAATTCAGTCAAAAAAGACAACCCGTCTATAAAGACAACTCGTCAATGAAGACAATCTGTCAATGAAGACAATCTGTCAATGAAGACAATCTGTCAATGAAGACAATCTGTCAATGAAGACAATCTCGTCAATAAAGACAACCTGTCAATAAAGACAACCTGTCAATGAAGACAACCTGTCAATGAAGACAACTTGTCAATAAAGACAACCCGTCAATAAAGACAACTCATCAATGAAGACAACCCGTCAATGAAGACAACCCGTCAATGAAGACAACCCGTCAATGAAGACAACCCGTCATAGAAGACAATCTGTCAATGAAGACAACTCGTCAATGAAGACAAATTGTCAATGAAGACAATCTGTCAATGAAGGCAACCTGTCAACAAAGACAAAAACCAACAATCTACAGATGGCATCTATAAGCCCATCCTCCTATCCATCATCTCTCCAAATGGCATCTGTAAGCCCATTCCCGACATCACATTGCTGATACTCCACTACGTGAGTGCAAATTTCTGGGCACTTTAGTGTTCAATCACCTTCCACCTTCTGATCACGAAAGGCACGCAAGCCAATCTACATCCTAAGGTTTAAGAAGATTGAACATGGGAAACTGTTGTACCCCAAAATTTTCCCTCCCATATTCTTCAAGGTTTGTCAAGAATCATCTTCAAATGGTTCAAGATTTGCTCAAGGATTGCACAGTCCAAATGCCTCATAAGCCAGTCAAAATTAGGGTTTTGGTTCTTTCAAGGAATTTGGGGTTTTCAATGGCTCAATCAAGTCTCATAGGCCTCCATACATTCTCAAGCATCTACATGTCAAGTCTCAAGCCTCACAGTGCCAATTTGCACAGTCAAAAGCCTCATTTGATCCACAGTCAACTGTAGGGGCAAAATGGTCATTTTGCAGTCAAAAGTCAGAATTTTTGGTCAACATCTTGTTTTTAGTCCACAATCATCATTTGATCAAGTCTTGATCATGATTCCACAAGGATAGCTCAAAAATCATCAAGATGCAAAAAGTTACTATTTTTGGACAGCAGAAAAGTCAATTGTATCTTGACCAGGGTATAACTTTTTCATGGTTCATCATAAAAATCCCATCCAATTCTCATTTTGAAGGGAATTCCATTTCCTACAATCCATCTTCACATTCCAAGTCCAAGAAATGCTCTCATAAAAAGTTATCAATTTCTACATTATAGGTCAAATTCAAAAGTCAACAAAAATGCATTTTGAGTCAAAGGCCATAACTTGAGATTGGTAAATCCAAATGACATGGTACCAAAGGCATTGGTTAGAGGACTTCAAGACCTTTCCAAAATGTCCAAGAACATGGTCATAGGATCAAAATTGAGCAAGACATGCATTGGAGAAGTTGGGAAATTTTTGTGAATTTGCAAAAGTCAACTTTGCTCAAAACACCTTATTTTTGATAATGGGCCTCAAATCTCTTCTTGAAACTTCATCCATGGCCTATTCACGACCCATCAAGCTTAATTGAATTTATTTTCTTATTTTTTATTAATTAATTGGATTTTTAATCAATATTAATTCATTTAATTAATTTAAATTGTAGGAAAATACAAGATTTGGTTTTTCAATCTTTTTGTGAAGCAAATATGGTCAAGATATGCTGGCAATTTCGTGTACAAATCAAATATGCAAAAATATACAAATTTGGCAACCTTTTCCAATCATGAAAATGCAAAAAGATTTGATTTTTAATCAAATATTCAATCATCAATCCCATGGATTTTTGTTCAAGATTGTGACCTAATTTCATTCCTCTATATATATTCAAGTAAACCCTGATGCAAGACACGTGAGAAAGCTGCAGACAAAGCCATAGCCATATTGAAAAATTCCAAGAAAAACTCAAAACTGATTTCTATATTCCAGGGCGATTCAAAGCTTTTTGTTGATTCTAACATCTTGCAGGAGTTCCCAGGAGTGTGTGTCAATCAAATTCAAGCCTTGAAGCTCAAAGAATCGTCCTAAACCGAACCACAGTTTGAAGCTTTTTTTCAAAATCGTATTGTCCAATTCATGAGCATTTAACATGATTTCTTGATTGTTTTGTATTGCTAGAACCCATATGAAGCTAATGGTATAACTTAATTGAACTGAAACTCCCTAAATCCAAAGATGCCATGGACGATTTTTAGGGTTCGTGAGCTTTGAAATTGGGGATTCCTAGACTAGGAAAAATTGAGACCACTAAGGCACATGGTTGGAATCGTGAGAATCAGACAAACATGATGCCCCCCTCGCGAAATATTTATGTGCATCGTATCTCTATTCGCTATTATTCCTTGCTGTAGTTTGTGGGGGTTAAAAACCCCCGCTATCTAATTCTGTTTTTGCAGGAACGAGGAAGAAGATGAAGACGTGTTAGCATTTGGTTGGGCCATTTGAAAAGAAGCACGCGTTTTTATAATCCCAGCATATTGACTTGTTTTGTATATATAATAATTGTTTGTTATTCTAATAATGACTAAAGCGTGATGGTGGAGTGGTTAGCGTGCTGGCTTGGAAGCATTGGGACATGGGTTCGAATCCCAGGTCCCCCAAAATATTTGTTTCTATTTTTCTTCATATGATCATATGCAGGTCCCACAAGAAGGTTTACCATGCATCTCCCATTCCCAGACGCCATGTGTCTCCACTCTCAAATCCAATGGCCATGAGATGATGATCATCATACTACCAGTCAACACGCGCCCTGGACAATCACCAAAGTCAAAGCAGGCTTGAGGTTAATGGGCCACAAAATTCCAAACGTACCTCCTAATTGGGCCAGCACCCCCCTGGTTCATTCATTCTTTTTTTTGCTTTTATAATTTCCATTTAATTATTTTACTATTAATTATTATTATTGTTATTATTATTTAATTAACTTAATTAATTTTTTTCATAATAAAAATCAGAAAACTAAAAAATAATATTTATTATTGTTATTATTATTTATTAATTTCACCCTTAATTTATTATTTTTGTAAATAAATACTAACAAATTAATTTAGTTTAATTAGGGTTAATTTTAACTTTTTCTCAATAATTTAAAATCAACATAAAATTAGGGTTTCTTTTGACAATTGTGATCCTTTTGATTTTATTTCCTCAAAACATTAAAAACTCAGAAATATTTCTTTTTATTAATTAATTAGTTTTAGGTCTAATTTAATTAAATGCAAAAAGGATAAAAACTTCTTTCTTTCTCAAAAAGGGTAAAAACCCTAAGGACTTCCCCGATTCAATTTTCTCTCGCGCATGTTTATTTTTTATTCATATTTTTGATCATTATTATGTAATTGCTCCGAGGATGTAATAGATTTAATTAGGACTTTTTATCGCTTTCTTTTATTTTCCGCAATTTATTTTTCAAAGGGTTTGTTTTTGGCGATGTAAATACCCGACGCCTTGTAATAGCGTAGATTTATTTTCCGCACTATTAAAATGTTAGATGTATGTTAATTAGGCTATGCATGATAAGACTTCTCTGAAATTAAAATCAACCGGTAGCTCACCATAAAAATGTGCAAAGATAACTTAACATGAAACCTGACACACTCGCACATGCCACTCCTAGGGTACGCCTCACTTGGTTGCCTCGACGTGGTCATTGAGTATAGGGTGTTTTAGAGGTCGCCCTCCTGTCTAAAGATCCAAGTTGCCTCGAAACGGTTGCCTCAGATGAAAAGGATCTAGGACATTAGGGTTACCGCTAAGGCGTCCTACTATTGCTTTGGTGACCACATGTCCCTATAATCGAATTGACCCGAAACTCCAACGACGGTGCTACCTACTTCTCAATAGTGGGATAGTACTGTCTAAAGGACATTTACACAGCTTAATTTCTTTTGAGTAGGTAGAGGTTCTCAGGTACTTGCTCTTTCAAAAACAAAAATACTTTTCGCACTTACACTTTTCAAACAAAAGTTTTCAAACAACACTTCATACACTCTTGAGGACTGATACAAGAGTTAAAACGAAGTTTTCAAACAAACTTTTTTCAAAACCCACAAACACAAGAAAAGCAAAACATTTTTGAAAACATAGTGAGCAAGTACCTAAGAGCCCATGGATAACCACGGATAGAAAGGGTGCTAACACCTTCCCTTTCTATAATCTACCTCCCGAACCGAGAAACATCTTGAAAAGGAATTTTGCTGTGCTTTTGTCCTTTCCATGTTGGAGAAAATAAAAGACGGTGGCGACTCTTGCTTACCGCGACATTTCGCGAACCAGCATTCCAAAACAGTCAGTTCTATTTCCTCCGATCACACCAGGACTAGACACTGATATCGTGGTTCACCGTCTCCCTACAAGAGAAGATTGTCCACCGATCAAGCAAAAGGTCCGCCGAATGAGGCCTGACATGTCTGAGAAGATTAAGGCTGAGGTAATGAAGCAATTCAATGCTGGTTTTCTAGATGTTACAACCTATCCACAATAGGTTGCAAACATTGTGCCCGTACCTAAAAAGGACGGCAAAGTCAGAATGTGTGTAGACTATCGGGATTTGAACAGGGCTAGCCCTAAAGACGATTTTCCGCTGCCGCATATCGACATCTTGGTTGACAATACAGCTCAACACAAGGTTTTTTCCTTCATGGACGGATTCTCGGGATACAACCAGATCAAAATGGCCCCCGAGGACATGGAGAAAACTACTTTTGTAACGCAATGGGGTACCTTCTGCTACAAAGTGATGTCGTTCGGACTGAAGAATGCAGGGGCAACCTATCAACGTGCCATGGTAGCTTTATTTCATGATATGATCCATCATGAGATCGAAGTTTATGTAGACGACATGATAGCTCGATCACAGACAGAAGAACACCTTAATCATTTGCAAAAGTTGTTTGCCAGGTTAAAGGAGTATAAACTCAGACTGAATCCAAGCAAGTGCACTTTTGGAGTTAGATCTGGTAAACTTCTGGGATTTATTGTCAGCAACAAGGGCATTGAGGTTGATCCAACTAAAGTAAAAGCTATACAAGAAATGCTTGTCCCCCGTACTGAAAAGGAGGTTAGAGGATTCTTGGGACGCTTGAACTATATTGCGAGGTTCATCTCTCACCTGACATCTACCTGCGAGCCAATTTTCAAACTGCTGAAGAAAGATCAGGTAGTTGAATGGAACAATGATTGTCAAGTTGCTTTTGATAAGATCAAGGAGTATTTGCTAGAACCTCCTATTCTGATGCCACCCATCAAAGGAAGGTCGTTAATCATGTATCTGAATGTTTTGGATAACTCAATGGGGTGCGTGCTGGGCCAACATGACGAGTCTGGTCGAAAAGAGCATGCCATTTATTACCTTAGCAAAAAGTTTACCGACTGTGAGACTCGCTAATCATTACTCGAGAAAACTTGTTGCGCTTTGGTATGGGCTGCTCGCCGACTAAGGCAGTATATGTTGACTCATACCACTTTGTTGATTTCCAAGATGGACCCGATCAAATATATTTTCGAGAAGCCTGCTTTATCAGGAAGAATTGCTAGATGGCAGATGATCCTGACTGAGTATGACATCTAGTATACTACCCAAAAAGTTATAAAGGGGAGTGTACTAGCTGACCATCTAGCTCATCAAGCCGTCGAAGATTATCAATCTATGAGATTCGACTTCCCTGACGAGGACATCATAACTTTGGACAACACCGAAAGTAACAGACCGTATGACGGACCTGAACAAGGATCCCGATGGACCCTGTACTTTGATGGTGCTTCGAATGCACTTGGCAACGGTATCGGTGCGATACTCATTTCCCCAGAAGGTTGCCATACACCTTTCACTGCACGACTTTGTTTCAGCTGTACCAACAACATGGCTGAGTATGAAGCTTGCATCTTTGGTCTCAAGGCTGCTATAGACCTGGGGATCAAATCTTTGATCGAATTTGGGGACTCGGCTTTGGTTATCAGTCAAGTCAAAGGAGAGTGGGACACCAAACATCCTAATCTTATCCCATACAAAGAACATGTCCTGACTTTGTTGCCTCATTTCGAGCAGATTACTTTCGAGCATTTCCCGCGAGAAGAAAATCAGCTAGCAGTTGCTCTGGCTACAATTTCTTCCATGTTTAAACTCAACTGGGATAACGAGGCTCCCCAAATTACCATCGAGCGAATGGATGAACCTGCGCACTGTCATGAGATTAATATCGAAGAAGTAGTGGAACAACCCTGGTTTCATGAAATCAAAAGGCATCTCCAGACTAGAGAATACCCCGAAGGAGCTTCCGTCAATGACAAAAAGTTCTTAAGGAGATTTGCTGCCAAGTTCTTCCTAAGCAATGGCATCCTTTATAAGCGCAACCATGATTGTGTTTTACTTTGATGTGTGGACAAAGCTGAAGCAGAGTTGATCATGACTGAGATACACACTGGCACATTTGGCACCCACTTGAGCGGACATACAATGGCAAAGAAGATTCTAAGGGCAGACTACTACTGGTCTACCATGGAAGCTGATTGTCATCAATATTCCCGTACTTGCCACAAATGCCAAGTCTATGCCAACAAGGTACATATTCCTCCTGTTCCTCTCAACGTTCTGACAGCTCCTTGGTCGTTCACAATGTGGGGCATTGACATGATTGGAGAGATCAATCCCACGACATCCAATGGACATCGCTTCATCCTGGTGGATATTAATTACTTCACCAAATGGGTCGAGGCAGCTTCCTATGCCTCAGTTACAAAGAATGTGGTTGCCCGCTTCATCAAGCAGAATCTCATATGCCGGTATGGTGTCCCCGACAGGATCATTACAGACAACGGTACAAATTTGAACAATACTATGATCACCGCTATATGCGAACAGTTCAAGATTTATCATCATAATTCATCTCCCTATCGGCCGAAGATGAACGGTGCTGTTGAAGCCGCGAACTAAAATATCAAGAAGATCATTCAAAAAATGACAGTTACCTACAAGGACTGGCATGAGATGTTACCGTTTGCTCTGCATGGATATTGTACCACGACACGTACTTCAACAGGGGCAACCCCATTCTCTTTGGTGTATGGCATGGAAGCTGTCCTACCCATGGAAGTTTAGATTCCTTCTATAAGGATTATGAAGGACGCTGGGTTGAGTGAAGACGATTGGATTCAGACCCGGCTTGATCAACTTAATTTGATCAACGAGAAGCGACTTACTGCTGTTTGTCATGGTCAGACGTATCAAAAACGGATGATCAAGGCTTCCAATAAGAAAGTCAGGCGTCAGGTATATCAAGTCGGAGATCTTGTAATCAAGCAGATCATCTTGCCGCAAAGTGATCCCAGGGGAAAATAGACTCCTACTTATGAAGGACCATTTGTGATCAAGAGCATCTTTTCTGGTGGGGCAATGATTTTGACCACCATGGACGATGATGACTTGGCACACCCTGCGAACGCAAACATAGTCAAAAGATACTACGCATAAAACAACCCGACAAGTTGAAAACCCGAAAGGGCGACTTGGGAAAAAATGGGCATCCTGGTGGTTCGAAAACCCGAAAGGGTGGTTCAGGCAAAAGTTAGGGATAAAACAAAAAAATCTGTACACCCGGCAAGTTGAAAACCCGAAAGGGCGACTTAGGCAAAAAAGGGTTTCCCGGTGGATCGAAAACCCGAAAGGGCGATTCAGGTAAAAGTTAGGGAATTAAAGCGTATGACTGTGTCTCGTCGGATCACTTCAAGAACAATCTCTTCATCAACAAGCTCCGAGCTTCTGATCAACCTAGTCATCGGCGGACGAAGCAAAAAATGGACAAGATATTCCGAGTTGTGAAGGCTAGAGTAGAATGGGAATCCCATGGAATTGTTACACATAGCCATCTTTCTTTTGTATAAAATTTTTCAATTTTTTACGACAACATTCTCTTACTAGGATGTCTGTCTCCTTTGTACAAAGATACTCACAAAAGTTAATACAAATACACTTCCAAGTGCAGAAATTTGCTTGCCTTTATTTTCTTTTTACACTTATGTTTATTTTGAAAACGTCCAATGTTTTGTTAAAAAGGCATATGCATTTGAATATAATCACTGCTTACCAGTAAAACGAAATTGAAAAAGGATAGTTACTGATAGGTTGAAGGTGTAGGAAGATATCTTTATGCCATTTCAGAAGAAATCCCCTATGACACATCATTCGGATCCTCAACAGAGTTAAAATTTGGAACATGTTTCCCCAACGGAGTTAAACTTCAGGATCCTTAGTAGAGCAAATGCTTTCTAAAGCTGGATTCCCCAGCTAAACTGAATTTCAAAATTCCCATCAGATTCAAATTTCAAGATCCCCAGTGGAGCTCAAAAACCCTGAAAATCCTATATCCAGCGGAACCAGAATAGCGAACATTCTCCCCACAGAGATATTTCCCAGCAGATTAAAGATTCTCAGTCTCATTTCTCCAGCAGAAGTCTCCCAGGCTTTAACTTCCCAGTAGAGATTTTCAAAGTTTTCCTTATTCCCCAAGCGGTCAGCAGTCAGCAAGGATTTCCCGTCTTCAGTAATCAAAGATTTTTGGAATCCCCAGCTTCGGTCATGGATTTATTTTCCCCGGAAGCCGTCAAAGATTCCGTTATTTCCAGCTACCAAGATTTATCTTCCTCAGCAAGACGGCTACTCAGCTTACATGCATAACCATTAAATTCATATATCATAAACATTGATGAAACGCAATTCATTGCATCATACATATCATGCAACATAACTTTGTGTTTAGCTAACATTTTATCCTTTTCAGGATAAGATTAAAAGGCTATCATTAACAATTATTCAGATACAATATGGATACACCCCAGACACGACGATCATTCCACTACTCATTCAAACTTCAGCAATCCGATACAGACTAGATACGCTCCAGACACGGTGGCTATTCTATCTCTCATTCAGATTCAATTATCAACCTCAAGTTCAAATGCATTCCAGACACGAATACCATTCTGACCCTTACATCAGTAGTTTGATCCCCTCAGTGCAGTCGCCACGGAAATCATTCTGTCATTCACTCAGATTCCAGTTACAGTACATATACACTCTAGACACGGAAGCCATTCTACTACTCATACAGATCTTAACTTCAGATATAGTCCATATACGCTCCAGACGCGATTTCCATTCTGTCACTCATTCAGAGTTTATCCCCAGCACACAGTTGCTCCATACACAGATATTTCTCTATTACCCAGATACAATACAGATACACTCCAGACACGGCAGTCATTCTGATATTCATTCAACATTCAAACACAGTTACAGCTCAGATACGCCCCAGACACGGACACCATTCTTTTGCTCATACAAACTCAGTCTCCAGATACAGTTCAAGTGCATTCCAGACACAAATACCATTTTGATACTTATTCTTTTGGCCTATAACATTGCAGTTCAACAAACTTTCTTGGATGGCATCTTTAAGCCCATCTCCAACAAGATTATGCCATCTCCAAATGGCATCTTTAACCCCATTCCCGCACCTATGTTTTGACGAGTGCAAATTTATGGGCACTCTAGTGTCCAATCCTCTTTTACCTTCGAGTCGCGAAGGGCAAACTTGCCAATCTAACTCTTCAAGTTCAAGAAGATTGAACAGGGGCAACTGTTGTACCCCAAAATTTTCCCTCTTATTTCACCAACATTTTCTCATCACAAGACCCTTGGAACTCAAGATCAAACTAGGGTTTGCTCTGCTCAAGACACCTCCTTGCACTGTTGACCCAAATTAGGGTTTGAGTTTGCACAAGGATATTTTGACCTACAATACCCAAATTGACTTTCATGCTTCTTGTTGGGTTCACAAGTTTTCCCATACCAAGTTTCAAGCCTTGATTCAAATCTTTGCCCAGTCAATGGGACAGTTGACCTAGAAATCAGCTGTATTGGGGAAAAAGTCAAATGTGGCTAATTGACAGTCAAACCTCATGAAATTTGACCCACATCAACATTATGAACTCATATGAACCATTTGATCAAGTTTGGATCATAATTCCACAAGAAATTTGATCAGATCACCAAAAGGGCAAAATGGTCATTTTTAGGGTTTTGACTGCACAAAGGCAATTTTTGACTGTTTGACCTAACCAATGGAAAGCCAAGCTCACATATGGACTCAAGGACTCAATGAAATTGTCTTGACCCATTCAACAAGTTCAAAAGACCTCAAATGCATGGGATTGACAGATGAATTTTTCAGTCAACTGATCAAAATTTGACTGTACACTGAAAAGTCAAACTTTGACTTTTTGGTCAAAATCAAGTGCCAAGAGTTATTTTCCATTAAAACTTGTCAAATTATGAAACTTTTTCATCAAGAAACCCAAAATTGCAAATTAGGGTTTAAAATGGAAAAATTTCATAACTTAGAAATTTTCTAAGTTATGAAATTTTCTTATTTTTTTCCTAACTTTGTCCCATTTTTTCACCAAGATGCAAATGGATTCAAACAAAACTTGCAACATGAAAGTTGTATTCCATCACAAAGTCTATAACTTTTATTCACAAAGTTTTCTCAAAGGAATCTTGTATCTCAAGTTATGATTTTTAGAACAAGGGTACCTAAAACTTTTAACTTAGAGAAAATTTGCCCTAATCTAGGCAGGATTTGAACCCATCTTCTTGGCCACTTTTCACTTAGTTCCACTTGGAATTTCAAGTGTCATTGCAAAGATGGAGTGTAGTACATGTTCCAAGCTTTCCAAATTGTCCAAGAACTCCTCAAACACTCTTGTGGTTAGAGAGAATCGAATGTTGGAAGTTGGCAAAAACGCACTTTTGTCCATGACCAATACATGTTCATACAAACTTGCATTTTCAAATCAGCATGTTTGGTGCTAGCTTGCAGGCCTCAAAACCAACTTACACTTCATAATTTAATGCTTAACCATTGAATTAAGATGTTATCTTTGCCATTTGGACATTACATACAAGATTAACCTTTATTTGGAAAAAGGTAAAATGCCATTTTTGTAAAAGTACACTTTATGTCAAACCAAAATCCTTGAGGTATGGGGCCATATCTCTGAAGCAAGATTGAAGCTATCAATTCCAGGAACCAAGGGCCAAAGTTGCAGCATGATAGGAAGGCTTGTACAGGGCTATAACATAATTGGCATTTTCTTGCTTCAAGTAGAAGAAAGTGGGCAAAACACAAAGAACCTCACATATCTGTTAAGAGAAGCTTAGACAAACATTGTGAACAAGTTCTATACATCCCAACAAGCCTAAAGCACGACCCTTTCATCACTCATACCTCCTCATACTCAGAATCACTGTTTTGCTGCAAAACAGGGCAGGTTCTGCATTTTGCAAGCCACAACAAAATTCCATCGTGCGTTTTGTCCCAAGATAGTTCCAACACCTTCCAATCAACTCACTTGAACTATCCCAGGCCCCCATTGCAACCTGTAACACCTCTAACACACTTTTCCATTTTCATTTCAAAGCTCTGTAGGTTGAGTTCTACAGCACGATTCAAGTTGTTTAAAAGCAAACTAAGCATTTGAGAAGCTTCCTTGGACCTCAGGCAAGCTCAACAGAAGCTCAAACACCATTGAAGGTTGCTACATTGTCCAGCTCGAAGTCAACTGAAACAGGTATTTCATGGACTTCTATCTCTCTATTTAGGAATGGTTAGGCTTAGGTTTGTGAATGAAATATGTTGTACTCATAGCCCTGAAGCCATACATATGTTTAGTTTTCATTTACATTAATCGTGCTGAGAGAATTTCACTCATGATCTTTCTGAAAAAACTAGGGTAAAATTTAGGGCCAGAGAAATTCTCTCTGGTCTTTGAGAGTTAATCCAAGTTTTTTATATGGTTGAATTCATTATTTGATGCTCTACAAGTTTCATGTTGTAAGTTTTGTCAAAAAATCAAAGAATCAGGAGTTGGCCATTGATACACAGAAGCACACGTTTTTGTGAGCAAGAGGAAGAAGAAGAAGTCTGGTGGGCTGGGCCTGAGTTGTTTTTACTTCTCACACATGCTTATTCAGTTTGCACCCCCTGGCCCATTTGTTGAATATTCATCATTTTGACATTTTTATTTTTTATTCTGACTTTAATATTTTTTGTCTAAATATAAAAAAATGCCAAAAAATTATTTTCTATATTTTTCATATTTATTTGATATTTATTTTATTTTACTAAGTATATATATAAATAAACTATTTTCTCTTTTAATAAAAACTCAAAAATAATATAAAAAATATACTTATTTTTCATTTATTATTTTTATCTACATTTGAAAACATTTCCTTGAAAATATCCATTTTTGTAAATAATTAATTGTTATCTTTGTATATTTAATATGTTTAATAAATAAATATATATATATATATATATATATATATATATATATATATATATATATATATATATATATATATATATATATATATATATATATATATATATATATATATATATATATATATATATATATATATATATATATATATATATATATATATATATATATATATATATATATATATATATATATATATATATATATATATATATATATATATATATACTTTTTTAGTTAAAAAAATTAGAAAAAAAATACAAAAAAAATACATTTCATTTTTATTAATATTTTACACTAAAAATCATTTTTTTACAATATACTTTTATTTTTGTATAAATTAATATATTATTGTATATAATTAATAAATAATGCTATTTATTTAAGAATTAGGGTTTTGCCCTAAATAACAAAAATAATCAAATTTGAGTTCCTTTTATTTGTTTATATTTCACATTGAAAAATACCTTTTTCACATACATAAAAATCTTTTTATTTGCATAATACATTTTATTTTATATTTATTTAATTGTATTTATTTAAATTTTAAAATTGTCTTGTACATTCAATTTGGTTGTAATAGTAATCTAGGGTTTAATTTCTTGTCAAATATCCCCAATTCAAATTTGTACCCCCTCCCTATATCATGTTGTAATAGTGTAGGATTTAAATTCTCGCACATTTAAAAAGCTTTCAATTATGCCATGCCTAGACCTAGGGTTTGTATGCAAAATAAAATCAACAAGTAGTTTGACCTAATCTAAGATAACAATGCATGAAAACAAACACAAATGCACACTTGCACCCCTAGGGTTTCATCCATTTGTTGCCTTCAAAAATGGGCCATGGTTGCATGTCAAGTACTTTGGCAAAACAAAAACAAACAAAAAGGTCATAGTCCCTCGATGACGCTATCTGAGTTTCCTAAACAAAAATGATCAAGTCTCTCGAGAAAATTGCCAAAAATACTTGACACTATTGCTATCATGGTCTATACGATGACCCGCGCCTGTCCCGTTAACATCCTAACACAAGGTTGTTCACCAAATACAATGGTGAAACAACACTGTTAAAAGGGTTAAAAACATAAGAAAGATCTTTGAGTAAAATAGGGTATATAGCTCTTAGTTACTTGGTCAAGCTTGCAAAAACATCCTTGCTACTTTTCAAAACACACTCCACAACACAATTTCAAAATCCTACTTTCAAACATTGAAAACCTTTCAAAAGACAAAAACACCTTTGTATACATTCAAACAAGAATCATTACAAAGGTTGCAACAACGACGGCCTCTTTTCAAAACGTTTTCCAAAATCACACACAAAGCACTATTTCAAATAATTGAAAAGCACCATTTCAAACAATTGAAAAGCACCATTTCAAACAATTGAAAAGCAAAGCAAGTGATCTAAGCAAGTAACTAAGAGCCCATGGATAACCATGGATAGAAAGGGTGCTAATACCTTCCCTTTCTATAATCTACTCCCCGAACCCAAGAAAACATCTCAAAGGTCTTTCCTGTGCTTTTTGACCTTTCCTTAGGATAAAATAAAAAGTTGGTGGCGACTCTTGCTAAACCGAAACATTTGCAAACACAAACGCAAAATCCCAAGTCAGTTCCCCCATCGTATCACACTAAGATTTTTCTGATTCTTATCCAGTCAAAGTTAATTCAAGACCTTCTCTGGTTCATTCAGATCGACACTAAGATCTCCTTGATTCTTATTCCAGTTGAAGATATTCCAAGAGTTTCGTCTGGCTCAGCTAAATCGATTCTAAGATTTTTCTGATTCTTATCCACTCAAAGTTAATTCAAGACCTTCTCTGGTTCAGTCAGATCGACACTAAGATCTCCCTGATTCTTATTCCAGTTGAAGATATTCCAAGACTTTCGTCTGGCTCAGTTAAATTGATTCTAAGATTTTTCTGATTCTTATCCAGTCAAAGTTAATTCAAGAACTTCTCTGGTTCAGTCAGATCGACACTAAGATCTCCCTGATTCTTATTCCAGTTGAAGATATTCCAAGACTTTCGTCTGGCTCAGTTAAATCGATTCTAAGATTTTCCTGATTCTTATCCAGTCAAAGTTAATTCAAGACCTTCTCTGGTTCAGTTAGATCGACACTAAGATCTCCCTGATTCTTATTCTAGTTGAAGATATTCCAGATTTTTTTTACTGTTTCAGATAAATCTCCCAACGGTTTATTCTGTTTCGTCTCCATATTTTTACTAATTCAGATAAAATCTCTCAAAAGATAAATCTCTCAACGGTTTATTCTGATTCATTCTCTGTTCAGATCCAGTTTAACTTTCTGTCAACAATCACCTTTGGATGGCATCTATAAGCCCATCTCCGACGATTCTCCTCTGTTTCTCCAAATGAAATATTTAAGCCCATTTCCATACACAATCAAATCAGCATGTCATTAAGATCCCCGGCGAAGATGAGACTACCAACTACCAATCCCTAGTGGAGCTGAAACTTTCAAACCACCGCGGGACTCATCCAAGTTCTCCAGCAAGTTGTCTTGAAGCCTGGAAATCAACCAGTTAACAGTTAACTTCTGTTTCTCCCCAACCTAGGGTAACTCCCCAGTAGGTTGGCATACAACCCAAACTCCTGAACTCCCCAGCGGAATAAGCGTTTCCCCACAAAGTTTTTTTTGCTTCTCGACAGAACAAAGACTTCCGTCAGTAAATCCCCAATAGAAGTCATTAAAATTCTCTGGATTCCCCAAGCAGATTCCTCAAGAAGTATATGGCATTACTCTCACAACGGCATCCTCAACAGTCAATGATTTATTTTCCTCAGCAATACAGCAATACAGCAATACAGCAAATCAGCTTACATGCACATACATTACATTCATATATCATAAACATGAATAAAACACATTCATTGCATCATACATTTCATGCAACATAACTTTGTGTTTCGGCTAACATTTTACCCTTTTTAGGATAAGATTAACAATTATCGTTAACAAATATTCAAAGATTTCAGATAAAGTACAGATACACTCCAGACACGGAAGTCATTCTGTTACTCATTCGGATTTCAACTTCAGATCCAATACATATACGCTCCAGACACGAATGCCATTCTATCACCTATTCAAGATACAGCCCAGATACGCTCCAGACACGGTTGCTATTCTGTCACTTATTCTGACTTTTTCCCTAGCCCAGAGACGCTCCAGACACGGAGGACATTCTGTTATTCATTCAGATTCAAGTACAGTTACAGCTCGGACACGCTCCAGACACGGCTGCTATCCCCTTGCTCATACAGATTCAATCTCTAGATACAACTCATATACGTTCCAGATACGGATACCATTCTGATGTTCATTCTCCTGATTTACAACAAACATTCTTGGATGGCATCTACAAGCCCATCTCCGACAAGATTCTATCACATCTCCAAATGGAATATTTAAGCCCATTCCCTCAATTACAGTTTGACGAGTGCAAATTTACGGGCACTCTAGTGTCCAATCATCTTTTACCTTCGAGTCACGAACGACAAAACTCGCTGATCTAACTCTTCAGGTTCAAGAAGATTGAACAGGGGCAGCTGTTGTACCCTAAAATTTTCCCTCCCATTTTTCATAAGAAAAGCACAACCCTAGGGTTTCTCAAATATTCAAGATTGGCTCAGGAATCGATTAGACAGATTTTCTCCTGTGGCAGTAAATCAGCAATCAGGGTTTTTCTCGCATTTCTTAGAAGAAATTGAGTTCTCAGAAATTCAATTGATTTTCACATGTTTTCACGCTCTCTCAAATTTACTGAAAAGGCAGTGTTTGTTTTCAAGGTTAACCAGATGATTCGCGTCTTCTAAAACATTTGTTTGTTTAGGAATTGGAATAGACAGTGTGTGTTTTGATTGGAATGCAGTTGCAAGATTACATAGTTATTGGATAACTTAGAGTTTAATTATCAGATTGGAGCATTTTGTTTCATTTATTTTGATTGGGAATCTGTAAGATTTAGTTAAGATTCGAAGAGAAAATTGCGAGTTATTGACAGTAAAGGATTTTAATGGACATCAGAATATCTCATAAAGACTTTCTCCATTTTATTTCAAAAGTTGGTACAAAACAATTTATTATTTGAATGCTTTAGGTTTTACAACTTATTATATTTGAAAAATAAATTAGTACAATTGATTGATTGTTTCGCTCTAAATTACAAAGAAATTGAATCTATGCCTAAGGTTGACTAAGCTTCCATTGCTTCCATGCTTGCCACAAAGTCTCTTGCTTCCCCTGCTTTGCCACCATCCAGTTGTGCTCATATGAAAACAAAAGACAAAAGAAAAATAGTTAGTACATTTAATTGGACATAAGCAAGAATTTTCAAAAGAAAGAAAAAGTGTTCATCATTAAAGTTTGCAACTTGGAATCAAAAGGCTATTTTTTTTTTCTCTATTTACAAATCACAAGAGAATTGTTCCTCTTGGTTCACAAAAAGAGAAATGTAAGCAAGCTATCCAAACAAGAGAAATGCAACAAGGCTGTCCAACTTACAACAAACAACAAAAGCAAACAGAATAATATAAACTGGATGCAGCAGGCTGTCCAAACAAACAACAAAGCTGTCCAAACAACATAAACAAGCAAGCGACATAGCAGTACAAGCAAGCAGTGCGAGTAAGCAGTACAAGCAAGCAGCACAAGCAACAAGCAATAAGCAGCATAGCAGTAGACATCAGGCAGCACAAAGAAAGTACAACAATATAATAAACTAAGTCAACAAGCAAGAGGCTTGTACAATAGCCTTTTCATCATTTCCCTTTTTTTTTGCAAACTTTTCAGAAAAAGGGGCAAAAAGCAATTTGCTTTTTATCATTGAGAGAGGAGAGAGAGGAAAGAAATCACCTAAGTTATTGGAATTGCACAAAAGGTACAACTTTGCTTCCCTGCCCATAGCCTGTCACAAGTTGCATAGAGTATGCTGAAAAACAAAACTGCAACAAAGAGAGCAAAAGAACAAAAGGCAACTAATATAACAGTGGAAAAGGCTAAATCAAAGGGAGAGGACATTTTATCAAACTCAAAAAATTCAACAACAAAAATATCAAGTATCAAAAACTGTCAAACTGCTATCTTCCATCAAACACAACAAAACCTGTAACTCAGTTCAAGTATCAAAAACTGTAAAACCATTTCAAACCAAAAAATCCACAATTTGCAAACCATCAACAAAATCACAAAACATACCAAGCCAAACTGTAACCAAAACAAAAAGAAACAAAAAAATATCCCAAAACTGTAACCATCAAACCTGTTAAACCAAAATCAAAAAACCAAAGGAAAACAAACTGTCCAACCATCCCAAACCTCAAAAACCTGAAACTGATAAAAAGTAATAGTATCCAAACCAGCAATCACCAACCATTCTCAAAAACATTTCCAAACCCAAAACCTCCAAAACTGTTAAGATCCAAAACTAGTAAACCCCAAGTTTTCAAAACATTCAAACCAAACTGTAACAGCAACAACCATAAAAAAACATCTCAATACCACCAATAAAACCTATCCAAGTTTCAAACACCAAGAACCAATATGAGTCCCAACTAAGAAACAACAGTCATCCTCAAATCAAATCAGAACCAACTTCTCAATACCAAAAATACCAAAAACATATCCAATCACAAAAAAAAAACAGAAGCACAACATCATTATCATTCAAAGCTCAAAGAGGTTACCAGAAGCACGTCCTCAATTCATCTTCATTTCTCCCCCCTTCGTTTCCAGCCACCAAGGAGCATCATTATCTCGGTCTCACCATCCCCGTCCACTTCATTGAAAAGCCATAAACATGTATGACTATTTCACTTTCTTTATGAGCCATTTCCTGCATCTCAAGGTATGATAGAGTAGGTTAACAGAAAAATATGAACAAGATAAAACAACAACATAAAATCGTTCAAGTTCAACAAAAACAGAACATCACCTTTTCACGAAAGAAGTCATTAGGGCTTGGTTAGGAGATGAGTTTGAGTGGTGCTCCGGTAACGAAAACCTGAGGGGGAAGATCAGATAAGCATGAATCCGACCTTAGGGTTTTCATAGAAACGCAAATCACGTTGAGATGAGGAGAGATTAGGGTGTTTCGGCCATGAGCTTAAGAGTTTGAGAGATTTCAGAGATAGAGAGATGAACGAATTTGGAAGAGAGGGACGAAGGAGGCAACGACGCCGCTCTGTACCAAGGGTTCACAAACCCTAATCTTTATTTACCCTAATCAGAAAATTAGATAGTAATGGGCATTGGGACAACTTATTTTCAAACCCTTCTCAGGCCGATACGCACTTGATAACACCCCCCTCATTCTGATCTGCTTTTGTTAACAACAAAGATAGCAATACCTTTGGGCCTCTCATCCAATCCCTTAAGCCCATTTTCACTTGTTGTTTTTTTTAATTTAATTTAATTTGTTTTATTTCTTTTTTATTAATAATATACTAATGAATTTTAAAACTTCATTTTATTAAATTAATTTAGTTTTTAGTGATTAGTTTTCTTTTACTCATTTTCTCTTTTTTATAAAAATTTTAATCTTTCTTTTTTAGAATAGATTTTATTTCTCTCTTTTCAAGTAAATACATACATTTCATAACTTGTTGATTTTATTTCATAAATTGTCATAACTTTGTATTAAAGCGCACAAAAATTTGATTTGGTTGTATTATTTGATATTTGGACATTGGTATTTCACTTGATTCATCCCCATTTGTAACAATTGTACCCCCATTCCCGAACATTCTGTAATAGTTTAGAATTTCAATTCCCGCAATTTATTGCTTTCTATATACTGTATAGTAATTAGGCATGTATGGCAAGATTCAAAAATCAATCGCTAGATGACCTAATCCAAGAATAAAATAACTTGAAACCAACACACTTTTTCACACGCGCACCTCTAGGGTAACCTCGCTCGTTGCCTCAAAAATACAATCATGTCCCTCGAATATGAGAAACTCTAGCTATGACCCTTCAATAAACAAAGATCGTAGTCCCTCGATGACCCTCGATGTTGCCTTCGATAAAATAATCTCGTCCCTTACAAAAAATTGCTAGAGCGTCTCACAAGTTGCCTTCAATGATTGTAAAATTGACCCGCGCCTGTCCCTTAACATCCAATGGTGGGGCTTCTTACCAAATCAATGGTAAGATAGCACCATTAGAAGGAAGAAGAAAAGAACAACTTAAGACCTTTCAAGTAGATAGATTCGCTCTTAGTTACTCGTTTGCTCACGACAAAAACTTTTACACCTACACCTCCATTTCTGACAAAACGTTTTGTATACATTCTTATAGAGACGAGAACCATTGCAAAACCTCTTTTCAAAACACTTTTCAAAAACACGATTCACAAACACATCTTTGAACCATTTTTTTAAAACAAAACTTTGTACACGTTCTTATAGAGACGAGAACCATTACAAAGAAATTTTCCAAAATACTTTCAAAACCCACACCACAAGCACACAATCAAACAAAAGCAAGTGATCTAAAACGAGTAACTAAGAGCCCATGGAAAACCATGGATGAAAAGGGTGCTAATACCTTCCCTTTTCATAATCTACCCCCCGAACCTGAGAAAATTCTCGAAAGGTCTTTCCTGTGCTTTTTTACCTTTCCTTTTGTATAAAAGAAAAGTCGATGGCGACTCTTGCTAACCGCACAAGTGCGAACGAAACGCAAAACCTCTAGTCAGTTCTCCCACCGTATCACAATTCCCTATCACATAGGCAGTCATTATCTCTCAAAAAGAAAAGCCCACTAAGTCAAAACCTATGAAGGAGACTTAAAGAAAACTGGGGCATCCCGCTGACTATAATCTCAAAACAAGAACAGTCGGGCAAAAATCAGGGATAACAAATCAAAAGAAAGAGGTCACCACAATTCCTCAACAACATGAAAAAAATGTTGCAAAAATGACTGCCTTCCGACAAACTTAACTGAACCATCACCAAAACGTCATTCCAGACTCATTTGGAGTTCAAACGCACAATTAACTAAGCTTAGGATTGAGAACATCACGAAGAATGGGTGGATACAAATACACTTTGAGCCTTTATCCTTTGTTTCTTAAACCGTGAACTAAGCCACGTTACAACCCTTCAAAAGTCATAATTGAAGCATGGGTTAGTTCGAAAGCATACTGTTACAAAAGGTATCCTGGCTCATGTAAGGCTTTACTCAAAATCCAGAGTTGAATTACAAACTTCTTTACTTGCTAAAAATGCATTTTTCAAAACTTCAAGACAAACATAAACTTTGCATTACTTGAATATCACTGTTTGCATATGGCTATTTGTTTGACAACAGAGAAATTCACACAACGAATATCCAGTGAACGAAAGCTCTCTCAATGAACAAAATCAATTCAAGTAGGATGACACTCCCATTGACAAATCTCTTATCAACAAGGGGGCATGACATGTCACTATCCAGTACACCTGGGGCAGTCCAGTAAAGATTCCAAGAAACCTCTCAAGAAATGCAGAGTAACCAGGGGCAGGTCTTCATATCCGTCACTTGGGGCATTGAGTGTCAATCTCAGCAAAGGGTTACGTACAATCAAACATTTTTGGCAATACCACAAACATTTGCTGCTAGGGGAAATGACAAGTTTCCCCATAATCCTTCGCATAGGATGATTCCCCAACCATATTTTGGTCTCTGAAAACCTCTCTCCAACTGAATCGACTTCAAGAATCCTCGAGGATTTCTGCCAGTAAAGTCGCCGCCTCTCCAACAGACTAAGCAACAGGGTTTATTTCTCCAACAAACGACAAGATTCCCCAGCTTGAGGTGGCCTCTCCGACCACTACAAATCAAAGGACCACAACTTCTCTTCCCCATTAGACTACTCTACAATCCCCAACAAGTCACTGTGAAACATGGACCCGACCAGATATCAGTTCAACTTCGACTCCATAACAGAGCAACAAACGACTAAGACTCCTGAACTTTTTCCCCCAAGCAGGAATCAATACTCTCCACAGAGTTCTCAACTTTCCCCAGCGGATTTCTCCTCAACAAAACAGTAATCCTTGGTGGAAACATTCTAAGCAAAGTTTGAAGACACACCAACTCTTCAACAGCAGTCCAGGATTTAACGGCTCCCCGACTTTTGTCAAGGATTTATTTTCCCAGACAAAAATACATTCATTAACATTTCACATTTCATACATCCTATTTACATACATGATAATTATATATAACACAAATCTCATTTATTTTGAGAACATCATTACATAATGCATACATCATAACATTGCATACAACTAACTCTTTACCTTTTCAGGAAAGATCAATCGACAAATGAAGGTCATCATCTTTTGAAGTAGTAATCGTCCAAGATTCCTTCATCATCTTTTTGGAGTAGTAATCGTCCAAGATTCCTTCATCATCTTTTGGAGTAGTAATCATCCAAGATTCCTTCATCATTCTATTCAGATACACTACAGTTTCAGCTTACAGATACGGTTCAACAATCGTTTCTGGATGACGTCTAATGAAAAATCAGTTCCCGAAACTAAATGGATTAACTAATCTACATGATCAAGCGAAGTAACCCTAGTACCCAGGTTCTTTCACCAAGCCCTACTATCCAGGATGTCATCTCGAAGTAACCCTACTACCCAGGTTCCTTCACCAAGCCCTACTATCCAAGCTGTCATCTCGAAGTAACCCTACTACCCAGGTTCCTTCACCAAGCCCTACTATCCAGGCTTTCATCTCAAAGTAACCCTACTACCCAGGTTCCTTCACCAAACCCTACTATCCAGGATTTCATCTCAAAGTAGCCCTACTACCCAGGTTCCTTCACCAAGCCCTACTACCCAGGCTTTCATTTCGAAGTAACCCTACTACCCAGGTTCTTTCACCAAGCCGTACTATCCAGGCTTTCATTTCAAAGTAACCCTACTACCCAGGTTCCTTCACCAAGCCCTACTATCCAGGCTTTCATTTCGAAGTAACCCTACTACCCAGGTTCCTTCATACAAGCCTGTTGTACCCCAAAATTTTCCCTCCCATTTTTCATAAGAAAAGCGCAACCCTAGGGTTTCTCAAATATTCAAGACTGTCTCAGGAATCGATCAGACAGATTTTCTCCTATGGCAGTAAATCAGGAATTAGGGTTTTTATCGAATTTCTCAGAAGAAATTAAGTTCTCAGAAATTCAATTGATTTTCACATGTTTTCATGCTCTCTCAAATGTACTAGAAAAAGGCAGTGTTTATTTGATCCAGGTTAACCAGATAATTTGCGTTTTTAAAACATTTGCTTGTTTAAGGAATAAACATTTGCTTGTTTATTGAAATACACAGTGTGTATTTTGATTGGAATACAGTTGCAAGGTTACAAGATTACAGAGTTATTGGATTACTTGGAGTTTAAGTTGTCTTGATTGGAATTATTGGAATGCAGTTCAGGTATCTTGATCAGGGAATCTATTAAGAATCAGTGAAGACACAAAGAGAGAATTACAAGTTACTAACAGTAATGGATTTTTATTGGACATCAGATTATCTCATAAAGACTTTCTTCATTTATTTCAGATGTTGTTACAAAAACAATTTATTATTCAAATGCTTTAGGTTTTACAACTTATCGTACTTGAAAAATAAATTAATACAACTGATTGAAAATCTCTCTAAATTACAAAGAATTGGATCTAAGCCTAAGGATGACTAAGCTTCTATTGCTTCAATGCTTTCCACAAAGTCTCCTGCTTCCTCTGCTTTGTCACCATCCAATTTGCGCTCACATGAAAGAAAAAACAAAAAATAATTAGCATAGTTAATTGAGCATAAGCAAGAATTTTGAGGAAAAAAAGAAAGAAAAATGTTCATCGTTAAAGTTTGCCGTTTGGAATCAGAGGGCTATTTTCAATTCATCACGTTTTTTATTTTTCTCTTTGCAAATCACAAGAAGATTACTCTTCTTGGTTCACAAAAATAAAAATAAAAATGCAAGCTGTCCAAATAAAAAAGAATGCAAAACAAATTTATCCAAATGCAAACAAGGCTCCAAACTGAAAACATATAACTAAACTGCAGCATGTTGTCCAAACAATGCAACAAGGAAAGCTAAACAAAGCCAAACTAAATTGGACAAAGTACAAGGCAGTAACTAAACTGCATCATAGCCAGTACAAACTGCAAAAAAAGTACAAGCAACATAAGGCAAAGAAGAATGCAGTATGGTAAACCAAACAACAAGTAAAGGGCTTGTTGCAATAACTTTTCATCATTTTCCAAGAAATTTGGGCAAACTTTTCAAAAAAAGTGAAAAAAGCATTTTGCTTTTATCATTGAGAGAGGAGAGATATCACCTAAATTGTTGGAAAGGTACAGATTAGCCATCCTGCTCACAAGCCGTCAAAGAGAAAAGAAGATATAATAGAGAAAAGGCTCAAGCAAAAGGGGGGGGGGGGGGGGGGGGGGCAGAACATTTTGTAAAAGGGAGAAAAACGAAGTTGCATAGCAAAAACAAAAATTCTCAAGCCTGCCACATTTTGAACTTCAAAACTGTCAAAGGCATAAAGGCTGAAATCATTTTTCAAACCACAAAAACTCCCAACCTGTTAACCAAAGCCTAACAAAACTGTCAAACAAACAACAACAATAACAAAACTGCATAACAGTTTCAAACAGGGGAAAACCATAAAAACTCCCAACCTGTTAACCAAAGCCTAACCAAACTGTCAAACAAACAGCAACAATAACAAAACTGCATAACAGTTTCAATCAGGGCCAAACCACAAAAACTCCCAACCTGTTAACCAAAGCCTAACCAAACTGTCAAACAAACAACAACAATAACAAAACTGCATAACAGTTTCAAACAGCCAAACCACCAAAACTAGTTTTCAAACCTTCAACTGTAACCAGAACAAAAACAAAAGCTTTCAAATCCCAAAACTGCAGAAAGTTCAAAACCTGCACATTTAAACTGCAAAACATAGCAAACCTAAAATCACCATAACCATCAAAACCCTGTCCAAAACATTCAAAACTGCACAACCAGTTCTAAAAAGCTCATAACCTGCATAACACAGTTCAAGAACACAACAAAACTTGCAACTCAAAACCTGCAGAACCATTCTAAAATAGGGCCAAACCAAGTTTCCACTGTCACAAATCATGCTCAATACAACCAAAACTGAAACCATTTCAACAAAACCTGTAACCCAGTCCTAAACAACAATTTCCAAAGTTCCAACAAGTTCAAATCAAAGAAACAGAAAAGTACCAAAACAAATCCAACAAAGCACGAAGAAATCTAACAATCAGAAGTACAACATCCTTCAAAGCTCAAGGGACAGAAATAAGTTACCAGAAAAGCTCACGCTTCGTCCTCATTTCTTCTCCTCACGCCTCCGGCCACCAGGGAGCTTTATTTTCCACCTCACCTTTCCTCTTCTCACAGATAAAGTCCCACAGGTATGACCACTTTATCTCCCTCATAACATTTCCCGCGTCTCAAGCATAGCACAATAGGTTAAACAAACTAAACATGAACAAAGCATGCGAAATCTATGAAACTGTGAAGTCCAAAAACCAAAGCAGAACCATACCTTTTTAAAAGAAAACCATTGATCATTGTGAGGAGGTGAGAGAAGGAGAGAGTGCTCCGACAACTTGAGGGTGAGGAGAAGATCAGAAAATGCGCCTCAAACCCTTTAGAGAGTTTCATTTCAAACTTAGACATTTCCAGAAAAGATGTAAACCAAGTTGAATCAAAAAATGGAGAGATGAACGAGTAGAGGCGTTGAGTGAGAAAGAGGAATGAGGGAAATAAACGAGAGAGACTACGGCGCCGCTGTGAGGAACGAGTTCACAAACCCTAATTCTTGTTCCCCTAACCAGAACAATTTTGCAAACTTAAGGAATTGGGCCTATCCGGTCCACAAACATTAAGCACAGCGTGTAATTGCTAACGCACCCCCCCCCCCCCCCCCGCTTTTGGCCTGTTTCACATGCAGCAAGCAAAGATTTTTATTTATTTATTTGGGCCTGGTATCTTTTACACCCTTAAGCCCATTTTCAATTGTTTTTGTTTCAATCAATTTTAATTTATCTTATTTATTTGTAATATACTAATAATATGTTAAAACTTTATTTTTGTAAAATTAATTTGATTTTCTTAATTAGTTTTATTTTAATCATTTTCTTTTTTTATTAATCTTCTTACACTTGATAAAAACACCAAAAACATTTAAATTAGTTTATTTTTTCTTTCTTTATTTACATGATTAATAAAATACATAAAAGAATAATAATAATAAAATTTTAATCTTTCTTTTGTAGAATAAATTTTATTTCTCTCTGGTCAAGTAAATACATTGCATTTCATACTTCATTGGTTTCTTTATTCCATAAATTATCGTAGCTTTATATTGAATCGCACAGCAATTCGATTTGGTTGTATTATTTGATATTTGGATATTATTTTTTTTATGTGATTCATCCCCATTTGTAATAATTGTACCCCCATTCCCGGATACTTTTGTAATAGCTTAGACTTTTAATTCCCGCAATTTATTGCTTTCTATATACTGTGTAGTAATAAGGCATGTATGGCAAGATTCAAAAATCAATCGCTAGATGACCTAATCCAAGAATAAATAACTTGAAATCAACACACTTCTCACACGTGCACCTCTAGGGTAACCTTGCTTGTTGCCTCGAAAATACAATCATGTCCCTCGAATATGAGACACTCTAGCAAATGACCCTTGGATAAACAAAGATCGTAGCCCCTCGATGACCCTCGATGTTGCCTTTGATAAAATGATCTCTCCCCTTACAAAATTGCTAGAGCGTCTCAACAAGTTGCTTTCAATGATTGTAAAATTGACCCGCGCCTGTCCCTTCACATCCAAGGATGGGGCTTCTCACTAAATCAATGGTAAGATAGCACCATTAAAAGGAATAAGAAAAGAACAAATTAAGACCTTTCGAGTAGATAAATTCGTTCTTAGTTACTCGCTTGCTCACGACAAAAACTTTCACACCTACACTTCTATTTCCAAACATTTTCAAAAGACAAAACGTTTTGCATACGTTCTTATAGAGACGAGAACCATGGAAAAACCTCTTTTCAAAAAACTTTTCAAAACACGATTCACAAACACCTCTTTGAACTATTTTTTCGAAACAAAACTTTGTATATGTTCTTATAGAGACGAGAACTATTACAAAGAAACTTTCCAAAATACTTTCAAAACCCACACTACAAGCACACAATCAAACAAAAGCAAGTGATCTAAACGAGTAACTAAGAGCCCATGGAAATCCATGGATGAAAATGGTGCTATCACCTTCCCTTTTCATAATCTACCCCCCGAACCCGAGAAAATTCTCGAAAGGTCTTTCCTGTGCTTTTTACCTTTCCTTTCGGATAAATTAAAAGTCGGTGGCGATTCTTGCTAACCGCACAAGTGCAAACGAAACACAAAACCTCTAGTCAGTTCTCCCACCGTATCATAAAGCCCTACTACCTAAACTTTCATTTCGAAGTAACCCTACTACCCAGGTTCCTTCACCAAGCCCTACTATCCAAGCTTTCATCTCGAAGTAACCCTACTGTGATCGGTGGGAATGAGAACTGACTGTTTTGGAATGCTGGTTCGCGTTTGCATTTGTTTTCGCAAAATGTCGCGGTAAGCAAGAGTCGCCACCGTCTTTTATTTTATCCAACAAGGAAAGGACAAAAGCACAGAAAAATTCCTTTTCGATATGTTTCTCGGGTTCGGGAGGTAGATTATAGAAAGGGAAGGTATTAGCACCCTTTATATCCGTGGTTATCCACGGGTCTTAGGTACTTGCTCACTATGTTTTCAAAAATTTTGCTTTTCTTTGTGTTTGTGGATTTGAGAAGAGTTTTTGTTTTGAAAGGGGTGTAAGTGCAAAAAAGTTTTGTTTTTGTTTTCAAAAGAGCAAGTACTTAAGAACCTATACCTTCTCAAAAAAGGAATTAAACTGTGCAAATGTCCTTTAGACAGTGCTATCCTACTATTGAGGAGTAGGTAGCACCGTCATTGGAGTTTTTGGGTCAATTTGATTTAAGGGACGTGTGGTCACTAAAGCAATGTTAGGACGCCTTAGCGGTAACCCTAATGTCTTAGATCATTTTATCCGAGGCAAATTATGATCTTTGGTCAAGAGGGCGACCTCTAAAACTTCCTATACTCAATGACCACGTTCGAGGCAACCAAGTGAGGCGTACCCTAAGAGTGGCATGTGCGAGTGTATTGTTTTTCAGTTTATTTATTTTTGTACATGTTATGGTGAGCTACGGTTGATTTTAAATTAAAGGTTGATCTTGTCATGCATAGCCTATTATTCAAACATCTAACAGTTAATGATTGCGGAAAATAAATCTAAGCTATTACAAGGCGTCGGGTATTTACATCGCCAAAAACAAACCCATTGAAAATAAAGCAATAAAAGTAAAGACCTAATTAACTATTACAACTAAATTGAAAGACAAGTAAAAAGTAAAAATAAAGAAGAGAAAAGACTTCTTCGATCCATGCCATGGACTCGTTCGATTCACCCTTCTTTGGCCTTCTTTCAATTGAGCTAGGGAATGGGTGTGAGTAGCCTTCGATTGGGCTTGAGAATTGATGGGGAAAGCTTCGATTTGCACCCTTTCCTGACTCCTTCGATTGGGTTTGGGAAGGATATGGGTAAACTTCGATTGCAGAGAGAAGGTGGGCTTTGATTCAGAGGAAGAAGGCTGCCTTTCGATTCTATGAAGGGGGTTGCTGGAAAGGCCTGAAGGATCACCTGTGGAGGCACTGCTTCTGCAAAAATATGTTAGCAAAATAAAACGCATGACCTGGGTATCGAAACCCAGGTCCATCGATCCTGCACGCGCTGGGTCTTTTCAGGCTATATCTGTAGCAAGTGTTAGCAACAAAAAACATGACCTGGAGCCAAACCCAAGCCCTTTGATTCTGTCTAGAATGACAATCGAATGAAACAACAAATATGGATGTGTTATGTAAATACAAGGTTTAACATTTTACCCTCTCTTACTAGTAGTTGGAACCTTCGATTTGGAACTTTCTAGATGTGGGTATCTTCGATATGGGATTTCTGGGCGTGGATACTTTTGTTGAATGGCTGCTTTGGCTTGGATTACTTATGAAAATGTTGATAACCTTTGGTGGGTTTGTGGGCAGCATATCTCCAAATCCTCGCCCCCCTATAATGTGTCATTGGCCTCATATTTATAGGAGTGTGAGGGTGCATGAAAACGGCAAGGGACAACCATTTAACCAGGCCTTTAAAGCCATGAGACAAGAATCAGACATATTAAAAGATTTCCTTTTTTGAAATATTCATGTCTCTTTGGAATCTTGAATGAACCTGGACACCTTTGATTTTCGAATTCCTCCAGGCCTTGCTCTTCGATTGGTCTTGAGTTTCCTCCTTCGAATGGACTTCTTATGTGCCCTTCGAATGGGCCTTCTGAATGCTTCTTCAAATGGACCTTTACATGTTCTTCGAATGAGTCATTTACTTGTTCTTAGAATGAGCCTCTTGCCTGGTGTGATGGCAAGTTGAGAGGCCTTTTCCTTTGTGAATCGAAACAAACTTGTAGGAGATTCTTGCCTCGTGAGTCGAAGGTAAGCCTGAAGTAGTTAATGCATAGTCGAAGCATTGTGAAATTGACTTGATTGAAGGGGGTCCAGCACTCAATCGAAGACTTGCGAACCAAAGCTTAATCGAAGGGTTCCAAACACCTAATCGAAGCTTACTAATCAAAGCCCGATCGAAGAGTTCCAAATTCCCAATTGAAGACTGGTGAGTCAAGCCTGTATCGAAGGATTTTGGATACCCAATCGAAGACTTTTCCCAGATTCCAATCGAAAGACACCTTGTTCATCTTCAAAAAAAACTTTATTTTAGTTAGGCAAGTGTTTGTGACCAACCATGTAAGGGAAGACCTTTAAAAAAATGAGAGGGGAAATTTTGGGGTACAACAGCTGCCCCGATTCAATCTTCTTGAACCTGAAGAGTTAGATTGGCAAGTTTGCCTTTCGCGACTCAAAGGTAAAAGAGGATTGGACACTAGAGTGCCCGTAAATTTGCACTCGTCAAGACATAGATGTGGGAATGGGCTTAAAGATGCCATTTGGAGACGGTAGAGTCTTGCTGGAGATGGGCTTAAAGATGCCATCCAATAATGTTTGTTGACCCGCAATGCTGTAGGCCAAAAGAATGAGTATCGAAAAGGTATTCGTGTCTGGAATGCCATTGAACTATATCGGGGGACTGAGTTTGTATGAGCAAAAGAATGGCGTCCACGTCTGGCGCGTATCTGAGCTGTAACTGAAAGCTGAATCTGAATGAGTATCAGGATGGCATCCGTATCTAGAGTGTATCTGAACCGGATCTGAGAGTTGAATCTGGATGATTGTCAGAATTGCGTCAGTATCTGGAGCGTATCTGAAATGTATTTGAATGAGTGACAGAATGACATCCAAATCTGGATCGTATCTGGACTGTATTTTGAATGAATCTGGAATAAGTATCAGAATGTCAGCCATATCTGGATCGCATCCGAACAGTCTCTAGAAGGAATCTGGAATAAGTATCAAAATGTCAGCCATATCTGGATTGCATCTGAACTGTCTCTAGAAGGAATCTGGAATAAGTATCAGAATGTCAGCCGTATCTGGATCGCATCTGAACTGTCTCTAGAAGGAAACTGGAATAAGTATCAAAATGTCAGCCATATCTGGATCGCATCTGAACTGTCTCTAGAAGGAATCTGGAATAAGTATCAGCATGTCAGCCATATCTGGATCGCATCTGAACTGTCTCTAGAAGGAATCTGGAATAAGTATCAGAATGTCAGCCATATCCAGATCGCATCTGAACTGTCTCTAGAAGGAATCTGGAATAAGTATCAGAATGTCAGCCATATCTGGATCGCATCTGAACTGTCTCTAGAAGGAATCTGGAGTAAGTATCAGAATGTCAGCCATATCTGGATCGCATCTGAACTGTCTCTAGAAGGAATCTGGAATAAGAATCAGAATGTCAGCCATATCTGGATCGCATCTGAACTGTCTCTAGAAGGAATCTGGAATAAGTATCAGAATGTCAGCCATATCTGGATCGCATCTGAACTGTCTCTAGAAGGAATCTGGAATAAGTATCAGAATGTCAGCCATATCTGGATCGCATTTGAACTGTCTCTAGAAGGAATCTGGAATAAGTATCAGAATGTCAGCCATATCTGGATCGCATCTGAACTGTCTCTAGAAGGAATCTGGAATAAGTATCAGAATGTCAGCCATATCTGGATCGCATCTGAACTGTCTCTAGAAGGGATCTCAGAAGATGATGATCTTTTCCTGTTGATTGATCTTTCCTGAAAAGGTAAAGAGTTAGTTGTATGCAATGTCATGATGTATGCATTGTGTAATGATGTTCTCAAAATAAAATGAGATTTGTGTCATATGTATTTTGTATGCATATGTTATGAATGTTGTTGAAGTGTAATTTTGTCTTGGACTTTGCTCAAAATGTTTCCACCGGGGATTCCTGCTTTGTTGTTTGAGGAGAACTCTGCTGGGGGATATTGAAAACTCTGTGGTGAGTATGTTTATTTCTGCTTGGGAAAAGAGTTTAGGAGTCTTAGTCGTCCGTTTCTCTACTAGGGAGTCGAAGTTGAACTGATATCTCGTCGGGTTCAGGTTTCGCAGTAACTTGCTGGGGATCGTAGAGTAGTCTACTGGGGAAGAGGAGTTGTGGTCCTTTGATTTGTAGTAGTCGGAGAGGCAAACTCAAGCTGGGGAATCCTGGTGTTGTTGGGGAAATAAACCCTGTCATCAGTCCGCTAGAGAGGTGATATCTTCGTTGGGGAAAGTCCTCGAGGATTCTTGAGGTTGATTCAGCTGGGGAAAGGTTTTCAGAGATTAAACCCTTGCTGGGAGTCATCCTATGAGAAGGATTTTGGGGAGATTTGTCATTTCCCCTAGTAGCAAGTGTTTGTGACATTGCCAGAAAATGTTTAATTGTACGTAACCCTTCACTGAGATTGATGTTCAATGCCCCAAGTGACGGAGATGGAGACTTGCCCCTGGTTACTCTGCACTTCTTCAGTGATTTCTTGAAATCTTGACTGGACTGCCCTAGGTGTGCTGGATAGTGACATGTCAAGTCCCCCTGTTGATAGGAGATTCGTCAATGGAAGTGTCATCCTTCTTGAATTGATTTTGTTCACTGAGAGAGCTTTTGTTCACTGGATATTCATTGTGTGAATTTCTCCGCTGTTAAACAAATAGCCATATGAAAACAATGATATTCAAGTAATGCAAAGTTTATGTTTGTCTTGAAGTTTTTTTGAAAATGCGTTTTAGCGAGTAAAGAAATTTTGCTAAGAAAATTCAAACTCAGGATTTAGAGCAAAGCCTTACAGGAGTCAGGACACCTTTTGTAACAGTATGCTTTCGAACTAACCCATGCTTCAATTAGGACTTTTGAAGGGTTGTAACGTGGCTTGGTTCACGGTTTAAGAAGCAAAGGATAAAGGCTCAAAGTATGTTTGTACCCACCCGCTCTTCGTGATGTTCTTCAATCCTAAACTCAGTTAATTATGCATTTGAACTCCTAATGAGTCTGGAACGACGTTTTTGGTGATGGTTCACACAAGTTGAATTTGTTGGAAGGCAGTCATTTTTGCAACATTTTTCATGTTGTTGAGGATTTTTAGCGACCTCGTTCTTTTTATTTGTTATCCCTAACTTTTTCCTGATTGTTCCTGTTTTCGAGATTACAGTCAGCGGGATGCCCCAGCTTTCTTAAGCCTCCTTTATAGGTTTTGGCTCAGTGGGATTTTCTCTTTTGAGAGATTGACTGCCTATGAGATAAGGAACCACCACTATCTTTTGACTCCATAGGAATGCTTTTGATGTCGTTCGTTGTATTATGAACTGAGAGTTTTGCGACTTCAATGCGCATCTTTTGAATTAACTGAGAGACTACCCTGCCCCAGGTTTAAATTAAAGTTTCAATTTATGTTTAAAACAGAAAACTCCTACTTCTTTGGCTCGAAGGGGTTGACTAGGGATTATCTTCCTTATAACTCCAGTGTTTAGGATTTGAAAGAAACGCATGTACATCGTCAGCAAGGTCTGTCCAAAAGCATACTGTATGAGATTATGGCATTGTTTCGTCATCCTCCCTCTAAAGGCTTGTAACTTTTAGCAAGAGTTGAATGTCATAAAGTGAGTAAAAAAACATAGTTTAAATGTAATGAAAATGAGTGGATCAAATCAAGACAAACATATGCAATGCATTAATGAAACAGAGTTTGACATTAATAGATAATTGTTTGAATAACAAAGAGATTACA
The DNA here is from genome assembly GCA_948472305.1 of Vicia faba. Lineage (NCBI taxonomy): Eukaryota > Viridiplantae > Streptophyta > Magnoliopsida > Fabales > Fabaceae > Vicia > Vicia faba. Next base: position 1,548,238,464 of record OX451736.1, read on the forward strand.
ACTTGAAAATTCAAATGAACAAAAGATTTTAATGATTCGTCATAGGAGCAGTGATTAAGTTTGGAGTCTCCGGAGGGTCAAACTCGATCTCCTTGGCATCAATCATGTCTTGGACCTTGTTCTTCAGAGCCCAACAGTTGTTTGTGTCATGTCCCGGACTGTCAGAGTGGTATTCACACCTTTCATTGGGATGATAGGTAGGAGCGGAAGTATTTGGGTTTCGGAGAGGAGCCTTTAATGTAATCAGCTCTGCCTTCAACATGTGTTGTAGCGCTTGAGTCAGTGACATGTTGATCTTAGTGAATTGTCTTTTATGTGCGACCTCCTTACGCTGATGCCCCTGTCTTTGTTGAGCAGGCGTAGGATTAGAGATCAAGATTTCTCCTACGTGTTGGTCATGACGACTCTTTTGACCATACACATCATTGGACTCTTTCTTCCCATTGTAGGGCTTTTTCTGAGCATCAAAAGGTGTAGCTTCTTGAATCTTCCCACTTTTGATGCCAACTTCGACCCTTTCGCCAGTCAGTATTAGCTCGGTGAACCCGGATGAAGAGCTTCCGATCAAGTGTTTAAAGAAAGGCCCTGTCAATGTTCCCATGAAGATGTCAATCAGCTCCCTGTCAGTTAAAGGGGGGTTGCACCCTACCATCCAGATCTTTCCACTTTTGGGCGTATCCTTTGAAGCTCTCGTTGGAACCCATGGTCATGTTCTGCAATTGCACACAAGTTGGTGCAAGATCAGCATTGTACTGATACTGCTTATAGAAAGCAACAGCTAAATCCTCCCAGGTGTGGATGAAAGAACTCTCCAATTGATAGAACCATTCGAGTTGAGTCCCTACTAGGCTTTCTTGGAAGAAATGGATCCAAAGCTTCAGATCAGTTGTGTATGGTTGAATCTTGCGGACATAAGACTTTAAGTGCATCTTAGGGAAAGAGACTCCATCGTACAGGGAAAAAGTAGGGATTTTGAATTTTGGCGGGATGACCACTCCAGAAACTAAACCCATGTCTCCTAAATCCAAGCCAGGTATCTGTTGAATCTCCATAGCATTGAGGCGATCCCCCAACTGTTTGTACTTGTCATCAGTGGGAGGATATTGTTCCTCGGAGTAGTCAGCTTCAAATTCATCAATCTCTAAATTGTGGTCTTCTTCAAGACTATCCCTTATGCTGGATGGAGTTGAAAGATCTAGGATTTTAGGTCTTCTTCTCAAGTTCAGGACGCCTATTGTCTTCTTGGACTTCTTCTTCTTGTCTTTGAGAAGGAGAGCTTTCAGGTCCTCTTGCCCTTTATCCATAGCCAGAAGCATTTGTTGGAACTGAGCGTTTTGAGCTTGGAGATCTTTCACCGTTTGTTCCATATCCATCTTACTGAAATAAATAGTAGGAAGATAAGGAGACCTGTATGGGAGAAACGTGTCATGATATGATATGTGGATGCATGTTTTCAAGGATCTCGCAGGGTAAACACAAGAAAATGTTAGAGGTTGAACTTTGATCAACATCTTTGATTGTAGAACTTTGTATCGGTGGATGTCTTTCCACGAGAATCAAGCTCACCATGTCAAGTGGGTTATAGCCCCCGATTCAAGTTGTCGTGTTTTGTTTTCCAGACAACCTTGGCTAGAGGAAAATAAATCCCCTTTGCCCCTTGCTAGACATTTGATTTACCATAACCTACATCACAGACCCTTGAGATCCTTGAAATGGTTAAGGAAATATTAAGGCATGATGTTATGATGTGTATGCTATGCGTTTAAGCAAAAGTGTGAGGTGATGTAAGTAAACCCTGCAATAAATCCAAATTATCGGATAAGGACTGTAAACAAAACCTGCAAGGAACTCATGTTGTCAGATAACAAGAATGTGCAAGTAGTTCAAGTTTGAAGGCACATAAGTCACACATATAGCCTTAAGTTTAGGCTGGCATGGAGTTTAGGCATTACCCTCTTTCAGTTTAGTTGGTTTAAACCTGTCCTAAAAATAGTAACCGGGTTCTAGAGGATCTCAATATCACTGACTACCCTCAATCGGTCATAATTCCAATTTAGCAACCTTTTCTTGCGGCCGGAATCATCGCGAGAGTTTAGTCTCAATGAGTGTAGCATACTGCTACTGTTCTATGGCCAAGTTGGTCAATTTAAGGTTCTAAGGTCAGTTGGTGCTTAATGACTTCTTAGAAGACCCATATTCTCCTTGTTCCAACACAAGGGATATCGGTACAGACTAAGGTGCCACACCAATGTAGCTACTGCTTCATCCGTGTCGGTCTATGCCGGACAGATCCCTCACAGTTTACTGCTACTTACCTAAAGGGTATCCCCAGATCCGGGTTAGGATCTATAGAACTCCGATACAAGCCCACAAAATTAAAGCATACAAAGCATACAATTGAAAACATAGTGATCTAATCCTAAGGTACACCTCACTTATATAATATCCCCAGCAGAGTCGCCAGTTCTGTGATCGGTGGGAATGAGAACTGACTGTTTTGGAATGCTGGTTCACGTTTGCGTTTGTTTTCGCAAAATGTCACGGTAAGCAAGAGTCGCCACCGTCTTTTATTTTATCCAACAAGGAAAGGACAAAAGCACAGAAAAATTCCTTTTCGAGATGTTTCTCGGGTTCGGGAGGTAGATTATAGAAAGGGAAGGTATTAGCACCCTTTCTATTTGTGGTTATCCACGGGCTCTTAGGTATTTGCTCACTATGTTTTCAAAAATTTTGCTTTTCTTTGTGTTTGTGGATTTGAGAAGAGTTTTTGTTTTGAAAGGGGTGTAAGTGCAAAAAAGTTTTGTTTTTGTTTTCGAAAGAGCAAGTACTTAAGAACCTCTACCTACTCAAAAAAGGAATTAAATTGTGCAAATGTCCTTTAGACAGTGCTATCCCACTATTGAGGAGTAGGTAGCACCGTCGTTGGAGTTTTTGGGTCAATTCGATTTAAGGGACGTGTGGTCACTAAAGCAATGTTAGGATGCCTTAGCGGTAACCCTAATGTGTTAGATCATTTTATCCGAGGCAACTGTTTCGAGGCAACTTATGATCTTTGGACAAGAGGGCGACCTCTAAAACTTCCTATACTCAATGACCACGTTCGAGGCAACCAAGTGAGGCGTACCCTAAGAGTGGCATGTGTGAGTGTATTGTTTTTCAGTTTATTTATTTTTGTACATGTTATGGTGAGCTATGGTTGATTTTAAATTAAAGGTTGATCTTATCATGCATAGCCTATTATTCAAACATCTAACAGTTAATGATTGCGGAAAATAAATTGCGGAAAATAAAGCTAAGCTATTACAAGGCGTCGGGTATTTACATCGCCAAAAACAAACCCATTGAAAATAAAGCGATAAAAGTAAAGACCTAATTAACTATTACAACTAAATTGAAAGACAAGTAAAAAGTAAAACTAAATAAGAGAAAAGACTTCTTCGATCCATGCCATGGACTCGTTCGATTCACCCTTCTTTGGCCTTCTTTCGATTGAGCTAGGGAATAGGTGTGATTAGCCTTCGATTGGGCTTGAGAATTGATGGGGAAAGCTTCGATTTGCACCCTTTCCTGACTCCTTCGATTGGGTTTGGGAAGGATATGGGTAAACTTCGATTGCAGGGAGAAGGTGGGCTTCGATTTAGAGGAAGAAGGCTGCCTTTCGATTCTATGAAGGGGGTTGCTGGAAAGGCCTAAAGGATCACCTGTGGAGGCACTGCATCTGCAAAAATATGTTAGCAAAATAAAACGCATGACCTGGGTAACAAAACCCAGGTCCATCGATCCTGCGCGCTCTGGGTCTTTTCAGGCTATATCTGTAGCAAGTGTTAGCAACAAAAAACATGACCCGATGCCAAACCCAAGCCCTTTGATTATGTCTAGAATGACAATCGAATGAAACAACAAATATGGATGTGTTATGTAAATACAAGGTTTGACATTTTACCCTCTCTTACCAGTAGTTGGAACCTTCGATTTGGAACTTTCTAGATGTGGGTATCTTCGATATGGGATTTCTGGGCGTGGATACTTTTGTTGAATGGCTGCTTTGGCTTAGATTACTTATGAAAATGTTGATAACCTTTGGTGGGTTTGTGGGCAGCGTATCTCCAAATCCTCGTCCCTATGTAATGTGTCATTGGCCTCGTATTTATAGGAGTGTGAGGGTGCATGAAAACGGCAAGGGACAACCATTTAACCAGGCCTTTAAAGCCATGATACAAGAATCAAACATATTAAAAGATTTCCTTTTTTGAAATATTCATGTCTCTTTGGAATCTTTAATGAACCTGGACACCTTTGCTTTTCGAATGCCTCCAGACCATGCTCTTTGATTGGTCTTGAGTTGCCTCCTTCGAATGAGTCATTTACATGTTCTTCGAATGAGCCTCTTGCCTGGTGTGCTGGCAAGTTGAGAGGCCTTTTACTTTGTGAATTGAAACAAACTTGTAGGAGATTCTTGCCTCGTGAGTCGAAGGTAAGCCTGAAGTAGTTAATGCATAGTCGAAGCATTGTGAAATTGACTTGATCGAAGGGGGTCCAGCGCTCAATCGAAGACTTACGAACCAAAGCTTGATCGAAGGGTTCCAAACACCTAATCGAAGCTTACTAATCAAAGCCCGATCGAAGAGTGCCAAATTCCCAATTGAATACTGGTGAGTCAAGCCTGTATCGAAGGATTTTGGATACCCAATCGAAGACTTTTCCCAGATGCCAATCGAAAGACACCTTGTTCATCTTCAAAAAAAACTTTATTTTCATTAGGAAAGTGTTTGTGACCAACCATGTAAGGGAAGACCTTTGAAAACATGAGAAGGAAAATTTTGGGGTACAACACCTACTACCCAGGTTCCTTCACCAAGCCCTACTACCCAGACTTTCATTTCGAAGTAACCCTACTACCCAGGTGTTGTACCCCAATTTTCCCCCCTAAGATTCCCCTATCATATCATGTCAACTTGATCATAACAAAATCACATTAGGGTTGGTTCTTCCTCTTTTTTCTATATCCTATCTTTAAGTTTGCTCTTGAGGAATCTCCAAGCACCTTAGTTGTGTATTTTGTATACGCGTTGATAATTAACCTCTAACCAAAACACAAAAAATATTTATCTTTGCCTTTGCAAATTTGTGTTTTGTAGGTACCGAGTCGAAGCATCCAACAAATAAGGTTTTCCGGTATTATTTCCCTAAAATCTCTTTTTTGCAAAGAAAAAATAAAAATGATTAAATTTTTTTCATTTTTTTGTTGACCTGAACCATCGATTGCTCCCATAGCGTAATCAATGGCACATAGTGTATTGTGCACAATCTTTGAAAAAAAACTGTGTTTTCAGCCTTCAAAAAATCAAAAAATTTAGTATGTGTCGACACATACATATTATGTTTCGACTCATGCAAGTTGGTTGATTCTGTATTGTGTCGAAGTAGCAGCTTGCATCTGATCGGGACTTTATGAGTCTGTCGGGATACTAACTGCAAGTATACCGTTCAGTCGTTCTAGTTTTAAAAGATTATCGAATCCACAGAGACTGAGGATCAATCACATACGACCTAATGCTACAATTTGTTTAACTAAGCGATGAATATTCGATTTTAGGGGGGAAACAGTTTAATTAAAAATAATAGTAATAGTTTTACCGGTATGTGATAGTCGGACTTCGGGAATTCGGTGAATCGCTTGGACTATAAAGTATTTCGGTAAAAACTAATTGTTTAAAAACCTGAGACATACACTCTCGTGTTCATGAAATAAGTTATGCTACTAAACCTAGTGGATGCACTTTAAATTTAATAACTCTTTTTGAAAACAATTTGAGTTTAATTAATTTATTAAAACACTCTCGTGTATTTAAAAATTAATGTTTCGTTACCACTATCTGGGTTGAACCCCAACTCTCGCATGCAGGTTCTTGCCTTAATTAATTTCCCACTCTCGTGGCAAAATCGTGTTAATTAACCTCTCACTCTCGTGACAAGGATAATTAAATTAATCTTGGAAATTGGAAACCAGAAATTGTTTTATAAATAAATATTTTTGGCCAACGTATCACTGAATTCCTTCGGTTCTTAAGAGTCACATACCGGTACGAATAATTTAGCCGAACATAATAGATTTAACAATAATGCAATTCAAAATATAATTCATAAAAATAATTGGCATAATACAAAAATTGAATAAATATTAATTGCAATAAAAACCTGGAATTAAAGTTGCTATGGTAATCTTGAAGTATTACAATATTCCTTGCAGCTTGATTGAAGTAAATAAATTGTGTTAATTCTTGAATGAAGAATTAACACCTAAAACTAAAGCTTGAAATAATACTGGAAGTAGGAATTACAGTATGTGGAAAAATTCTCTAAAACAAGGAAATAAAATAATTGCAAAAGTAATAAATTTGTTCTGAGAAAATTCCTTCGACCCCTGCAGCTTTGCACTACCACACATATATATAGCAGATGAAATAGCAGTTGAAAGTGTCTTGAGAAAAGGTTGAGTGGATGAAATATAGGGAGCATGGTTAGTGAATGGAGGGAAAATAGGAGAACAAGTATGCCCTTGCGTTGCCCACGTCTCCACCCATTTACAACGTCCATCTTCACCTGCGTGACGGTCGTCACAGGTGGGTGACGGTCGTAATGCGCTTAAATAGCGCATTACGCTCGTCAGTGATGTGTGATAAGCGTTGTTCCAAGTTGGGGGGCGTTACGCCCGTCACAAGGGTGTGACGACCGTCACTGCTCCAAAATTCCAAACTTTGCAGTTTTAGTTCTTTTTCTCTTTGTTTATTGTCTAGCCTTCTTTATGTAGTCCATTTTCATTGGTTTGAGTTGACAAATGTTATACCTGTAAAAAGACAAATAAACTCGGAATAATCGGGGGTTAGACGACTTAATGTAATATAAAATCGGTAAAAAGCGTAGTAATTATATGATACGTTTTCTCGTTATCAAATTCCCCCATACTTAAACCTTTGCTTGTCCTAAAGCAAATAGTCATTCGAAAGGTCGGACAAGTTTTGTCAAGCGCATAAGCATGACATACCTTGGATTTTTAAAGTAATTTCGGGAAATCCTCGTCGGTTCCGTCGATACTTGAGTGAAACACTAAAGATACTGGTTATGACACAAGCAATAAGCTTAGTCGTAGGCTTCCATTTCAAACGAGCAATCCAACAGTTCCATTATAATTCTTCCCAGAGTTCCTCGTATCTATTTCACCCGGTTTTGTTCTGGCGCAATCACATTAAGCCCTTTGTCTTAGCACGCACGTAGTGGAGTAACCGGTTAGTGACTTTGATCCTTTTAGCACGAGGTCTGGTACATGAATGTGGCAACCCTACATATGTTATCCAAGTTGGAGGTTATGGGGGATCGAGCCATAACACGCCCTACCAAGTTCAGAACCAGATACCTCTGAACCAACCTACATTGGATTCCTTCGTTATTTTCTCAACTCTTATATGTGACCGTATATTTTGGTGCACAAAATTTCTTTTCTTTTAGCAGCAAGATAGGAAGGATATTTTAATGATCAGGCACCAAACACTTATATTCATCGATTCTCCACGTGGTTTGTGTCAAGACGGTGCTGACTGCTAGTATAAACTACTAGGGGTTACTGTAGAACTAAAAACTCTAGATGTCGGTATAATGGTTATTGAAACGGATCGCGTAAATAGGAAGTCTACGGTGTCATAACCGTATCAATCTTGTTATGTCGTTTTCAGCTTCTCTAACTGGGGATTTCGTTAGAATAGGTATGTCGGGCTAATGCGAAGATAAAAAATTTTTTTTTTGGTATGGCTGAATAAAGTGAAGAATTGAAATCGAGATGTATCATAAAAATTACTAGTTTATAAATGAAGGAAAGGTACCTCTCCCACACTAAATCTGACATTGTCCTCAATGTTGCGGTATATAGGCGAGGAAGTACAATTACAAAAACAAACGGAAAAGAAATGAAACAGAAAAAAAAACTACATAGAAAATAAAGAAAACTACTGGTGACCACGTCCTCTACTCCTGGTGCGAGAGCGTCTGGTAGGAGTGGCTTCTGTGTCAGTATCCTGGTAACCAAGGGTGCTGACGTCCAGCCTTAAGGCGTTGAGCTCTGACAGGGCCTCATCTAACCTCTCATTCATGCTCCGCTGTCCAGTCAAGATCTGAGTGTTTTGAGCGCATAAATACTCATATTGCTCCTGCTGTCTTCTTTCAAGCGTTGTGCTCATTTGATTTTGCTGGTTGTTGGCCATAGTGCATGCAAAAGATTTAATCATGAAAATGGTTTGGAATGTGGATTGAGTAGTGGGTTGATGGAGTTTAAGTGTTGGAGTGTTGGAATTTGAGATAAAATTTGAATGGGTACTGTTACGGATTTGGGAAAAAGGGAAGAATGAATGGAAAGTGGAACGGATTCTATAATAGCAGAATCTACTATTGGGCGCGCGTGACGACCGTCACAATGGGCTGACGGGCTTAACACGGTGAAATGCGTGTTACGCTCATCATGGGGACGTTACGATCATTACGGGTGAAAAGAATCATATTTATGAAATGAACGAAATAGTATAATTCCAAAACATTATAACACAATAATTCAATACATGCAGAGTATTTCCAACATACATCGTATAACAAAATTTTGCAAAATGATAATATTGACAGTGAATATAATATTTGATGTAACACACAGTAAATTTAATGAAAATGAAAATAAACTGAAAATGAAATAAAATGAAAATAAACTGAAATTGAAATGAAAATATATGTTTCTAACAGAACTTTAAAAACTGTAAAGAGTAAACTTGTTTAAAATGAAATCATAAACTGCCTATAAACATAAAACACAAGGTAAAAATAAGTGCTGATTCTGCTGCTTCATCCCAGTCGCGTCTTCAAGTCTTCGAAAGTTGCATGTATGTGATAAAACTGCTCCACAGTAATATCAGTTAAGCCTATCACTTCCATACGCATACCCTTCAACTTGTTCCTGATTCCATTGATGTCCGTCTGGTAAACGTCCAGCGTAGAAAAGATTTTATTCAAATTTTCAGCATATTCCCCTTTTATTATTGCAGGGGCATCAACTTCCTCTACGATATTGTTACCATCATGGTAACCAGGAGGGGTCTCGGGGTCACTCTCATCAGACATTGTGGTATCATAAACTTGGTAGGATTGGGGTGTCTCAGGTGTCGAAGGGTGGTCAGGAGGGTTAAGCTCATACAGCCAATTGTCGCGATTGTGGGCACTTGTTTTGGCATGGTTAGGAAGTGTAAATACTGTGACTACTTCATCCCTTATCAAGTAATCGAAGGGTGCAGGACCTAGGTTACCTATTATTCGTAGGTGGAAACAAAAATCAATGTTCATAGGGCAGATTGAACTGAATTGTGTACACCTATGTAACTGATATCTAAGTCCGAGGGCCTTAGCAATCATGGTAACAAGGCCTCCTATGATGATTGGCTCACTAGGGTTCTCAGCAATACGGGAAAAGGTCTGCATTAAGAATGGCACTGTATTTACAGGTCGGCCCTGGGTCATACACTACAGCAAAAATATCTCATCTTTAGATACGGCAGTGCGGTTCTGTTCTTTGCCGAAAATGGTATGTGCTAGAATCTTGTGGAAATAGCGGATAGCGGGGTTGTGTATTTCATTATTATCCATGCTATCCGGATCAGGGTGGTAATTTCCAGTTAAAGTCCCCCAAAAATAGTCTAGCTCAAAATCCATTAACTCTGCTTGGGTGGTAGAAAAAGCAAAAGGTCCGCTAGGGAATCCTAGAAGGTCGGCTAATTCTTTATGAGTGTAAGCAAATTCAATACCAAATAACCTAAAAGCTATAAATCCCTTTCTAGTTCCGAAACCGCGCTCGGGTATATGAACTAAGGAGCTTAGAAATTCAAGGGTAAGCTTGCGGTATGTAACAAACCTAGATTTAATATGGGCTTTTTTCCCACCCCAGCTGGCTAAACAGATAATGGACACTATCCTTAATGCCTAAAGTGTCCATTGTTGGTTCATCATAATATAAGGTCATACCAATATTCCTGTGTGATAATTCCTCAAACCTCCTCATTTGGTTCCTGCCTCTAAAAGTGGTTTCCATAGTAAATAGCAAAGAGGGAAAGCAAATCAGGGGAGAAGGTAGGATAGAAAAAGACTTTTTCAGAAAACCTGTAAAGTTGATTGAAAATCAACAGCAGTTGTATAAAATATTTTAGAAAAAATGAAAAAGAAAATAATGAAAATAAGGCTTTAAAGAAATAAATGTAGAAACGGAAAATAAAAATCAAAAATCAAAACAAACGGAAATAATAACAAAAACAAATAGGTGGGTTGCCTCCTACGCAGCGCTTTGTTTAACGTCGATAGCTCGACGGCTCAGGAGTGCAAGCACTCATGGTGGTTCTCTCGGGGATGACTCCTCGGTTGAACTTTTAGTAGTCATCATTTTCCATGGCCACTTATCAAGCCATCTCACATATCCCTCACCTTTTCTTTTCTTTCTTCTGTGGGGTGGTTCATTCTTCTGAACTTGTGGTGGTGGTTCTGGATCTATCCTAAGTGTCAACTTTTCAAGTTTGGGCTTAGTGATTTCATCCACCACCTCAAAGGTTAACCTTACCCTTTTAACGCTTATAGTATCCCTAGTTTTATGGTCCTCTAATTTTCTCTTTTTTATGCAAGACTTCAAACAAGGGTGCATTGGTGTGGACATTTTCCAATACCTCCATATACGTTTTAGATTTGGAGTCTATCTGAGCTTCCATAAAACTTTTCGAGAAAGGAATCAGTGGGGTATATGGATGAGGAGCAACAATAGGTTTTTCCTTCTCTACCTCTTCTACAACCTCCCTTTTAGATGGTGTTGGAGGATTTTTCTCAATCTTTACTCTTTTCTCGTCTGAACTCTCCTCACCCACATCATCACTCTCCTCAACCTCATTATCACTCTCCCTAGAATTTTCAACTTGTTTTTCACTACTGGTTGTTACAACATCTAATTTCTCCTCAGGGAAGGGTCCTAGAGGGTTTTGTTCAAGCTGGGAGATTTGAGTCTCTAAGGCTATGTTGTGAGTCGCGAGCGACTCAACCACAGTGGTCAGTTGCCTAAGGTTTTCACTATTTTGAAGACTTTGTTTTCTAAACTCTTCGTTCTGGACAGTTTGTGCCTCTACAAAGTGCTCCATCAGAGATTCTAACCTAGAGTGAATTAGCATCGCATTGGAATCCTCCATTGATGTTTCGAAGTTGAAATCATGCGATTCTTCTGATTCTTTAAAGTGAGTTAGAGTCGCATTTTGTGTTTCCACAAAGTGCTTTGTCATCATTGATATTTCATTAAAATTTTCCATTAATATTTCGAGGTCGGATTTATAGGATACTTGCGTCTCCTCGAAATATTGGGTATAGTGATTGTAGGGGAAATTTGGTTGAGGATAAGTTTGGTTGGAATTATAATATTCTTGTGATTCCTCAAAACGTTGGGATTGGTGGTTGGAAAGGTAATTCGGGTGAGAATGAGTTTGTGACGCATTGAAATTCTCCAATAGTATTTCGAGGTCGGATTTATGGGATTCTTGTGATTCCTCGAAATACTCAGAGTGGGAGTTGTAGAAATTTTTTGGGTGATACATAGTAATTGGGACAAGATTTGTAGATGCAAAGGCTCGCTTCGGGAGTGAGTATTTGGCATACAAATCGAAAGAGGGTTTCTGTTGCCTAGTCTAAACGCGCAACCGAAGAATCGTACTTAATTGATTTGTATTGTGTCGAAGTAGCAGCTTGCATCTGATCGGAACTTTATGAGTTTGTCAGGATACTAACTGCAAGTATACAGTTCAGTCGTTCTAGTTTTAAAAGATTATCGAACCCACAGAGACTGAGGATCAATCGCATACGACCTAATGCTACAGTTTGTTTAACTAAGCGATGAATATTCGATTTTAGGGGGGAAACAGTTTAATTAAAAATAATAGTAATAGTTATACCGGTATGTGATAGTCGGACTTCGGGAATTCGGTGAATCGCTTGGCCTATAAAGTATTTCGGTAAAAACTAATTGTTTAAAAACCTGAGACATACACTCTCGTGTTCATGAAATAAGTTATGCTACTAAACCTAGTAGATGCACTTTAAATTTAATAACACTTTTTGAAAACAATTTGAGTTTAATTAATTTATTAAAACACTCTCGTGTATTTAAAAATTAATGTTTCGTTACCACTATCTGGGTTGAACCCCAGCTCTCGCATGCAGGTTCTTGCCTTAATTAATTTCCCACTCTCGTGGCAAAATCGTGTTAATTAACCTCTCACTCTCGTGACAAGGATAGTTAAATTAATCTTGGAAATTGGAAACCAAAAATTGTTTTATAAATAAATATTTTTGGCCAAGGTATCACTGAATTCCTTCGGTTCTTAAGAGTCACATACCGGTACGAATAATTTAGCCGGACATAATAGATTTAACAATAATGCAATTCAAAATATAATTCATAAAAATAATTGGCATAATACAAAAATTGAATAAATATTAATTGCAATAAAAACTTGGAATTAAAGTTGCTATGGTAATCTTGAAGTATTACAATATTCTTTGCAGCTTGATTGAAGTAAATAAATTGTGTTAATTCTTGAATGAAGAATTAACACCTAAAACTAAAGCTTGAAATAATACTGGAAGTAGGAATTACAGTATATGGAAAAATGCTCTAAAACAAGGAAATAAAATAATTGCAAAAGTAATAAATTTGTTCTGAGAAAACTCCTTCCACCCCTGCAGCTTTGCACTACCACACACATATATAGCAGAGGAAATAGCAGTTGAAAGTGTCTTTAGAAAAGGTTGAGTGGAGGAAATATAGGGAGCATGGTTACTGAGTGGAGGGAAAATAGGAGAACAAGTCTGCCCTTGCATTGCCCACGTCTCCACCCATTTACAACGTCCATCTTCACGCGTGTGACGGTCGTCACAGGTGGGTGACGGTCGTAACACGCTTAAATAGCGCATTACGCTCGTCAATGATGTGTGACGAGCGTTGTTCCAAGTTGGGGGCGTTACGCCCGTCACAAGGGTGTGACGACCGTCACTGCTCCAAAATTCCAAACTTTGCAGTTTTAGTTCTTTTTCTCTTTGTTTATTGTCTAGCCTTCTTTATGTAGTCCTTTTTCATTGGTTTGAGTTGAAAAATGTTATACATGTAAAAAGACAAATAAACTCGGAATAATCGGGGGTTAGACAACTTAATGTAATATAAAATCGGTAAAAAGCGTAGTAATTATATGATACGTTTTCTCGTTATCAGCATCGACACATACATGTTATGTTTCGGCTCATGCAAGTTGGTTGATTCTGTATTGTATCGAAGTAGCAGCTTGCATCGACACATACATGTTATGTTTCGACTCATGCAAGTTGATTGATTATGTATTGTGTCGAAGTACCAGCATGCATCGACACATACATGTTATGTTTCGACTCATGCAAGTTGGTTGATTATGTATTGTGTCGAAATAGCAGCTTGCATCGACACATACATGTTATGTTTCGACTCATGCAAGTTGGTTGATTCTGTATTGTGTTGAAGTAGCAGCTTGCATCGACACATACATATTATGTATCGACTCATGCAAGTTGGTTGATTCTGTATTGTGTCGAAGTAGCAGCTTGCATCGACCCATAGACGCTTGTTTCGACTCATCCTGCTTTGTATAACTAGCATGTGTCGACACATACATGTTATGTATCGACTCATGCAAGTTGATTGATTCTGTTTTGTATTGAAATAGCAGCTTGTATCGATCCATAGAAGCTTGCATCGACTCATGCTGTGTTATACAACTAGCATGTGTCAACGCATACGACTCTTGTGTCGACTCATAGCAGCAAAACACACGTGATATTTGAAAAAAAGCCAGCAATTTCAAATCTGTCATCTTTTTGGCTCCAATTTTTCTGCATAATTTGAAAATTATATCATTAATTCAATTTTTGGCTCCAAGAATCAATTATCAAATTACCACTAATCCCAATCCAAAACTCTATAAATAGAGCCCTCATCTCATTCAAATTTGAAGCTTTTGATAGCCAAAATCACTTTGCTAAAAAATCTCTCAATTCTCCCCATCTACCAAATTCACTCAAAGCTCCATTTTCAAAAAGTTAATAAGCTTTGCATTGAATCTTACTAATCTTTGAGCTAAACCTTCATCCAAACACTTTTTCTTCATCAATTCTCTACATCCAAGTTTTTGTAATTGATTCTCGTGGCTGAATTGAAGCAAATTCTGGAAGTTGTTTGATAATTCTCTAATTCTACCTTTAGTAAGTTGGATCATCGTCTTTCACAATGTGATCTCTTGTGGATTTCTGGTTTTGATTCATTGAGCACTGTTTTATGATTCCATTAGTGCTTTTTTCTCATAATTTGATGGAATTTTTATGCTCAATTGGATCCATGATCATAAGGTGTTTGATGAAAAGTTGGAACAAGAATTTGATCCTTGAGATGCTGTTTTCGACTGATTTTAACAGGTTGCAATCAATTGTTGTAACATTGCAATTGTTTGTCACAGAAAGTTGATTTGAAAAAAAACTGCACTGATGCAATTGGTAGCTATCGAAGCGCAATTGATTGTAACAGTGTCGAAAATACTTTTTCTGCCTTATCTCGGGGCTGTTTCGACTCAAATATTTTTTCTGCTCACTCTCTTTGATGGATAATTTGGATTTCAATTTTAAATGTCCAATTTGTCTTTAAACTAAATGGACTTTGTGATGTAGATGAAGTTGGATAAATGTTCATCAATTCAAATCTACCTAAGAGTGAATTATTTAATTCATTTTTGGTGCTTTGGATTAATGATATATTTAGTGCTTTAATCCATCTAGAAGAGTGGTTGAATTTAACGATGAAATAATTTTGAGATGGTGATCCAAATTAGCTTATCATTCCCTCCCTCTTCATCTTATACCTTTCTTTTTTTAATTGTGCTACATGTTAAGGGATGGTGATCTCTATATCATTTATCCAAACATGAAGTGAATAGATTGCTATTGACCGACCTTAAAATAGGTGCGACTTCTACATAAGTCCACTTACGATTGCTTAACATAGCGCTAAATTTTGTCCCGATTCGAATAAATGATCATTCATGGCCCACACTTATGATTTAAAGCCCAAGTATGTTAATTTGATCTCTTTGATCCAATAACCTTGAGATTCATTGTGTGGAGGCTTTGGTTCTACCAATCCTCTAATGGATCTACAACACCTTTGGTCAACGCGGATTACTTAAACATCGTTGATCATTAAATGTTACTTTTGAGGATTCCAAAATGGATGATATACTTGACAAAAAGCAAATGCAACTTGTTGTGTGGAGGCTTTGGTTCTACCAATCCTCTAATGAGTTCCAAATGCAAGTTTCAAGATGGTCATCCAACTAACCACTAATTTCTAACAATTGACTTTATTTTATGCTTTTATTTTTTATGCTTTATGTATCATTTAATTTAAGCATTTACATTTCATGCCATTTTTATTTTGCTCACTTGAGCTTTTCTTTTCCTTTTAAAGACACCTAATAATCAACATGAACCATAAAAATCTTTAATGACACTTGGACTATTTGGTTACTATCCTTGGCATTATGGAGTATTGGACTTCTTGGACTTAGGATTAGAAACCTTGGCTTATCTTGGAGACTTTGTGATCTTACTTGATTATTTTGTCTGGAGTTCTTGAGGTTTACCTCAAGACATTGGGTTGTTTGTTTGTTTTGTATGCAGGTTATTATGATTACATACTTTGTTTGTAATCTGGAATTCACCCGTATACAGCCGTTACTCTGCCCAATTTTTGCAAAGACTTAATACACTTGAAGTTTGGTTCTCTCAAGAGGTCTAGTGTCTTTGCTTGCTTGGTTTCAATCCGAAGAATGGGAATTCTATATTAACTCATAATGTCAAGTATTGGCTTCTTGTTGGTTAGATGGTTCTTATCCCTAGCTTTTACCTTATGCTTTAAGATAGTCTCTTCATCTCCTCCTATCTTCTTTAATTTCAAAAATCTTCTCCCTCCTTTTAAAAACTCTTCTTATTTCTAAACTTGAAACACTTTCATAATAAAATTGGACTTAGGTCCATGCATTTTCAAAACATTTTCATAAATAAATTTCAATAAATTTAATAATACCTTGACATTTTTGTGAGAAGACTAAAAGTCAATCAATCTCATTTCAAACCATTTTTACCACTTTGGCCTTTTATTTTAAAACTTTTCTTAAAAGATTAGACTCTTGTCAATCCTTGTAGTGATGCAAACAACTATACTTCTACAATATATAGTAAAGAGAGATATTTTCCACTTGGGTGTTGAGTGAGGCATTGTTGATTTTAAAATCCAAGCCATATCCTCCACTTTGAGATGATGCAAATTCTCCTTTCTCATGATTGTGGGTAGTAAGTATATTTTCTGCACGGACAATGACGATGATGTCTTATCTTATAAAATTAACCAACACACTTGTGTTTCAAATTTTTAAAAGAGGAACCACATGTACCCTGATCCCCTATTGCACGAAAGGTGGTACGTAGGCACTAAAGGTTCGCAACCGCGGCAGGTGCAAAAAAAATCATAAAAATATTTCTTTTCTCACCTCCACCATCCATTTTATATACAACACATTTTTATAGCCAAAATATACAGATTTTTCAAAGAGGTTCCTACGGAGTACCGTAGATGTTTAGGATGCTAATACCTTCACTTTGCATAACCAACCCCCTTACCTTGAATCTTTCCCCCTTTTTTTTGGTTGTTCGCTCTTTTCCCATTCCTTTGGAAACAATAAAGTACGGTGGCGATTTTTATTTTGATTTGTACAAAGTCTAGTCAATCTAATGGCCCAGTCTTGAACATTTCTACCGCTACAGAAAAATGGCGACTTCACTGGGGAAAGATTAACCTCTTGCTGGTCCATCCCTAAGTGGGTTGAGCCTATCTTTGTTTATATCTGTATATGTGTTATTGTGTTTATGTGTTATATTTTGTATATATGTTTGTCTGAATTTTCCTGGTTTACAGGGTTCTTGGTGATTACTCATAAGTCCTATACCCGGACTTGGGAAAACTTTAAGATAAGACGGACGGTATAATCATGTTAACTTTGAGGGAGTAATCCCAAAAAAGGAGGCATGATATCCCCCACTCAGTGGAGGCCCCTTTGACTGTAGTGTCGTTTACCGAGTAATTGGGAAGACGTATTGCTTTCGACCTGGGAGCCTGATGAAGCTGAGGACCGTAGATTACCTAACCCATCTTGGCCTTTTAGGTGTAGCGCAGAAGATATGATGGAGTAATCCGGAAATAGTTATCACGCGATACTACGCTCGGACGAGTCTTTCTTGAGAATATTACTAATTACCGAGTTAATTGGGAAGTTGGTAATATCCGAAGGAAGGATGTAGACTATGGGAACCTCTTAGAACCTTGTTCGGAAGGTGATAACTTTTTAGACCAATAACTTATGGGTAGTACCTTCGACCTCATGCTCGTGACTTTGAACCTATGAACCCTATATGTGTGATCTTGTGTGTGATTGTTGC
Organism: Vicia faba; assembly: GCA_948472305.1. Taxonomy (NCBI): domain Eukaryota; kingdom Viridiplantae; phylum Streptophyta; class Magnoliopsida; order Fabales; family Fabaceae; genus Vicia; species Vicia faba. The sequence continues at coordinate 1,548,256,083 of OX451736.1, forward strand.
ATCATGCATCAATGCACTCATAAGCATCTTTTGAAGAAAACAATATTTCAAGGGATTTAAAGGTTGACTATTTGTGAATATCTCAGGTACTTTTAAACCATGTGTTGTACCCAAAAATTTGACCTCTCATTTTATCAAGATTGCCCCTCACAAGACTCCTTGGACTCTAGACAGGATTAGGGTTTGCCCTGCTCAAGACATCTCCTTGCACTGATGATCTGAAATTAGGGTTTGAATTTGCACAAGTATTTTTGGACTTCCAATGCTCAAAGTGACTTTCATACTTTATTTTGGACCTATAAGATTGTTCATACCAAGTTTCAAGCCTTGAATCAAATTTTTGCCCAGTCAATTGGACAGTTGACCTAGAAATCAACTGAATTGGGGAAAAACTCAACTGTGGTCAATTTACAGTCAAAACTCATAATTTTTTATCCACATCAACATTATAGACTTATATGAACCATTTTATCAAGTTTTGACCACAACTCCTCAAGAAATTTGATCAGATCATCAAAAGGGCAAAATGGTCATTTTTAGGGTTTTGACTACAGAAGGGCAATTTCTGATTTTTCACCTAGCCAATGGAAAATTGGGTTCAAACATGGATTCAAGGACTCAATGGAATCATCTTGACCTATTCACAAGGTTCAAAAGATCTCAAAAGCATTGGATTGACAGATGAATTTTCCAGTCAACTGATCAAAAACCAACTGTACACTGAAAAGTCAAACTTTGACTTTTGGTCAAAATCAAGTGCCAAGGGTCATTTTTCATCAAGATGTGTCAAAACATGAAACTTGTTCACCAAGAAACCTAATTTTGCAAATTAGGGTTTAAGATTGAAAATATTCATAACTTAGAAATTTTCTAAGTTATGAAATTTTCTTATTTTTCCCCAACTTTGCCCAACATTTTCACCATGATGCAATTGGATTCAAACAAAACTTCCAACATGAAAGTTGTATTCCTCCGCAAAATCTACAAATTTTATTCACAAAGTTTTCCCAAAAGATACTTAGATCTCAAGTTATGATTTTGTGAACAAGTGTCCAAAAAGTTTCTAACTTTGTGAAATTTTGCCCTAGTTTAGGCAGGATTTTGACCTATGTTCATGGCAATTTTTCACATAGTTCCACTTGGAATATCAAAATTCATTTCAAATATGGATTGTAAAGCATTTTACAAGCTTTCCAAAATTTCCACGAAAAATCCAAAATCATTTGTGGTTAGGGAGAATCGAAGGTTTGAATTTGGCAAAAAATGACTTTGGTCCATGGCATTTCTCACTATGCTACAAGTTGCAATTTCTGTCCAGCTTTGTTTGTACTTACTTACAGGTCCTTAAACCCTTCCACACTCAAAAATTGAATGCAAACTCAACGGATTAATACATTGTTCTAATCAATTGAAGATTACACAAAGGATTAATCCAAAAATGGCAAAAAGTTAACAATGCCATTTTGATAAAGTTTACTTTATGCATATTTGTTTCTCTTGAGCATTGCACCCTTTCTTTGGCAGAAAACAAAGTCCATAAACTAAGGCAAAGGTACAACAAATTTGTGCATGCTTGAAGCTAGCCTGTACATGCCTGTCCTTGGTCACTTCACACTTTTCTTAAAAGCCAAATCAACTTGCAAAAACAAAAGGAACTTGGAAATCTGATAAAACCAACTCTTGTAACCATTCCATACAAGTTTTGCATAACACATTGAGCCAGAAACACGAGCTATCCAGTCCTCAAACACCCTTGAACATCAAAACACCATCTTCTTGCAAAATAGGGCAGCTTCTGCAATTTCACCTCCATCTCACAAACTACTCGTGCGTTTTCCCCCAAACCTCTTCCAATATACTCCATACAACCCACCTAAGCTATCCCAACCATTGGCCAGTGACTGTAACCTTGCTTTCAAGCTTTACCATTTTTGAATTCTGCTTGTGCAGGTTTACTTATACAAGCTTATTCAAGCAAGCTCAAAGCAAACTAAGCATTGGGGAAGGTCAAAGGAAGTTGAAGCAAGCTCCCAAGCATCTCAGGCCTCACTGAAAACCCCTACATTGCCATACTCGAGTTCAACTGAAGCAGGTATTTTCCAACTTTCTATCTCTCTATTTAGGAATCATTAGGCTTAGGTTTGTGAATAAAAAATGTAGTACTCATTGCCCTTAAGCTGTACATATGCATAGATTTTATTTAAGTTAACTGTGTTGGGAGAATTTGAATGATGAACTTTCTGAAAAAGTTAGGTTAGAAATTAGGGCCAGATAAATTCTCTCTGGTCTTTGAGAGTTAGATTAAGTTTTTTACATGGTTATAATCGTATGATCATGCTCTATAACTTTCATATTGCAAGTTTTTGTTTTTAAGCACAAATGCAGGATTTCCAGTTTTTGAACACGAAGGCGCGCGTTTCTGCTTGTCACAAGGTCAGGGACGATGGCATCTGGGTTGGGCTTGGCTTGGCATGACTTTTTCCACCCCTGACTTGCTTCTCACACCCCCTTGGCCCATTTAATTTACTTTTGTATATTTTTCTATTTTCTTTTTAGTTTCTGACTTTATTTTATTTTATCTAAACATAAAAAAATATCAAAAATAGTTTTCTTAAAATTTCACATTTTATTATATTTTTTTATTTTATTTTGGCATAGTATTTAGTTTATTAAGTTTAATATATCTATTTTCTTAATAAAAAAACTTGTAAATACTACAAAAAAAAAATTATATTTTTATTTTTATTATTTATATACTTAAATAATATTTTTCTAACATATTTTTATTTTTTGACATTTGTATATATTTTTATTTATTTTATTGTACATAAATAAATAATTATTGATATATTTGTTTTCTTAAAACAAATTAGGGTTTACCCCTTTAATAAAAATAATCTTTTATTTTATTATTTTTAACACATTAAATATTTTATTTTTACAAACATAAAAATAATACAAAAACATTTTTTTGCATATTTATAATATATTGCATATTTATTTAATTGTCCATTTAAATATTTGCTTATTTATTATTTGAACAAAGAATTCAATTTGGTTGTAATAATCTTAGGGTTTTAATTTCTTGCAAATAATCCCCAATTCAAATTTGTATCCCCCTCCCCATATCAATGTTGTAATAGTTGTAGATTTACTTTTACACATTTATAGCTTTCAAATATGCCATGATAGAAAGATTAGGGTTTGTATGCAAAAATCCAAAATCAACAAATAGCTTGACTAAAACAAGACAAAAATGCATGAAAATGACAACCCAATGCATACAAGCACCCCTAGGGTTTCATCCACTTGTTGCCTTTAAAATGGCCATGGTATGCATGTTGAATATCTTGGCAATACAAAAACAAAACAAAAAGATCATAGTCCCGCGATGACGCTATCTTGGTTGCTTATACAAAAATGATCTAGTCCCTCAAAAGTTGCGAAGATACTTAGCACAATTTCTATCATGGTCGTACAATGACCCGCGCCTGTCCCGTTTAACATCCAAATACAAGGTTGTTTACCAAATGCAATGGTAAAACAATACTGTCAAAAGGGTTAAAAATGTGTAGGAAAGATCTTTGAGTTAGGGTAGATGCTCCTAGTTACTTGATCAAACTTGCAAACATCCTTGCTATTTTCAAAAACACATCACAACACAATTTCAAACCATTTCCCAAAAAAAACTTTCAAACTTTTAAACAATTGAAACATTTTTCAAAAGACAAACACCTTTGTATACATTCAAACAAGAATCATTACAAAGGTTGCCACAATGATGGCCTCTTTCCAAAATACTTTCAAAACCACACACAAAGCACCATTTCAAACAATTGAAAAGCAAAAGCAAGTGATTTAAACAAGTAACTAAGAGCCCATGGAAAACCATGGATGAAAAGGGTGCTAGCACCTTCCCTTTTCATAATCTACCCCCCGAACCCAAGGAAACATCTCAAAGGTCTTTCCTGTGCTTTTTGACCTTTCCTTTGGATAAAATAAAAATTCGGTGGCGACTCTTGCTAAACCGAAACATTTGCGAACACAAACGCAAAACTTCAAGTCAGTTCTCCCACCGCATCACACCATGGATTCTGGAAAGAGAAAGACTGGGAAATACAGTTTCAAGGATCCAAAGTTATGTTTTAGATCACCTTTACATGCTTACCTTGTTTGCTTTGATTGCTTTACATTTAGTTCTATTGTTTGGGTTTAAACTCCTCTACCCGGATTTGGGAAACATTCATAGGTAAATAGCAATACATTGTGGAAACTGTGCGGGGTATACCGACATGGTTGAAGCAATAGCTATATTAGTGTGACATATTTGTGGGTACCGGTAGCCTTTGAGTTAATCAAAGAGAATACGGGGCCGCTGAGTGATGTCATGAAGCACTAATGGACTTTTAGAACCTTTACTTGACCATCTTGGCCTTATTAGGGGTAGTGAGATGACCGACTTTGGTGCAATCCAAAGTTGGTAGATACTCGATACTACACTCATTGAGGGTTGTTTTCTTGGAATATTTTGGTCGCCAGTAAAGTGGCTAAACTGAAACAATGAACACAGAAAATAATCCAGTGATATTGAGCTCCTTAGAACCCGGTTACTATTTATAGGACAGGTTGAGCCAACTAAAGTTCAAGAGGGTACTTACCTATGAAACCCCATGCAAGCCTGAAACTAGGAACTTGCGTGACTTGCTTGTACATATACTTGTGCATACATCATGAACATCATGAAGCATCATTTGCATCCATTAACTATTTCAAGGGTTTGGATCTTCATCTCTGTTCCTGTTTTGTAGGTTATGGAATCACTCCGAAGGAAAACAATCCAGGTCAACCTCGTGAGAATTCCTCCTCTACTCAAGGAGCTTGCTTCCAAGATTCCAGAGAATTCTCCCTTCACTGAAAGACATGGTAGACTTCTCAACTTGGTCAACTCCAACATTAAAGAAGACATGGTGAAAGTTCTCTTCCAGTTCTTTGACCCCCTACACCACTGCTTCACATTTCCTGATTATCAATTAGTGCCTACTTTGGAGGAATTTTATTAACTCTTGAGGATTCCTATTCTCCATCAACTACCCTACAACGGTACGGAAAGAGAGCCAAAGCCTGAAGATGTTGCTCAAGCCTTACACTTGCAACCATCTGATATCAAAGGTCATTGGGAAACTAGAAGTGGTGTCAAGGGTTTCTTGGCAAAGCTTCTGTTTGAGAAGGCACAAGACTGCTGGAATTCTCTAGATCTGCAAGCTTTTGAGGAGATCGTGGCTCTTATCATCCATGGGTTGGTCTTGTTCCCAAACCCTGATCAGCTTTTAGATGTGAATGCTGTCAAGATTTTCATATCTCGGAATCCTGTGCCTACTTTGCTTGGGGACATCCTCCACTTATTTCACACTCGAACAATGAGGAAAAGAGGTATTCTCATGTGTTGTACTCCTCTTCTAGCAAGGTGGTTTATTTCTCACCTTCCCCAATCAGTCTTGAAGAATGAGCAAGGCTTGAGGTGGTCACAATGGTTGATGACCCTTACACATTCAGATGTTCATTGGTGTTCTCAGTCCAGAGAAAATGTCATCATCATTGATCGTTGTGGGGAATTCCCTAATGTCCCATTACTTGGCCTTAGGGGAGGCATTACCTACAACCCCTGCTTGGCTCTGAGACAATTTGGGTATGCCCGAAGGGATGGCCCTCATGACATGCTGATTCCAGACTTGGTTTTTGACTTCGACAATGATGCTCAAGGACTTCGACAAAGGTTCATCCGAGCTTGGAGGATGCCCAACAAAGTGGACAGTAAGACCCTGGGACACAAGAATTCCATCCCCCTTGAGCCTTACCTCAAGTGGGTACGAACCCGCGCCCAGAGTCTTATGATGCCTTACCCCTACATTCTCCCTATGATCAAAGAGCCTGTTATGGAAGGAGAGGTTCCATACACCCTCCTCCATCCTGACATGCCAACATCATTGGAAGATTTGCAAAAGAGTTGGATACAGCTCAAGGAAGAATAAAACACTTTTGAAGCCAGCTTCTACGCCAATGAGAAGAAGGTTTTGGAACTTACTCGTCAACTCCACGAAGAGCGGACTCTCAACACCTACATTGCGCCAAAGAGGATGCGCAACGTCTTTTTACCTTAGAATTTTGTATTATTTTGCCCATGGGGCATTTATGTACTAACAATTCTATCTTATTAATATGACATGCATTCTTTTTTGTTTACAAAAAATTTGAATTTCTGAATCCTTGAATGCATTACATGAATAACATATCATTCATCATATGCATAAGAAGGTCTTCACACCAGGTTTCCTTATCTCTCTGCTGTTTATTTCAGCAAGATGGATATAGAGCAGACGGTCAAAGACCTACAAGCGCATAATTCACAGTTCCAACAACTACTCATGACCTTGGCAAAGGGTCAGGAGGATCTTAAAGCACTGTTAGAGAAGGAAAAGGAGAAAAAGAAAAAGAAAAGAGTTGGTGTGGCTACTATGGGAAGAAGATTTGAGAACCAATCTAGAAGGGTCCTGGATTTCCCCTCAACATCTGATGAAGGGGTAGGAAAAGGAAAGGGAGCTGCAGTGCCCTCCGAGTCTGAGGAAGAAGAAGAAGAAGAAGAGGATGAAGATTATTTTGAGCAGCAGTACCCATTTGTAGATGACAAGTACAAGAATCTGGAAGAGCGTCCGGCAGCTATGGAAGTACAAAGGGTGCCTGGGCTGGATTTAGAGGAGCTAGGGTTGGTTGTTAGGATTGTGATTCCCCCTAATTTTAAGGTGCATACATTTGCTAAATAAGATGGTTTGTCTTGTCCAAAGATGCACCTACGGTCTTACGTCAGAAAGATCCAACCTCATTCTTCTGATAAGGATCTGTGGGTCCACTTTTTTCAAGATATTTTGTCGGGTACACAATTAGATTGGTTCTACCAACTTAAGAGATCTGATGTGCATAATTGGGAGGATTTGGCGGCTGCCTTCTACAGACAATATCAGTATAATGCGGACTTAGCACCTACTCGTACTCAATTACAGAGTATGGGAATGGTCGCTAATGAAGGCTTTAAGGAGTATGCCCAGAAAATGGAGGGACTTGGCTGGAAGGGTGCAATCACCATTATCTGAGAGAGAGTTTATGGATATGTTTTTAGGGACCCTGTCAGGTCCATTCTTTAATCACTTGATCGGGAGTTCGTCTGTAGGGTTCACCGAGTTAATTCTGACTGGTGAAAGAGTTGAAGCCGGAATCAAGAGCGGTAAAATTCAAAAGGATGCATCTTCTTCCGCTGCTATCAAGACGACCTTTCCAGCCAAGAAAGAAGTCTCAGCTGTTTACTCACAAAGAAGTCAAGGAAGAGTTGAGCGTCGGCCAGCAGTAGGGGTTGTAATGATTCAGAAGTCTGCAGCTGATCAGCCTCGAAACAGTCAACCCAGAACCAACCAAGCAAGGGTGGAAAGGCATGCACGACAATTCACCCGGATCAATATGACACCTACTCAGGTTCACCCTCGTCAGTTGAAGTTAAACCTTGCAAGTTTGAAAGAGGCGCCGAAGAATCCAAATACATCTTCTCCCTACTACCATTCAAATGCGAATTGTGCTTATCATTCGGACAGCCTGGGGCATGACACCAACAATTGTTGGGCCCTTAAAAAATAAGATCCAGGATTTAATAGATGCCAAAGAGGTGGAATTCGACGCCCCTGAAAAACCTAATGTGATCTCTGCCCCAATGCCAAAACATGGTCACAATGTCCATGCTATTGAAGAAGATCTTTATGTTGCTACTGTTGATGACTGAATGACCCCATTACCAATAATCAAGATGAATCTGTTGAAAGCCAGAATTTTCCCGGGCTATGAAAAAGATTGCTACCTTTGTTCGTCCTTACAATCCGACTGTCCGTTGTTGAAGTTAGGCATCCAACACCTAATGGATAATCAAGAAATCCTCTTTGAGAAAACTCCTATTATACCGTCTCCTATCAACGATGTTGCTATAATTACCATTTCCGCCAATCTTTCTAAGGTCTCCAAAATACCTGTTAAGATTACATCCGATCCAAAGATTGTACCTCTGAAGATAACTATGCCGGGGCCTATCCCATACAAGTCCAACAAATCAATACCGTGGAATTATGGAGGAGAGATCTTCTACCACGGTGTTAAGCAGATTGAATCAGTTGAAGGAAGTTCTGATGAAGAGACTCCTGACATAGGAAATATTGCTGGGACGAGTAAAATCACCCACATCGGAAGAATTTTCTCTCTGGAGATTGCTCCTCCGAGGGTAATCTTTGGACCCTCAAGTGCTCTTAAGGTTACTCCTGTGCCGGTCAACATATCTGTGCGAACTCCAGTGATTGAAGAAATTTTTACTCCTGTAGTTGTACCCTCTGTTATTGCTGCTGATAAAGGTAATGGGATCCAAGAAGCGCCCGTCAGGACGAGGGCTCAGCCTTTGGTCATCCCCGAGACCACTCAAAAGGAAATGGAGGAGATTTTAAAAATAATTAAGAAAAGAGACTATGATGTCGTAGAATAACTGGGGCAAACCCCTTCAAAAATCTCTATGTTGGCCCTATTGCTCTATTCCGAAGCTCATGCCAAAGCCCTGATCAAATTCTTGAAGACGGCCCACGTGCCTCAGGAAACCTCCGCGGACCAGTTTCAAGAATGTGTAGCTAGCCTAATAGCCGACAACGGTCTTGGCTTCTCTGATGCCGATTTAACATCTAAGGGGAGAAAGCATAATGACGCGCTGCATGTCTCGGTGGAATACATAGGGACTACTTTAGCTCACATTCTGGTTGATATCGGGTCGTCTTTAAATGTCTTTCCAAAGAAAGCATTGGATAGACTAGATTGTGAAGGTCTAATTTTGAAGCCCAACAGCATCATTTTCAGAGCCTTTCATGGTTCTAAACGGATGGTCCACGGGGAGGTGGACATCCCGATTAAAGTGGGTATTGAAACCTTCAATTCCACATTCTATGTCATGGACATCCTTCCCTCCTACTCTTGCTTGTTGTGAAGACCCTGGATTCATCATGTTGGAGCCGTTACATCTACTCTGCATCAAAAGCTCAAGTACCCTGTCCAGGGGAAAACTGTGACAGTTCACGGTGAGGAGGAATACATGATAAGCCATCTGAATTCATTCCTCTATGTTGAATTAGATGGTGAGTTCATCGAGACCCCCTTTCAGCACTTTGAAGAGGTTTCTCCTGAAGTTGCGGTAGCCAAGACAATGACTTATATGCCCATCATTACCAAACCTGTGTCTCGAATGTCATCCCTCAAAGATGCGAAGGTTATGATTGAGGAAGGAGGAAGCACAGTATGGGGTCAATTGCCATATTTTCCTTACAAGATAGATAAGTTTGGCTTGGGTTTCACTGCTTCTGCTCAAAAGGCTGTGCGACGCTCCCGGGCTGGAGGGCCACCATTGAAGATCACCCATCATGGAGTTCATGCTTTGGAGGATGGTGAAGATGAGAGAAACTTTGAAGATTGGATTTTCCCGACCGTTGAAGGAGGACTATCCAATTGGGAGGCAAAAGATTTTGTTCCCATTACTTTCATCAATCAGTAATTTATCTTTCAAACATTTCTGTTGGTTTGTAATAATTCTTAAACAATTCGTACACTTTTAACCTTGTGCCTTACCCGAGGCACATAGGTCCATTTGTAAGGGTTTTATTTTTCATCTTCATATGCCATTTTAATGAATCATGGAGGTTTTCATATATAAACTTTTGTGTTCATTTTCTTTCTTTTTACATTTATTTGTTTAAAGGTGGCTATCCCTTACACACACCCACACTCACCAATGCAGGTACCCATCCATTCCGGATTCCATGGGTAACAATTCGGCTATCACCTTCAGTGACTCTGAAGATCTGGTCAATCATGTCAAATACGAAGGTGATGAAGACTGTGAAGTGCCTGGAGAGTTGGCTAGACTGCTGCAACAGGAAGAAAGGGCTATTCTGCCCCATGAGGAGTTGTTATAGACTATTGTGATCGGTGGATCTGGAACTGACTGTTTAACGCTGGTTCGCGAAATGTCGCGGAAGCAAGAGTCGCCACCGTCTTTTATTTTCTCCAAATGGAAAGGACAAAAGCACAGAAAAATTCCTTATAGAGATTGCTCTCGGTTCGGGAGGTAGGTTATAGAAAGGGAAGGTGTTAGCACCCTTTCTATCCATGGTTATCCATGGGCTCTTAGATACTTGCTCATTTGTGTTTTCAAAAATGGTTTGTTTGCTTTTCAACGGTGGGTTTTAAAAAGTTTCTTTGAAAATTCCAGTTTGACTCTTGTATCGGTCCTCAAGAGTGTTTGAAAAATTGCTTTCGAAAGCTTTTTGAAAAGGTGTCGGTGTGAAAAGTATTTTTGAATTTGTTTTTTGAAATTAGAGCAAGTATCTAGAGTCGTCTACCTACCCTAAGGATTTCGTCTGTGTAGATGTCCTTTCAAGTAGTGCCATCCCACCATTGAGAGGTAGGTAGCACCACCGTTGGAGGTGTTTGGGTCAATTCGAGGTTTGGGACATGGTGATCACCAGAGCAATGGGAAGACACCTTAGAAGCTACCCTCATGTCAGGTTCCCGGATCATGAGGACTTACTAAGACATCCTCTACTCGACGATCACCTTTCGAGGCAAGGCAACAGTGAGGCGTACCCTAGGGGTGGTGTGTGCGATTTGTGTGTCGTTTTCATTTGCATTTATCTTGTCATGTTATTGGTGTTCTACGCTTGTTTTTATTTTATCCATACATTCTTTCATGTCATTTGGTTAACAGTTAAAAATATTGCGGGAATGTAAAAGTCTAAAGCTATTACAAATGGCGCGGGTCCACATCGCCAAAATTAACCAGGACCCGATTTGACAGAAAAATAAAGAAATTAAAAGTGCGAGAAGTAATTAAGATGTTACAAGGCCTTGGGAGAGATACATAAATATTTAAGCGAAATAAAATAACATGCGAATAAAAATTAAAGCGAAACGAGGGCGTTGGACCCTTTTGCAAAATAAAAATTAAATGGAATTAATTAACTAGAAGGAAAGAAAGAAATTGTTTTTTTGTATTTTAGTATTTAATATGAAAAAGAATTAATTAAAATTAAAATAAGACGCAAACCCTAATTCTAATTATTTTTAATTTATTAATAAAATTATTGAAGTTTTTAACCTAAATTAACCCTAATTTTTACATGCCAATTTAATTAAAAAATAAATATTTGACTATTTAATTATTATGAGAGAAAAAGGAAAAAGGGTGAAAAATTATTAATTAAACCTATTTCTACATTTTTTAGATTTTTTGTTAAAAGAATTAAGATTTAAAAACCTAATTTGAAACTAAATTTTATATACAATTTTATTTATGAAAATACTAGAAACAAAAATATTTATTATTTTTCTCTTTTTTCTGATTTTTAGGTATTTTTTTATAATTTTATGAAAATAAATAAATCAAAGAAATAAATGAAATTAATTAAAATAAAGAAGAGAAAAATATAAGAAAAGAATAGAGAAAGCAAACCCTAGGGGGTTCAGTCCCACATATGGAGGTATAATCTTGAGCAATCTGGCCCAATAAGCATGGTCCGTTTGACTTTTTCAGGCAACCTGCTGGCATATTGACTAGGGTTTAGGGTGTTCCTCCAATCTATGCCTTTGATCTGATCTTGAGATGGACGTGGCACGTTTGATTTGGCAGTGTATGGTGCGCTCTTGCTATTGAAACTGCATGTGAACATATATTGAAAAATAATATTGAGACAAAGAAGACCTGGGACTCGAACCCAGGTCATGTGCTTCACCAATCACTACGCTTGCCATCTGATCCAACCAACGCATGTTAATATATAATAGTAAACAAATAATATAAAAGAAAACCAAGGCCTTAGTGGATTCTGCGCGCGAATTTCAAAAGGGCCAACCAATGCACGCCACGAGGTCATCTTCTTCGTTGTGTTTCCTGAAACAAATTTAACAAACATTTAACGGGGGTTTTAAACCCCCTCAAAACATGCTAATTTCAATAATAGCGATTAGGCCTGTAACGCTCAGAAATTTGGCGCGATGGTCTCAATCTTTTCGTCCCAACCTGTTGACTTTGTTCATGGCATTGTTGGGTCTTAATTTTATAGGAACAAGAAATCCCCAATTCAGAATCCTGTAAACCCTAAGAAACGATAATGGTATATTTGCACACAATGCATAAAAACGCAATTAATTCACATGGTAAGCATCAGAATGCATCGATTAGTAAGAATACCTAAACTAAATGTCATGAAAATGCCTCAAATTTAAGATACGAGTATGCAATTTTATGAGAAAAATTTGGATTCTGTACAATGATTCTTGAGGTTTGGATGACTGTTTGTGATTGGAAAACGTTCAGTGATGCTTGAGAAAGCTAATGAGATGAGAATTGTGCCTTGAATCGTCCTAGAAAGTAGTTTTCAGATTTGAGTTTCTTGCCAAATTTTCCAAGTTTGATAATGGCTTTTCTGAGCAGCTGCGCGTGTATTTCGATTAGGGTTGTGATCAGGCTCATATACTGAGTGAATTAGGTTAAGAATATTGATCCAAATCTCTTGCAATGATGGTTTTGAAAATTTGATTTTCAAGATCTTTACCCAAATATTTTCCATGTGTTTTTTGTTCTCAATCATGCCAATCAATCCAAATCTTTCCATATTGGTACATGCACGAAATCTTGAGGGTAAAACATGCACAAAAAGATTTGTTAGGTTAAGTTAAATATTTTCCATGCATTTAATTTGATTTAAATGAATTAATATAAATAAAAATTCAAATAAATAAATAAAAAATGAAGAAATAATTCCCTTTGGGCCAAGTGGTCGTGCACATGCCATGGATGATGAATTATGGAAGAAAAATGGGCCCATTAGTAATTTTAGGTCATTTGAACCAATGTTGACTTTTCAAAATATCCAAAAATTTCCCAACTTCCACAAGGCATAACTTGCTCAATTTTTATGCTTTTCTCATGTTCTTGGACATTTTGGAAAGGTCTTTGCGTCCTCTAGCCAATGCCTTTGGTCCCATGTCATTTTGATTTACCAATCTCAAGTTATGGCCTTTGACTTAAAGTCCCTTTTTGTTGACTTTTGAAAATGACCTATAATGTTGAAATTGATAACTTTTTGTGAGAGCATTTCTTGGACTTGAAGTATGAAGATGAGTTGTAGGAAATGTCTTTCTATTCAAAATGAGCTTTGGATGGAATTTTTCTGATAATCCATGTGAAAGTTATGCCCTGGTCAATTTACAGTTGACTTTTTCAGCTGTCCAAATAAGGAAACTTTTGCATCTTGATGATTTTTGAGCCAAACTTTGAGAATCATGATCAAGCATTGATCAAATGATGTTTGTGGCTTCAAAATGATATGTTGACCAAAAATTTGAACTTTTGACTGTCAAATGACCATTTTGCCCCTACAGTTGACTGTAGTGCAATTAGGGTTTTGACTGTGCAATTTTGTGTTGAAAGCCTTGAAACTTAATGTGAGGATGCTTGACCATATTTGTAGGCATGTGAGACTTGATTGGACCTTTAGAAACTTCATTTTCTTGACCAAAACAAAAACCCTAATCTTGACTGCTTAGGAGGCCTTTGCACTGTGCAACCCTTGGGGAACTTTGCAGTTTGACTTGGCAATTTCTTGAAGAATATGGGAGGGCAAATTTTGGGGTACAACAGTTGCCCCTGTTCAATCTTCTTAGACCTGAGGATGCAGATTGGCTGACGTGCCTTTCGTAATCCGAGGGTAGAAGATGATTGAACACTAGAGTGCCCAGAAATTTGCGCTCACATAATAACAGTGTGATGATGGAATGGGCTTACAGATGCCATTTAGCGATTGATGGATAGGATGATGGGCTTATAGATGCCATCTGGATGTTGATCGCGTAAGAGATTCCTTAGCGAGAACCTGCATACCTGCAAAAGCAACATGAGTACCTGACACGTTGCAGGAGTTGATTTCAGATGCTTGGCATAGATATGTCCTGACTGGTTACAGGAGTCGGATCTGGAGCTTCAAACGGCGATGAATGAACCAGGGGTGGTTACTACCTCAGCAGGAACGGTGATAGAACCTTGGCGACTTTAACTTCAACAACGCTCGTTGAGAAAATCTTGGTGGGAATTACCATCTTCGCAGTATCGGGAAGAGAACCATAGGCAATTATAATCTGAAAGGGAATTACATCTCACGCACCGTCGGGGAGAGAACCATAGGAAATTATAATCTGAAAAGGAATTATCACCTCACTCACCGTCGGAGAGGGAACCATAGGAAATTATAATCTCAAAATGAATTATCACCTCACTCACCGTCGGAGAGGGAACCATAGGAAATTATAATCTGAAAAGGAATTATCACCTCACTCACCGTCGGAGAGGGAACCATAGGAAATTATAATCTGAAAAGGAATTATCACCTCACTCGTCGTCGGAGAGGGAACCATAGGAAATTATAATCTCAAAAGGAATTATCACCTCACTCACCGTCGGAGAGGGAACCATAGGAAATTATAATCTGAAAAGGAATTATCACCTCACTCGCCGTCGGAGAGGGAACCATAGGAAATTATAATCTGAAAAGGAATTATCACCTCACTCACCGTCGGAGAGGGAACCATAGGAAATTATAATCTGAAAGGAATTATCACCTCACTCACCGTCGGAGAGGGAACCATAGGAAATTATAATCTGAAAGGAATTATCACCTCACTCACCGTCGGAGAGGGAACCATAGGAAATTATAATCTGAAATGGAATTATCACCTCACTCACCGTCGGAGAGGGAACCATAGGAAATTATAATCTTAAAGAAAACCCTAAAATGGAAATCTCATGCGCCGTCGGAGAGAGAACCAATAGGAAATTATAATCTGAAAGAAAAACCTACAATGGAAATCTCATGCACCGTCGGAGAGAGAACCAATAGGAAATTATAACCTGGGATAACTTCTACTGAGTCTTTATCAGAAAAATCTGTCGGGAGTCGATTTAGCTGGACTAGAGAAGGCCTGGGACTGGATAAGAAATCTTTGGAGTCGATTAACTGAACCGGTCTAGGTCTTGAAATATGATTGAGAATTTCAACTGCATCTTTCCTGAAAGGTAAAGGTCAGTCATATGCAATGCATGATATGGATCAAGCAATGATGTTCTCAACATAAATGAGATTTGTATGATATAATGCGTCTATGCATGCTATAATGATGTATGTGATGTTTTATGAATGTATGTTTTCGTCTAGGAAAGTAAATCCTTGACGGGTGCCGGGAAGTCATATCCTGGGCTGATGTTGAAGAATAGATTTTGCTTCCGCTGGGGATGATAACTGCAAGAATACCGGTAGGAGGAGATGACTCCGTTGCGGAATAAATTTGGCAAATGGAAGATTCTGCGGGGAGAAAAGATACTCTAGCGACCATGCTGGGAAGCAATACTCTGTGGGAAGAGGGATGCCTTGCTGAGTGTTGATAATAATTTGCTGGGGATACCCTTGTTGTTGGAAGTGTTGATGGACTTCGCTGGGGTAAGAAGACTTCGTCGAGGACGCTCCTTCCGTGGCTTTTGGCTGAGGATAACCCAGTTATATCCTGTTAAGGCAATAACTCTTTGAATAAAGCCGGGAGACGTGTTCGTGCTCTGCGAAGGATAAGCTTCCAGAATTTACTGGGGATAAGCTTACTGCTTGGGGATATGAATTCCAAATTTCCTGGGGAACTAGATTGGATTCTCTTGGGGAAGTTTTGAACTATGTCGGGGAAGCGATTCCTTTGAATGTTGGTCTGCCGCCGGGGAACAATCTTTAGACCAAGATTGTCGGGGATGTTTGTATGTTGCTGCTGGGCAAGTATTGAGATCTACTGGAGGATACTCAACTTTCTTAAGTTTGATAGTTCTGCTTGGAGAAGAATGCACTGACTGCTGACTTACTCTCTGGGGAATTAAGATGTACTGGTCATGTTCTTTGGCTGAACCTACCTTGGTACCTTGGAGGACAGAACAATTAGATTGCTTAGACAACTCTTTATTGCCCCTGTTTCTAGTGTTACCTGTAATCAAACTCTTTGTTTCGTATGCAAATATTTATGAGTTAGCAAATTATTGTCAATGCATATATCACAAATTGAACCTTGGACGTTCTTCGCAAAACAAAACAGAAAAAAGAAAAACAATTGGCACTTTTTAACTAAAAATATATTTGTATTGATTTTGAATGGCCTGAAAATAGGCGTTTTGTGTACAAGAGGCGACGTCCTAGTAAGAGAACGCCGCCGAGCAAAAGAGTTTGTACAAAAGAAAATAAAACAGCTGTGTGAAATGAATGATCCACTGGGTTTCAACTCTGCTATTGCCTTTATAACTCCGAGCGTCTCATCACTTGATGACCTCGGTTGAAGGTGAAGCTGACTGATCGATGCCGTCTGAACTTGATATAGATACCGGATTCTGGATGCAAAGTGATCCAATGAGACATAGTATTACGCTTTTATCCCTAATTTATGCCTGGACCGCCCTTTCGGGTTTTCAGTCCACCGGGATACCCATTTTTGCCCAAGTCGCCTTTTCAGGTTTTCGACTTGCCGGGTGTACAGATTTTTTTCATTTTCATCCCTTCATTTTGCCCGAACCCTTTTGGTTCGACGGGAAGCCCTAATTTTTGCCTAGGCATGTCAGCCTAGCGGGTCTTTTTTCATGCGTAGTATCTTTTTACTATGTCTGCATTAGCGGGGTGAGGAAGGTCGTCACCATCCATGTTGGTTAGAATCATGGCTCCTCCTGAGAACACATGCTTAACCACAAATGGCCCTTCGTACGTAGGGGTCCATTTGCCCCTTGGGTCACTCTGAGGAAGGATGATTCTCTTGATTACCAGATCCCCAACTTGATATTCCTGTGGTCTGACCTTTTTGTTAAATGCCCTGATCATTCGTTTCTGATACGTCTGACCATGACAGATAGCAGCAAGTCTCTTTTCATCAATGAGGTTGAGCTGATCAAGTCGTGTCTGAATCCAATCATCTTCGTTCAGATTTGCATCCTTCATTATTCGGAGAGAGGGTATTTGTACTTCTATCGGTAAGACTGCCTCCATACCATAAACCAGAGAGAAAGGAGTTGCCCCGGTTGACTTCCTGGCTGAGGTACGGTACCCATGTAGAGCGAACGGTAACATCTCGTGCCAATCTTTATAAGTTACTGTCATTTTCTGCACGATTTTCTTGATGTTATTATTTGCTGCTTCTACAGCCCCATTCATCTTCGGTCTGTAGGGAGAAGAATTGTGGTGCTGTATCTTGAACTGTTCGCAGAGCTCAGCGATCATCTTATTGTTCAGATTGGTACTGTTGTCTGTAATAATTCGCTCAGGGACACCGTACCGACAGACCAGGTTGTGCCGAATGAACCGTGCCACAACAGTCTTGGTTACCGTAGCATAGGATGCTGCTTCGACCCACTTCGTGAAGTAATCAATCGCCACTAGGATGAAGCGATGCCCATTAGATGCCGTAGGTTTAATCTCGCCGATCATGTCTATGCCCCACATTGCAAACGGCCACGGCGCAGTCATAACATTCAGGGGAACTGGAGGAACATGCACCTTATCTGCATAAATCTGGCACTTGTGGCATGTCCTGGAATGTTGGTAGCAGTCAGCTTCCATTGTGGACCAGTAATATCCTGCCCGTAGGATTTTCTTAGCCATAGTATGTCCACTGGAATGCGTACCAAAGGTCCCTTCATGTAGCTCTTCCATGATTCTTTCTGCTTCAGTCTTATCCACACAACGCAGTAAGGTTGAATCATGGTTTCGCTTGTACAAGATGCCATTGCTAAGGAAGAACTTTGCTGCGAACCTTCTCAGGAACTTCTTATCGTTGACAGAGGCACCTTCAGGGTATTCCTGAGCTTCCAGATATCTCTTCACCTCATGGTACCAAGGCTTCTCAGTCACCAATTCAGTCTCGAGATCACAACAGTATGCCGGTTCGTCCAGTTTCCAGATGATGATCCGGGGAGCCTCATTATCCCATTTAACCTTGAACATTGAAGACATTGTAGCTAACGCGTCCGCCAACTGATTCTCTTCTCTTGGGAAGTATTCAAAGGTTATCTCTGTGAAGTGGGGGATCAGGGCCAACACACATTTTCTGTAAGGAATCAGGTTTGGATGTTTCGTATCCCACTCTCCTTTGATCTGATTGATCACAAGAGCGGAATCTCCGAAGACACTCAGAAATTTGATCCTTAGGTCGATCGCAGCTTGAAGACCCATGATGCACGCCTCATACTCCGCCATGTTGTTGGTACAGTTGAAACACAGCCGGGCAGTGAGTGGAGTATGAGTACCTTGAGGTGATATGATTTCGGCGCCGATACCATTTCCCAAAGCATTGGAGGCTCCGTTAAAGTGCATAGACCATCGGGATCCTGGTTCAGGTCCTTCATCCGGTCCAGGTACTTCACAATCTGTCACTATCATGATGCTCTCGTTTGGAAACTCGAAGTTCATTGATTGATAGTCATCTACGGCCTGATGTGCCAAGTGGTCTGCCAATACACTTCCCTTGATGGCTTTCTGGGTCGTGTACTGAATGTCGTATTCCGTCAAGATCATCTGCCATCTTGCAATTCTCCCAGACAGAGCAGGCTTTTCGAATATGTATTTTATAGGATCCATCTTTGAGATCAACAAGGTAGTGTGAGTCAGCATATATTGTCTCAGCCGGCGAGCAGCCCATACCAAAGCGCAACAAGTTTTCTCAAGCAGTGAGTATCGGGTCTCACAGTCGGTAAACTTTTTGCTAAGGTAATAAATGGCATGCTCTTTTCGGCAAGACTTGTCATGCTGCCCCAGCACACACCCCATTGAGTTGTCGAGCACTGTCAGGTATAATATCAGAGGTCTCCCCTCAACCGGTGGCATAAGGATAGGTGGTTCTTGGAGATACTCTTTGATTCTGTCAAAAGCAGCCTGACATTCATCATTCCAACGTACTACCTGATCTTTCTTCAGCAGCTTGAAGATTGGCTCACAGGTAGCGGTTAGATGCGAGATGAATCGAGCAATATAATTCAGGCGTCCTAAAAAGCCTCTGACTTCCTTCTCTGTCTTGGGGACTGGCATCTCTTGAATAGCTTTGACCTTAGCAGGGTCCACTTGAATGCCTTTATCACTGACCACGAAGCCTAGCAACTTTCCCGATCTTACCCTGAAGGTGCACTTGTTCAGGTTTAATCTCAGTTTGTACAGTTTCAACCGGTCAAACAATTTCTGCAGATGATTTAGGTGCTCTTCCTCAGTCTGGGACCTTGCGATCATGTCGTCAACATACACTTCTATCTCATGATGGATCATATCATGAAATAAAGCAACCATGGCACGTTGGTAGGTTGCCCCAGCGTTCTTCAACCCGAATGGCATGACCTTGTAACAGAAGGTGCCCCACTGAGTAACAAATGTAGTCTTTTCCATGTCTTCAGGTGCCATCTTGATCTGATTGTAACCTAAAAAGCCATCCATGAAAGAGAACACCTTATGTTGAGCTGTATTATCCACAAGGACATCAATGTGAGGTAAGGGGAAGTCATCCTTGGGGCTGGCTCTGTTCAGATCCCTGTAGTCGACACATATTCTGACCTTACCGTCCTTCTTAGGTACCGGCACCACATTAGCAACCCACTGAGGGTAAGAAGTCACTGCAAGGAACCCAGCATCAAACTGTTTCATAACCTCGGCCTTGATCTTCTCGGACATCTCTGGACGCATCCGACGGACCTTTTGCTTAACTGGAGGGCAGTCTTCCTTAGTTGGCAAGTGATGGACCACAATATCGGTATCCAACCCGGGCATGTCTTCGTAGGACCAGGCGAAGATCTCCATATAATCATGCAGCATCTTGGTTAACCGTTGCTTCACGCTGAGCTCTAGGTTGGCACCAATCTTTACCTCTTTCCTGTCCGCCTCAGTACCCAAGTTTATTGTTTCCACTGGCTCTTCATGGGGTTGAATTGCCCTTTCTTCCTGAAGCAACAGTCTTGCAAGCTCGCCAGGAACTTCGCAATCATCTTCACCTTCGTCTTCGGCTAAGTTGATCGGATTTTCGAAGTCATAACTGGCAGTAGCAGAGTTGTTACCAGTAAGATCCAGAGTGGATTGAAACCTGTATGAGTGAGTGTGTGTGTAAATACAGCTGTTTTGAAAAATATGTAAAGGAAAGAAAGACAGAAAAAGAGCATAAGATTTGCAATGCGAGAAAACGTCCAAGATTTTCATTCATGATATATGAAATGACAATTTATATGCCCTCACAAATGAAACCACGGTGCCTCGAGTAAGACACCGGGCCAAAGAGTTTATTTATTGTTTATTACAAATACCAAAAACATAGGAATTCATTACTTAGTAACAAGAGAAACAGATAGATTGTCCTTTGCACTCCAATTGTTAAGTCCACTGTCGGTTGCCGGGTAGATCCAGCTATCAAACTCAGCTTCATCCACTTCATCCTCGTCCCCAATAGCATTCACTCCATGAGCAGGCAGGGGAGCTGTCACTACATTAGGCTTCTCAGATGCCTCAAACTGTACCTCCTTGGCGTCAATAAGATTTTGCAGCTTGCTTCTTAATGCCCAACAGTCATCAGTAGAGTGCCCCGGGCTATCTGAATGGTAAGCACAACGAGCATTCGGATTGTACTTAGGAGATGCAGTATTTGGGAACTTCGGTGCCTCTCTGATAGTCACTAAATTGGTTGATAGCAATTGTGGCAAGATCTGCGACAAGGTCATACTTAAGCGGGTGAACTCTCTCCGGGGTCTTTCAGCCCTTTGAGGATTGTTTGGCCGGGGAGCGGCAGCAGGCTTAGCAATCATTACCGCACTGACAGATTGGCGGCGCTCAGGTCTCTCTGACTCTTGGAACCATACACGGCACTAGCCTCCTTCTTGAAGGGTTTCTTCTCGGAACTGGACGATGCACCCTTCGGAATTTTTCCAGACTTTAACCCAGCTTCAATTCTCTCTCCAGTCAGAATCAAATCAGTGAACCCTGTAGACGAATTCCCGATGAGATGGTTGAAAAACGGCCCAGATAGGGTCCCCAAGAACATGTCTACCAACTCTCTATCAGTCAACGGAGGCTGCACCCTGCCAGCCAGGTCTCTCCACTTCTGGGCGTACTCCTTAAAACCTTCACTTGAACCTAACGACATACCCTGGAGTTGGGTACGCGTAGGGGCAAGGTCGGCATTATATTGATACTACTTGTAGAAAGCAGTAGCCAACTCCTCCCAGTTACGAACCTTGGTCCCATCCAGCTGATAGAACCATTCGAGATGAGTCCCTGAAAGACTCTCCTGGAAGAAGTGGATCCACAAATTCTTATCCGCAGAGTACGGTTGAATCTTTCGAACATAGGACCTGAGATGTAGCTTGGGACAAGACGCCCCGTCATACTTAGAAAAGGATGGTGCTTTGAATTTATGAGGGATAATCACACCAGTTGACAAACCCAGATCTCCAAAATCCAGCCCAGGTACCTGTTGAATCTCCATAGCTTTCAACCTATCCTCCAGTTGCTTGTATCTGTCTTCTGCAGGAGGGTACTGCTCTTCATCAAAATCAGTCTCGTTGTCGGAGACTACCAGACTAGGAACCCTTGCTTCTGCCTGAGGACTACTCTTGCCAACAGAAGAACCAGCCTCTTCCTGCTGCAGAGCATTTCCAAACCTTCGGCCCGAGTTAAACAGAACAGTTCTTCTCTTCTTCTTCTTCTCCTTCTTCAGGAGCATAGCCTTCAATTCTTCTTGGCCTTGAGCCAAACCCTTGATTAATTCCTGAAACTGCGCATTCTGCGCCTGAAGAGCCTTGATGGAAGTCTCAGTTGATGACGAGTCGGGATTCATGATGCTGAAATAAACAGCGAAGAACTGTAAGCAACCTGAAAAGAGGAAGAACCTGCTATGCACATGATGAATGAGATGTGTTTATGCAATGCATTCAAGGGTTCGAAAGTTCAAATTTGTTGTAGACAAAAAGGAACACACGTTATCATTAAGGAAATCATTGTTTAATACATCAAAGCCTCATGGGCAAAATAATACAAAAAACAAATCAATCCCAAAATATGCTGCGCATCCTCTTTGGAGCTATGTAGGTGTTGAGATTCCTCTCCTCATGCAACAGGCGGGTGAGCTCCAAGACCTTCTTTTCACTGGCATGTAAACTGGTCTCAAGAGAATTCCTTTCTTCCTTAAGCTGGATCCAGCTCTTCTGCATCTCTTCCCAGGATGTGGGCATATCAGGGTGCTGAATAGTGTAGGACACTTCTCCTTCCAAGACTGGCTCTTTGATTACTGGGAGCATATGAGGATAAGGCATCACTAACTTCTGGGAGCGGGCTCGTACCCACTTGAGATAAGGTTCCAATGGGATGGAGTTCCTGTGCCCCAGTGTCTTGCTGTCTATCCTACTTGGCATCCTCCAGGCTCTGATAAATCTCTGGCGAATTCCTTGAGTATCGTTGTCGAAGTCAAAAACTATGTCAGGAATTAACATGTCATGAGGACCATCTCTCCGAGCATAACCAAACTGTCTCCAAGCCAGGCATGGGATATAAGTGATACCTCCTCTGATTCCAAGTAAAGGAACATTAGGGTACTCCCCGCAACAATCAATGATAGTGACATCTTCTCTGGACCTAGGGCACCAATGTATATCCGCATGTGTAAGAGTCATCAATCGCTGTGACCATCTCAAACCCCGCTCATTCTTCAAAATTGGTTGTGGAAGGTGCGAAATAAACCACCTTCCCAGGAGAGGAGTGCAACACATAAGGACACCTCTTTTTCTCATGGTTCGAGTGTAACATGAGTGAAGGATGTCCCCCAGCAACGTAGGTATAGGATTCCTGGACATAAAGATCTGGACAGCACTGATATCAATAAGCTGATCTGGGTTAGGGAACAACACCAGACCATAGACAAGGAGGGCTACCACTTCTTAAAAAGCTTGCAAGTCAAGGGAGTTCCAACATTCAAGGGCCTTTTCAAACAGAAACCTGGCTAAGAACCCTTTGATACCACTTCTAACTTCCCAATGTCCCTTGAGGTCAGATGACTATAGGTGCAAGGCTTTAGCAATCTCTTCAAGCTTAGGTTCCTTTTCTGTACCGTTGAAGGGTAGCTGATCAAGGATAGGGATCTTCAGGAGCCGGGAGAACTCCTCCAATGTAGGTACCAGCTGATAATCCAAGAAGGTGAAACAGTGATGCAGAGGGTCAAAGAATTGGAACAGGACCTTTATCATATCTTCCTCAATATTGGTATTGACCAAGCTGATGAGACTTCCATGCCTTTCACTGAATGATGAGTTCTCGGGAATCCTGGATATAAGCTCCTTAAGCTGAGGAGGGATCCTTACAAGACTGGTTTGAATTGTCTTTCTACGAACAGTTTCCATGTCCTACAAAACAAGAACAAAGATGAAAATTCGAACCCCTGAAATGGTTAGTCAATGCATATGATGCTGGATGATGTCATGATGCTATGATTAAACACACCACAGATATTTACAAAGACAAACATGTAAGGCACACAAGGCACACAAGACAAGCCCTTAAGGTTTAAGGCCAGCATGGGGTCTGGGTAGTACCCTCTTGAAGTTGGTGGGTTCAACCTGTCCTATCAAAGTAACCGGGTTCTAAGGGTCCCAATATCACGGGATTGCTTTCATTGTTCATCGTTTCGATTTAGCCACTGAACTGGCGACCGAAATATTCCAGGAAAGCAACCCTCAATTGGGTGTAGTATCGAGTATCAACCAACCTCGGACTGCACCAAAGTCAGTTATCTCACTACCCTAAAGAGGCCAAGATAGTTCAATTAAGGTTCCTAAGGTCTGTTGATGCTTCACGACACCGCGCGGAGGCCCCGTACTCTCCTTGACTGAACTCAAGGGTTACCGGTACACACCAAAGTGCCACATCAACGTAGCAGACTGTTTCAACCATGTCGGTATACCCCGCACAGTTCCCTCACAGCCTTGTTGCTACTTTCTAAGAAGGTATCCCCCAGATCCGGGTTAGGATCTATAGAACTCCCAAGCAACCCACAATAATAAAGCAAGCAAAGAAGACAATTGAAAACACAGTGATCTTAATCCTAAGGTACACCTCACTTTAAGTAAATCTCCCCAGCAGAGTCGCCAGTTCTGTGATCGGTGGATCTGGAACTGACTGTTTAACGCTGGTTCGCGAAATATCGCGGAAGCAAGAGTCGCCACCGTCTTTTATTTTCTCCAAATGGAAATGACAAAAGCACAGAAAAATTCCTTATAGAGATTTCTCTCGGTTCGGGAGGTAGGTTATAGAAAGGGAAGGTGTTAGCACCCTTTCTATCCATGGTTATCCATGGGCTCTTAGATACTTGCTCATTTGTGTTTTCAAAAATGGTTTGTTTGCTTTTCAACGGTGGGTTTTAAAAAGTTTCTTTGAAAATTCCAGTTTGACTCTTGTATCGGTCCTCAAGAGTGTTTGAAAAATTGCTCGAAAGCTTTTTGAAAAGGTGTCGGTGTGAAAAGTATTTTTGAATTTGTTTTTTGAAATTAGAGCAAGTATCTAGAGTCGTCTACCTACCCTAAGGATTTCGTCTGTGTAGATGTCCTTTCAAGTAGTGCCATCCCACCATTGAGAGGTAGGTAGCACCACCGTTGGAGGTGTTTGGGTCAATTCGAGGTTCGGGACATGGTGATCACCAGAGCAATGGGAAGACACCTTAGAAGCTACCCTCATGCCAGGTTCCCGGATCATGAGGACTTACTAAGACATCCTCTACTCGACGATCACCTTTCGAGGCAAGGCAACAGTGAGGCGTACCCTAGGGGTGGTGTGTGCAATTTGTGTGTCGTTTTCATTTGCATTTATCTTGTCATGTTATTGGTGTTCTACGCTTGTTTTTATTTTATCCATACATTCTTTCATGTCATTTGGTTAACAGTTAAAAATATTGCGGGAATGTAAAAGTCTAAAGCTATTACAAATGGCGCGGGTCCACATCGCCAAAATTAACCAGGACCCGATTTGACAGAAAAATAAAGAAATTAAAAGTGCGAGAAGTAATTAAGATGTTACAAGGCCTTGGGAGAGATACATAAATATTTAAGCGAAATAAAATAACATGCGAATAAAAATTAAAGCGAAACGAGGGCGTTGGACCCTTTTGCAAAATAAAAATTAAATGGAATTAATTAACTAGAAGGAAAGAAAGAAATTGTTTTTTTGTATTTTAGTATTTAATATGAAAAAGAATTAATTAAAATTAAAATAAGACGCAAACCCTAATTCTAATTATTTTTAATTTATTAATAAAATTATTGAAGTTTTTAACCTAAATTAACCCTAATTTTTACATGCCAATTTAATTAAAAAATAAATATTTGACTATTTAATTATTATGAGAGAAAAAGGAAAAAGGGTGAAAAATTATTAATTAAACCTATTTCTACATTTTTTAGATTTTTTGTTAAAAGAATTAAGATTTAAAAACCTAATTTGAAACTAAATTTTATATACAATTTTATTTATGAAAATACTAGAAACAAAAATATTTATTATTTTTCTCTTTTTTCTGATTTTTAGGTATTTTTTTATAATTTTATGAAAATAAATAAATCAAAGAAATAAATGAAATTAATTAAAATAAAGAAGAGAAAAATATAAGAAAAGAATAGAGAAAGCAAACCCTAGGGGGTTCAGTCCCACATATGGAGGTATAATCTTGAGCAATCTGGCCCAATAAGCATGGTCTGTTTGACTTTTTCAGGCAACCTGCTGGCATATTGACTAGGGTTTAGGGTGTTCCTCCAATCTATGCCTTTGATCTGATCTTGAGATGGACGTGGCACGTTTGATTTGGCATTGTATGGTGCGCTCTTGCTATTGAAACTGCATGTGAACATATATTGAAAAATAATATTGAGACAAAGAAGACCTGGGACTCGAACCCAGGTCATGTGCTTCACCAATCACTACGCTTGCCATCTGATCCAACCAACGCATGTTAATATATAATAGTAAACAAATAATATAAAAGAAAACCAAGGCCTTAGTGGATTCTGCGCGCGAATTTCAAAAGGGCCAACCAATGCACGCCACGAGGTCATCTTCTTCGTTGTGTTTCCTGAAACAAATTTAACAAACATTTAACGGGGGTTTTAAACCCCCTCAAAACATGCTAATTTCAATAATAGCGATTAGGCCTGTAACGCTCAGAAATTTGGCGCGATGGTCTCAATCTTTTCGTCCCAACCTGTTGACTTTGTTCATGGCATTGTTGGGTCTTAATTTTATAGGAACAAGAAATCCCCAATTCAGAATCCTGTAAACCCTAAGAAACGATAATGGTATATTTGCACACAATGCATAAAAACGCAATTAATTCACATGGTAAGCATCAGAATGCATCGATTAGTAAGAATACCTAAACTAAATGTCATGAAAATGCCTCAAATTTAAGATACGAGTATGCAATTTTATGAGAAAAATTTGGATTCTGTACAATGATTCTTGAGGTTTGGATGACTGTTTGTGATTGGAAAACGTTCAGTGATGCTTGAGAAAGCTAATGAGATGAGAATTGTGCCTTGAATCGTCCTAGAAAGTAGTTTTCAGATTTGAGTTTCTTGCCAAATTTTCCAAGTTTGATAATGGCTTTTCTGAGCAGCTGCGCGTGTATTTCGATTAGGGTTGTGATCAGGCTCATATACTGAGTGAATTAGGTTAAGAATATTGATCCAAATCTCTTGCAATGATGGTTTTGAAAATTTGATTTTCAAGATCTTTAACCAAATATTTTCCATGTGTTTTTTGTTCTCAATCATGCCAATCAATCCAAATCTTTCCATATTGGTACATGCACGAAATCTTGAGGGTAAAACATGCACAAAAAGATTTGTTAGGTTAAGTTAAATATTTTCCATGCATTTAATTTGATTTAAATGAATTAATATAAATAAAAATTCAAATAAATAAATAAAAAATGAAGAAATACTTCCCTTTGGGCCAAGTGGTCGTGCACATGCCATGGATGATGAATTATGGAAGAAAAATGGGCCCATTAGTAATTTTAGGTCATTTGAACCAATGTTGACTTTTCAAAATATCCAAAAATTTCCCAGCTTCCACAAGGCATAACTTGCTCAATTTTTATGCTTTTCTCATGTTCTTTGACATTTTGGAAAGGTCTTTGAGTCCTATAACCAATTCCTTTGGTCCCATGTCATTTTGATTTACCAATCTCAAGTTATGGCCTTTGACTTAAAGTCCCTTTTTGTTGACTTTTGAAAATGACCTATAATGTTGAAATTGATAACTTTTTGTGAGAGCATTTCTTGGACTTGAAGTATGAAGATGAGTTGTAGGAAATGTCTTTATCTTCAAAATGAGCTTTGGATGGAATTTTTCTGATAATCCATGTGAAAGTTATGCCCTGGTCAATTTACAGTTGACTTTTTCAGCTGTCCAAATAAGGAAACTTTTGCATCTTGATGATTTTTGAGCCAAACTTTGAGAATCATGATCAAGCATTGATCAAATGATGTTTGTGGCTTCAAAATGATATGTTGACCAAAAATTTGAACTTTTGACTGTCAAATGACCATTTTGCCCCTACAGTTGACTGTAGTGCAATTAGGGTTTTGACTGTGCAATTTTGTGTTGAAAGCCTTGAAACTTGATGTGAGGATGCTTGACCATATTTGTAGGCATGTGAGACTTGATTGGACCTTTAGAAACTTCATTTTCTTGACCAAAACAAAAACCCTAATCTTGACTGCTTAGGAGGCCTTTGCACTGTGCAACCCTTGGGGAACTTTGCAGTTTGACTTGGCAATTTCTTGAAGAATATGGGAGGGCAAATTTTGGGGTACAACAACTATCAACTTGGGTACAGAAGAAGACAAAAAAGAAGTTAAAGTGGGTTCCAACCTAGAGCCAAATGTCAAGGAACGCTTAGTTCAGCTGTTGAATGAATATGTTGAAATCTTCGCATGGTCCTACGAAGACATGTCGGGACTTGATACAGATATTGTGGTTCACCGTCTCCCTACGAGAGAAGATTGTCCATCGATTAAACAAAAATTCTTTCGAATGAGGCCCGACATGTTTGAAAAGATCAAAGTTGAAGTGAAGAAGCAGTTCAATGCTGGATTTCTCGCAGTTACTTCTTATCCATAATGGGTTGCTAACATTGTGCCCGTGCCTAAGAAGGACGACAAAGTCAGGATGTGCATGGATTATAGAGACTTAAACAGGGCTAGCCCTAAAAATGACTTTCCACTACTGCACATTGACATCTTGGTTGACAATACAGCTCAGCATAAGGTATTTTCTTTCATGGACGGATTTTCAGGGTACAACCAGATCAAAATGGCCCCTGAAGACATGGAGAAAACTACTTTTGTTACACAGTGGGGTATGTTATGTTATAAAGTGATGCCATTCAGACTGAAGAATGTCGGGACAACCTATCAACGCATCATGGTGGCTTTGTTTCATGATATGATACATCATGAGATAGAGGTCTACGTAGATGACATGATAGCCCGTTCACAAACTGAAGAAGAACACCTCGACCATCTGAAAAAGTTGTTTGTCAGGTTGAAAGAGTACAAGCTCAGACTGAACCCTAACAAGTTCACTTTCGGAGTCAGGTCCGGTAAACTTTTGGGTTTTATCGTCAGTAACAAAGGCATCGAGGTTGATCCTGCCAAAGTCAAAGCTATACAAGAAATTCCTGCCCCTCGCACTGAGAAGGAGGTCAGAGGTTTCTTGGGACGCCTAAACTACATTGCAAGGTTCATTTCTCACCTAACATCTACCTGTGAGCCAATCTTCAAGTTGTTGAAGAAAGATCAGGTGGTTAATTGGAATGATGACTGTCAAGTTGCTTTCGATAAAATCAAGGAGTATTTGTTGGAACCTCCTATCTTGATGCCTCCCGTCGAAGGAAGGCCGTTAATCATGTATCTGACCGTCCTGGAGAATTCAATGGGGTGCGTATTAGGCCAACATGACGAGTCTGGCCGAAAAGAGCATGCCAATTATTACCTTAGCAAAAAGTTTACCGACTGTGAGACTCGCTACTCACTACTCGAGAAAACTTGTTGCGCTTTGGTATGGGCTGCTCGCCGGCTAAGGCAGTATATGATGACACATACCACTTTACTGATCTCTAAGATGGATCCAATCAAGTACATCTTCGAGAAGCCTGCTCTATCCGGAAGAATCGCTAGATGGTAGATGATCCTCACCGAATATGATATATAGTACACGACCCAAAAAGCTATAAAGGGGAGTGTGCTAGCCGATCATATGGCCCATCAAGCTGTTGAAGATTACCAATCCATGAGATTTGAATTCCCCAACGAGGACATTATGACTTTGGACAACATTGAAGAAAACAGACCGTATGACGGACCTGAACAAGGATCCCGATGGACCCTGTACTTTGATGGTGCTTTGAACGCACTTGGAAACGGAATCGGCGTGGTACTTATCTCTCCACAAGGTTGCCATACACCTTTCAATGCTAGACTCTGCTTCAGCTGCACCAACAACATGGCCGAGTATGAAGCTTGTATCTTTGGTCTCAAGGTTGTTATTGACCTAGGAATCAAATCTTTAGTTGTGTTTGGGGACTCAGCTTTGGTTATCAATCAAATCAAAGGAGAGTGGGATACTAAACATCCAAACCTCATCCCTTACAAAGAACATGTCCTGACATTGTTACCACATTTCGAGCAGATCACCTTCGAGCACTTCCCGCGAGAAGAGAATCAGCTAGCAGATGCGCTAGCTACAATGTCATCCATGTTTAAACTTAATTGGGATAATGAGGCTCCTCAAATCACCATTGAAAGAATGGACGAACCTGCACATTGTCACGAGATTAATACCAAAGAAGTAGTGGACCGACCTTGGTTTCATGACGTCAAAAGGTATCTCGAAGCACAAGAATACCCTGAAGGAGCTTCAGTCAACGACAAAAAGTTCTTAAGGAGATTCTCTTCCAAGTTCTTCCTAAGCAATGGTATCCTATACAAGCGCAATCATGATTGCATTCTGCTCCGTTGTGTGGACAAGGTTGAAGTTGAGCAGATCATGGCCGAACTGCACAATGGTACCTTTGGCACTCACTCAAGCAGACATACGATGGCTAAGAAGATTCTACGGGTAGGCTACTACTGGTCTACCATGGAAGATGATTGTCATCAACATTCCCGTACTTGTCACAAATGCCAAGTCTATGCTGACAAGGTACACATACCTCCAGTTCCTCTCAATGTCTTAACAGCTCCTTGGCCATTCTCTGTGTGGGGAATCGACATGATTGGAGAGATCAAGCCTACAACATCCAATGGACACCGTTTAATCCTGGTGGCCATTGATTACTTCACCAAGTGGGTCGAAGCAGCTTCCTTCGCATCCGTCACAAAGAATGTGGTTGCCCGCTTCATCAAGCAGAACCTCATTTGTCGGTACGGTATCTCTGACAGGATCATCACTGACAATGGTACAAACCTGAACAACATTATGATCACCGCTTTATGCGAGCAGTTCCAGATTTAACATCACAATTCATCTCCCTATCGGCCAAAGATGAACGGTGTTGTCGAAGCTGCAAACAAAAATATCAATAAGATCATTCAAAAGATGACAGTCACCTACAAGGAATGGCATGAGATGTTACCGTTTGCTCTTCACGGGTACCGTACCATGGCACGCACATCAACTGGGGCAACACCCTATTCTTTGGTATACGACATGGAAGTTGTTTTACCTATCGAGGTTCATATTCCCTCCTTAAGAATCATGAAAGATGCTGGTGTGAGTGAAGACGACTGGATTCAGATCCGGCTTGATCAACTTAACTTGATTGACGAGAAGCAACTTACTATTGTTTGTCATGGTCGGGAGTATCAAAAAAGGATGATCAAGGCTTTCAACAAGAAAGTCATACGTCAGGTATATCAAGTCGGAGATCTTGTAATCAAACGGATTATCTTACCGCAAAGTGATCCCAAGGGCAAATGGACTCCTACTTATGAAGGACCATTTGTGATCAAAAACATCTTTTCTGGAGGGGCAATGATATTAACCACCATGGACGGTGATGACCTGCTGCACCCTGTGAACACAGACATAGTCAAAAGATACTACGCATAAACGACCCGACAAGTTGAAAACCCAAAAGGGAAACTTGGGCAAAAATGGGCATCCCGGTGAATCGAAAACCCAAAAGGGCGGTTCAGGCAAAAATTAGGGACAAATAAAAAATATGTACACCCGGCAAGTTGAAAACCCGAAAGGGTAACTTGGGCAAAAAAGGGTTTCCCGGTGGACTGAAAACCCGAAAGGGAGGTCCAGGCAAAAGTTAGGGAATTAAAGCGTATGACTATGTCTCGTCGGATCACTTTAAGGATAATATCTTCCAGACAAGCTCCAGGCTTCTGATCAATCTAATCATCGTCAGATGAAGCAACGAATGGACAAGATATTCAGAGTTACGAAGGCTATAGCAGAATGGGAACCCCATGGAATTTTTACACATAGCCATCTTTCTTTGTATAAATTTTTCTCAATTTTTACGACAACATTCTCTTACTAGGATGTCTGTCTCCTTTGTATAAAATACTTACACAAAGTTAATACAAAGATACTTTAGAGTGCAGAAAATTATTTGCCTTTTCTTTTTCTTTACACTTGTGTTTTATTTGAAAACGTCCAATGGTTTATTAAATGAGCATATGCATTTGAATATAATCACTGTTTACAAATAAACAAAATATGAAAGAATAATTACTGACAATTTGAAAGGATAGGAAAACGTCTTTAGGCCATTCCAAGAGAAATCCCCTGCAGTACATCATCTGGATCCCCAACGGAACTAAAATCTTGAAATACATATCCACAGCGGAATTACAATTTCAGAATCCTTTCCAGAATCCAAACATCAAACTCCCAATCCCCGGCGGAGTCATATTTCAAACTTTTAATTCTCATCAAAGTTAAAATCCTCAGCGGAGCAAAAACTGTGGGTCATAAATCCCCAGCAAAGATGGAAGCTTCTTCCCCAACGGAGTCAAATTTCCAACTACCAATCCACAGCAGAAACCATCCAGTTTCTCCAGATTCACCAGTAAGTTGTCTTAAAATCTGAAAATCAACCAGATAACAGTTAACTTTTATCCCCAACTAAGGATAATTCCCCAGTAGATTGGCATACAACCCAAACTCCTGCACTTTTTCCAAACAGGAATAAACTTCTTCCCCCAGAGTCTTGAACTTACTTTCCAGCATGATAGCTTACTCTCCAACAGTATAGCCACTCCCCACAAAGTTCACTCCCCAACAGAATGAAGATTCTCGTTCTCAAAATTGAAGGCCCCAGGAATTTATTTTCCCCTAGCAGATTGAAGATTCTCAGTTTGAACTCCCCAGTGAAGTTACCTGAGTATTCATAACTCCCCGACATGAGTTTGTCAGAGTTTTTAATCCCTTGCAGATCGAAGATCTTCATTCTCACTTCTCCAGTGAAGCCTCCAAGGTGTCAATCCCCTAGAAAATTGAAGTTTCTCAATGTTAATTCCTCGCAGAAGCCATCAGAGTTTTTCCTTATTCTCCAGTAGATCAAGGTTTTCTTTCACCTAATCCCCATCAGAGATCATCAGAGTTTCCTTATTCCCCAACCGAGTAAGGATTCCCATTGGTGTACTCCCCAGCTACAGTCATCAAAATTCTCAAGATTCCCCAAGCAGGTTTCTCAGCAGACTTAAAGGACCCCTATCCCCAGAAAAGTCACGAAGGATTCTCACAGAAGTTGTCAAAGTTCTTGTTAATCCCCACAAGTTGCCAAGGATTTTCTATCCCCAACAGTGGTCCAAGGATTTCTCATCTTCAGCAATCAAAGATTGTGGAATCCCCAGTATCTGTCCAGGATTTATTTTCCCCGGCAGCAGTCAAGGATTTTACTATCTCCACCTATCAAGGACTTATTCTCCTCAGCAAGACAGCTAATCAGCTTACATGCGCATACATTACATTCATATATCATAAACATTGATAAAACACATTTTATTGCATCATACATGTCATGCAACATAACTTTGTGTTTCAACTAACATTTTACCCTTTTCAGGATAAGATTAAAAGCTATGTTTAACAAATATTCAAAGATTTCGGATACAGTACAAATACACTCCAGACACGGAAGCCATTCTATTTCTCATTCAGATTCAACTATCAACTTCAAGATCATATACACTCCAGACACAAAAGTCATTATGTCACTTGTCCAGATCCCAGTTACAGTACGGATACACTCCAGACACGAAATTCATTCTGCTACTCATAAAGATCTCAACTTCAGATACAGTCCATATACGCTCCAGACACGGTAGCCATTCTTTCACTCATTCAAACATTTCCCCAGCCCAGACATGCTCCATACATGGATGTCCTTCTGTCGCTTATTCAGATTTCAGATTCAGATACAATACAGATATACTCCAGACACGGCAGTCATTCTGATATTCATTCAAGAATCAAATACAGTTACATCTCGGTTACGCTCCAGACATGGACGCCATTCCATTGCTCATACAAATCCAATCTCCAGATACAACTCAGATACGTTCCAGATACGGATACCATTCTGATGTTCATTCTCCTGATTTTCAACAAATAGTCTTAGATGGCATCTCTAAGCCCATCTCCAGCAAGATTCTACCATCTCCAAATGGCATCTTTAAGCCCATTTCCTCAGCTACATTTTTGACGAGTGCAAATTTACGGGCACTCTAGTGTCCAATCCTTTTTTACCTTCGAGTCACGAAAGGAAAACTCGCCAATCTAACTCTTCAGGTTCAAAAAGATTGAACAGGGGAAGCTATTGTACCCCAAAATTTTCCCTCTCATTTTATCAAGATTTCCCCTCACAAGACTCCTTGGACTCCAGACAGGATTAGGGTTTGCCCTGCTCAAGACATCTCCTTGCATTGATGACCTGAAATTAGGGTTTGAATTTTCACAAGGATTTTTGGACTTCCAATGCTTAAAGTGACTTTCATACTTCATGTTTGACCTATAATATTGTTCATACCAAGTTTCAAGCCTTGAATCAAATTTTTGCCCAGTCAATTGGACAGTTGACCTAGAAATCAACTAAATTGGGGAAAAAGTCAACTGTGGTCAATTTACAGTCAAAACTCATAATTTTTGATCCACATCAACATTATAGACTCATATGAACCATTTGATCAAGTTTGAACCACAACTCCTCAAGAAATTTGATCAGATCATCAAAAGGGCAAAATGGTCATTTTTAGGGTTTTGACTACAGAAGGGCAATTTCTGATTTTTCACCTAGCCAATGGCAAATTGGGTTCAAACATGGATTCAAGGACTCAATGGCATCATCTTGACCTATTCACAAAGTTCAAAAGATCTCAAAAGCATTGGATTGACAAATGAATTTTCCAATCAACTGATCAAAAATCAATTGTACACTAAAAAGTCAAACTTTGACTTTTTGGTCAAAATCAAGTGCCAAGGGTCATTTTTCATCAAGATGTGTCAAACCATGAAACTTTTTCACCGAGAAACCTAATTTTGCAATTTAGGGTTTAAGATTGAAAAAATTCATAACTTAGAAATATTCTAAATTACGAAATTTTCTTATTTTTTCCCAACTTTGCCCAACATTTTCACCATGATGCATTTGGATTCAAACAAAACTTCCAACATGAAAGTTGTAGTCCTCCACAAAATCTACAACTTTGATTCACAAAGTTTTCCAAAAATATACTTGGATCTCAAGTTATGATTTTGTGAACAAGGGTCCAAAAACTTTCTAACTTAGTGAAATTTTGCCCTAGTTTAGACAGGATTTTGACCTATCTTCATGGAAATTTTTCACATAGTTACACTTGGAATATTACAATACATTTCAAATATGGATTGTAGAGAATGTTACAAGATTTCCAAAATGTCCAAGAACTCTCCAAAATCATACGTGGTTAGGGAGAATCGAAGGTTTGAATTTGGCAAAAAATCACTTTGGTCCATGGCATTTCTCACTATGCTACAAGTTGCAATTTCTGTCCAGCTTTGTTTGTACTTACTTACAGGTCCTTAAACCCTTCCACACTCAAAAATTGAATGCAAATTCAATGGATTAATGCATTGTTCTGATCAATGGAAGATTACACAAAGGATTAATCCAAAAATGGCAAAAAGTTAACAATGCCATTTTGATAAAGTTTACTTTATGCATATTTGTTTCTCTTGAGCATTGCACCCTTTCTTTGGATGAAAACAAAGTCCATAAACTAAGGCAAAGGTACAACAAATATGTGCATGCTTGAAGCTAGCCTGTCCAGGCCTGTCCTTGGTCACTTCACACTTTTCTTAAAAGCCAAGTCAACTTGCAAAAACAAAAGGAACTTGGCAATCTGATAAAACCAACTCTTGTAACCATTCCAAACAAGTTTTGCATAACACATTGAGCCAGAAACACGAGCTATCCAGTCCTCAAACACCCTTGAACATCAAAACACCATCTTCTTGCAAAATAGGGCAGCTTCTGCAGTTTCACCTCCATCTCACAAACTACTCGTGCGTTTTGCCCCAAACCTCTTCCAATACACTCCATACAACCCACCTAAGCTATCCCAACCATTGGCCAATGACTGTAACCTTGCTTTCAAGCTTCACCATTTTTTAATTCTGCTTGTGCAGGTTGACTTCTACAAGCTTATTCAAGCAAGCTCAAAGCAAACTAAGCATTGGGGAAGGTCAAAGGAAGTTCAAGCAAGCTCTCAAGCATCTCAGGCCTCACTGAAAACCCCTACATTGCCATACTCGAGTTCAACTGAAGCAGGTATTTTCCAACTTTCTATCTCTCTATTTAGGAATCATTAGGCTTAGGTTTGTGAATAAAAAATGTAGTACTCATTGCCCTTAAGCTGTACATATGCATAGATTTTATTTAAGTTAACTGTGTTGGGAGAATTTGAATGATGAACTTTCTGAAAAAGTTAGGTTAGAAATTAGGGCCAGATAAATTCTCTCTGGTCTTTGAGAGTTAGATTAAGTTTTTTACATGGTTATAATCGTATGATCATGCTCTATAACTTTCATATTGCAAGTTTTTGTTTTTAAGCACAAATGCAGGATTTCCAGTTTTTGAACACGAAGGCGCGCGTTTCTGCTTGTCACAAGGTCAGGGACGATGGCATCTGGGCTGGGCTTGGCTTGGCATGACTTTTTGCACCCCTGACTTGCTTCTCACACCCCCTTGGCCCATTTAATTTACTTTTGTATATTTTTCTATTTTCTTTTTAGTTTCTGACTTTATTTTATTTTTTCTAAACATAAAAAAATACCAAAAATAGTTTTCTTAAAATTTCACATTTTATTATATTTATTTTATTTTATTTTGGCATAGTATTTAGTTTATTAAGTTTAATATATCTATTTTCTTAATAAAAAAACTTGTAAATACTATAAAAAAAATATTTTATTTTTATTTTTATTATTTATATACTTAAATAATATTTTTCTAACATATTTTTATTTTTTGACATTTGTATATATTTTTATTTATTTTATTGTACATAAATAAATAATTATTGATATATTTGTTTTCTTAAAACAAATTAGGGTTTACCCCTTTAATAAAAATAATCTTTTATTTTATTATTTTTAACACATTAAATATTTTATTTTTACATACATAAAAATAATACAAAAACATTTTTTGCATATTTATAATATATTGCATATTTATAATATATTGCATATTTATTTAATTGTCCATTTAAATATTTGCTTATTTATTATTTGAACAAAGAATTCAATTTGGTTGTAATAATCTTAGGGTTTTCATTTCTTGCAAATAATCCCCTATTCAAATTTGTATCTCCCTCCCCATATCAATGTTGTAATAGTTGTAGATTTACTTTTACGCATTTATAGCTTTCAAATATGCCATGATAGAAAGATTAGGGTTTGTATGCAAAAATCCAAAATCAATAAATAGCTTGACTAAAACAAGACAAAAATGCATGAAAATGACAACCCAATGCACACAAGCACCCCTAGGGTTTCATCCACTTGTTGCCTTTAAAATGGACATGGTATGAATGTTTAATATCTTGGCAAAACAAAAACAAAACAAAAAGATCATAGTCCCGCGATGACGCTATCTTGGTTGCCTATACAAAAATGATCTAGTCCCTCAAAAGTTGCTAAGATACTTAGCACAATTGCTATCATGGTCGTACGATGACCCGCGCCTGTCCCGTTTAACATCCAAATACAAGGTTGTTTACCAAATGCAATGGTAAAACAATACTGTCAAAAGGGTTAAAAATGTGTAGGAAAGATCTTTGAGTTAGGGTAGATGCTCCTAGTTACTTGATCAAACTTGCAAACATCCTTGCTATTTTCAAAAACACATCACAACACAATTTCAAAACATTTCCCAAAACAAACTTTCAAACTTTTAAACAATTGAAACATTTTTCAAAAGACAAACACCGTTGTATACATTCAAACAAGAATCATTACAAAGGTTGCCACAACGATGGCCTCTTTCCAAAATACTTTCAAAACTACACACAAATCACCATTTCAAACAATTGAAAAGCCAAAGCAAGTGATCTAAATAAGTAACTAAGAGCCCATGGAAAACCATGGATGAAAAGGGTGCTAGCACCTTCCCTTTTCATAATCTACCCCCCTAACCCAAGAAAATACCTCAAAGGTCTTTCCTGTGCTTTTTGACCTTTCCTTTGGATAAAATAAAAAGTCGGTGGCGACTCTTGCTAAACCGAAACATTTGCGAACACAAACGCAAAACTTCAAGTCAGTTCTCCCACCGCATCACACCATGGATTCTGGAAAGAGAAAGACTGGGAAATACAGTTTCAAGGATCCCAAGTTAGATGAGTTGTTTAGTCTAAATCCTGAGATCGAGTGTTCTGCAGACTTTCAGGAGAAGTATGGATCCATTATTCCTCTCATGAAGCTGAAGATGAAGGAGGGTATTCTCTCAACTTTGGTCCAGTTCTATGATCTGGTGTATCACTGCTTTACTTTTCCCAATTATCAGTTGATTCCAACACTAGAAGAGTATTCCTATCTATTAGATTTACCTGTTACCGATTGTGTTCCTTTTACTGGTTTGGAGGGTGAGCCAAAACCACATGAGATTGCTGCTTTGATTCATCTGGGGAAGTCTGAGGTGGAAGCCCATATGACTACCAAAGGAGGGATTAGAGGATTACCAGCTCAGTTCTTATTGGAGAAAGCTCTTTACTTTGCCAGGATGAAGAGTACAGTTGCTTTTGAGGCCATCTTTGCTTTACTCGCCTATGGATTATTCTTATTTTCTAATATGGACAAGTTTGCTGACATTAACACTATCAGGATTTTCATGATTGGAAACCCGGTTCCTACACTGTTGGGTGATGCTTATTACTCTGTTCATCTTCGGAGTTCCTATCATGGGGGAATGATTATCGGTTGCACGCCTTTGTTGTACCTGTGGTTTATCTCTCATATGCCTCAGTCTGATGCTTTTTGGGATGTCAAGAAGGAACCCCGTTGGGATCCTAAGATCATGGCACTTACTCACTCGGATATTGAATGGTATCATCGAGCTTACCAGGATATAGACGTTATTGACAGTTGTGGTAGTTTCCCCAATGTGCCTCTTATTGGTACAAAGGGAGGAATTAACTATAACCCTGTTCTTGCATGGCGACTGTAACACCCTCTAAAACCCGCATATAATTTTCGCAAATATTAAAAATTATAAACTCAGAGTACATGTAATAATCGAGGAATGCTACAATTCTCTTTTAATAAAATAAATTCCTGTCATGCATAATTTTAGTGGTAACTCATACATGTCTACACAGCGGAATAATTTGTTTAATAAAATCTAATGTTATAATAATTTCCAAATCATCAGGAATTAACACCTGGAAAAGTCAACGTCATATTATAACAATTAAAAGAAAATAAACGAGTCTGACTAATGCAGCTCGACAACCAAACGTTCCCGGAGTTACAACTATCAGAGCATGACCCGGACATACTAAAACGAAACTAAACTAGACACGATAAGCCTTCGCCAAGCACCTGAGCGAAGCTCCTCAATCTGAAATATTCAACAGTAAGGGTGAGCTTCTCGAATATACATTTGGTTATACATTCATAACAATCAATTCACGAAATCATAAGCATCACCCAATAATTAGCATATTTCATAGTTTACAAAACCTTTACTATTCATATATCCATGACACATTGTCTTTCATATTTGCAAATATTCATCAAACATCATCAACCATTTATCAAATCATACGTGCATACAGACAATCAAATATAACATTGGAAAAATCATCCATTCATGTCATATTCGAGTAATGCAACACACCCATGCATGTGGTACCACTACACCGCCCCATTAAATCGCGGGTCACGGATAACTCACCGTTCCATTATATCGCGGACACGGCTACCACCTCAACGTTCCATTAAATCGCGGACACGTATATTGGCCACCATGTTAATTCCACACAATGGGAATTAACAAATGCAACATGATATGTAAGTATGTAACACTCAGCATACTATGAACATCGATCAACATATCATGCACATCAACAATATCAAACATAACATGATATGAATAGCATGTAATCACTCAGCATACTATTTAAATATCAATCATATCAAGTTACGAATAGCATGTAATCACTCAGCATACTATTCAAACATCAACCAATCACATCAATTATATCATAATTCATGCTCGATACATATCTAAAAGCATGGCAATAAAAATCCGACGTCAAAACACTGAAATCAAAAATTCAGAAAATCAACACAGCAGAGCAACACGGGCACCCGTGTTGTGCAACACGGCCCGTGTTGTGCAGAACGTCCAGAAAAATGCACATTTTAATTTTATCAGTACAGGGGCTCTGACACGGGTACCCGTGTTGTGCAACACGGCCCGTGTCGTGCAACCAGGAGCACACCCCTTCCAACTCAGAGGAGCAACACGGCCACCCGTGTTGTGCAACACGGCCCGTGTTGCTGAGCGCGCACAGGATTTTCCTGAACCTGCAGCAGCTCAGAAACGGCAGTCCAAACGCGGGAAAACGTCCGCCAACACGCATAATTCAGTACCTAACGCATCGAGTTTGTACAATTCACAACAACACCACAATGTCCAAGTTACCAACAATTATTAGAATAACCTTAACCGGGGATTGACCGTCCTTTTGGGGAATTCTACTGACACTGAGGTTATCCCTACAACTTCCAAGGTAAATTCACGATCATTAGATATATACTCCCAATTCCTCATTTGGGACCTAAAACTCTTAATCGATTCATAAAAATTGGGAACCTAACCCTTTTCTAACAAGGTTCAGTCCTACAGTTATCGATCCCTAGAAACATCTAACAATTGGGATTTCCTACGATTACCCGAATCAACCGTACATAAACCCATAAACAAATATAAATCGAGTATAAACCCCCCTTACCTTATCAATTAGCAGCTTTGGGTTCTTGGGCGGTGTTCTTCGTTCTCCGTTCTTCAGAGCTCTCTTTTCCCAAATTCTAACTTCTGTTCTTACGTGAAAAACCAAAAAATGAGAAAATGGCCTAAGTCCCAAACATAACTTTATTTCTCTGCACCCCCACTCTTTACTAACAACATCTAAGCCCAATAACATAAAAATTCTAATATTCCTTATTTCTTTTATTTTCCTCAAATACTCCAAAATAAATAATTCTTTTTTTTTATTTTATTAATTCTAATAAAATAAATTCCCAAATTCAAATAAATCAATTAATTGGAAACGGGGTGTTACAACTCTCCCCCACTAAAAGAGTTTTCGTCCTCGAAAACATACCTTAGACGAACAGCTCCGGATAAGCCTCTTTCATCTGGCTCTCCAGCTCCCAAGTGATATTTCCATCTGCTGGACCTCCCCAAGCAACCTTCACCAATGCTATCTCTTTACCTCTTAACTGTTTCACTTCCCGATCTTCTATCCTCATAGGCAATGCTTCTACTGTCAGGTTATCTCTTACCTGTACGTCATCTATTTGGATTACATGAGATGGGTCTGGAATGTATCTCCTCAACTGAGAAACATGAAAAACATCGTGCAAATTCGCAAGTCTCGGAGGTAAAGCAATACGATAAGCAACTTCTCCAACTCTTTCCGTAATCTGAAACAGACCAATAAAACGCGGAGTCAACTTCTTAGACTTCAACGCCCGACCGATACCCGTCATCGGAGTAACCCTCATAAACACATGATCTCCAGCACTGAGTTCTAAATTCTTTCTCCTCTTATCATGATAACTTTTCTGACGACTCTGAGAAGCTCTCATCTTTTCTTGAATCAATTTGATCTTTTCAGTAGTCTGCTGAACAATCTCTGGCCCAACTACCGAACTCTCTCCAGATTCATACCAACACAAAGGTGTTCTACATCGTCTACCATACAATGCCTCAAACGGAGCCATACCAATACTCGAATGGTAACTATTGTTATAAGTAAATTCAATCAATGGCAAATAGCTATCCCAAGCTCCACCTTTCTCTAAAACACAAGCACGCAATAAATCTTCCAACGCTTGAATCGTCCTCTCCGTCTGTCCATCAGTCTGAGGATGGTAAGCTGAACTCAATCTCAACTTAGTACCCAAAGCCTTCTGCAATCCTTCCCAAAATTTCGAAGTGAACCTCGGATCTCTATCTGACACAATACTAGAAGGAACTCCATGCAAACTCACTATTTTCTCAATATATAACTGTGCCAATCTCTCCATTGAGTAGTCCATTCGCACCGGTATAAAATGAGCAGACTTAGTCAACCTATCCACAACGACCCATATTGCTTCACAATTCATAGG
The DNA here is from genome assembly GCA_948472305.1 of Vicia faba. NCBI lineage: Eukaryota > Viridiplantae > Streptophyta > Magnoliopsida > Fabales > Fabaceae > Vicia > Vicia faba. The sequence goes on from OX451736.1 coordinate 1,548,298,175, forward strand.
AGTCCTCGGCAACCCAGATACAAAATCCATAGAAATACTATCCCACTTCCATTCTGGAATAAACATTGGTTGCATAAATCCAGACGGCTTCTGATGCTCAATCTTCGATTTCTGACAGATTAAACATGCATACACAAATTCAGCTATTTCCTTTTTCATTCCCGGCCACCAAAACAATTTCTTCAAATCATGATACATTTTCGTGGCACCCGGATGAATACTCATCCCACTGCGATGTCCTTCCTCTAATATACTTTTCTTGATTTCTGCGACATCCGGAACACAAACTCTATCGCCAAATCTCATAACATCATTCTCATCAATTCTAAACTCACCACCTTGATCTTGGTTGATCAATGTCAATTTATCAACTAAATTAGCATCAGATTTCTGCCCGATCCTGATCTCTTCTAGAATACCACTAGTAAGTTTCAACATACCCAAACGAACACACTTCGGAGTACTTTCACAAACCAAACTCAAATCTCGGAATTGCTCAATTAAATCCAATTCACGAACCATCATCATAGACATATGCAAGGACTTCCTGCTCAAAGCATCTGCAACTACATTTGCCTTACCAGGATGGTAATTCAAACCAAAATCATAATCTTTGAGAAATTCTAACCACCTTCTTTGCCTCATATTGAGCTCTTTCTGATCGAAAAGATACTTCAAACTCTTATGATCGCTATACACTTCAAATCTCGAACCATACAGATAATGTCTCCACAATTTCAAGACAAACACAACTGCTGCCAGTTCTAAGTCATGAGTAGGATAGTTCCTTTCATGAACCTTCAACTGCCTCGAAGCATACGCAACTACCTGTTGATTCTGCATTAAAACACCACCTAAACCCAACAGAGATGCATCACAATAGACCACAAAAGATTCCACCGGATTCGGCAAAATCAGAATAGGAGCACTAGTCAATCTCCGCTTCAATTCTTGGAAACCTTTCTCACAATCAGAATCCCAAATAAATGCTTGTCCTTTACGAGTCAATTTCGTCAACGGCAATGCTAACTTTGAGAATCCTTCGATAAACTTTCTGTAATAACCTGCAAGACCAAGAAAACTTCTAATTTCAGAAACAGTCTTCGGCGCTTCCCACTGAGATACCGCTTCTACTTTTGTAGGATCCACTGCAATACCATTCTTAGAAATCACATGTCCAAGAAAACTAACTTCACTCAGCCAGAACTCACATTTGGACAACTTTGCATACAACTTCCTATCTTTCAACAACTCTAACACAATTCTGAGATGTTCCGCATGCTCTTCGTCATTCTTGGAATAAATCAGAATGTCATCAATAAAAACCACAACAAACTTATCCAGATACGGATGAAAAATCCTGTTCATATATTCCATGAAAACACCAGGTGCATTAGTAACTCCGAACGGCATAACAGAATATTCATAATGCCCATACCTCGTTCGAAAAGCAGTCTTTTGAATATCTTCCGCTTTCACACGAATCTGATGATATCCAGATCTCAAGTCAATCTTACTGAATACACTAGCTCCAATTAGTTGATCCATCAAATCATCAATCCTCGGTAACGGATACCGATTCTTAATGGTTACCTTGTCCAATTGTCTGTAATCAACACACAGTCTCATAGAACCTTCTTTCTTCTTAACCAACAATACCGGAGCACCCCAAGGTGAAACACTTGGACGAATAAACTTCTTCTCCAGTAAATCTTCCAACTGACTCTTCAATTCAGCCAATTCAGACGCAGACATACGATATGGCGCCATCGACACCGGTCTCGTACCAGGAATTAAATCTATAGAGAATTCCACTTCTCTCTCAGGAGGTAGCTCACCAACATCATCCGGAAAGACTTCTGGAAAATCACACACCACTGGCAATTCACCACTCCTGACCTTTCCTGTTGCATCTAACGAAGCAAGTAACATAAACACATTAGCACCGTCTTCCATTGCTTCTTGTACCTGCCTAGCAGTCATAGTCAAATTCTCGACACCAACTGCTTCTGGAAAAATCACCGTCTTAGCAAAACAGTTCAGATGAACCCGGTTGAATTCCAACCAGTTCATCCCAAGGATAATATCAATTTGTTCAAGCGGTAGGCACACTAAATCCATACCGAAACTTCTACCAAAAATCTCAATAGAGCAATTCCTACATACAAGTGAAGTTGTCACTGAACCCGATGCAGGAGTATCAACAACCATGCTACCGTGCATACCAGATATGTCCAGTTTCAACCTCTCAGCACAATCCAAAGAAATGAAAGAATGAGTTGCACCAGTATCAATAATTGCAACTAAAGGTGTGCCATGAATAAAACACGTACCTTTAATCAATCGATCCTCTGGAGTAGTCTCAGATCCAGACAAAGCGAACACTCTTCCACTTGACTGATCCTTCCTAGGCTTAGGACACTGCGGACGAATGTGACCTTCTTCGCCACAATTGTAACAAGTAACAGACTTCCCTTTGCAATCAATAGACAAATGACCAGCCTTTCCACATTTATAGCACTTCTTCTCATCACTCTTGCAATCTCGAATGTGATGACCAGACTCACCACACTTGTAGCATCTGATAGGAGCCTTAGAATCTCCCCCACTAGGCCTTTTCCAACCGCCCGATCTCTGGCTATCTCTACCATATGGCTTGCCACGGTCCATATGTTGCTTCCCTCTTTTATCAACAGCCCCACGAGAGTGAGACGACCGATTCTTGGTAATATCTTCTTCCAAGATTCTGCTACAATCCACCAGATCAGAAAATCTACGAATACGCTGGTACCTGATTCCCTGCTTAATCTCATCTCGGAGACCATTCTCAAATTTGATACATTTAGAGAATTCTCCAGCCTCATCATTGTTGTAGTGTGCATAATACTTTGCCAGCTCAGTGAACTTAGTAGCATACTCACTAACAGTCAGATTGCCCTGCTTAAGCTCCAAAAATTCGATTTCCTTTCTTCCCCGAACATCTTCAGGAAAGTACCTCCTCAGAAAAGCCCTTCTGAAGTTAGCCCAAGTCAGTGCCTCTCCATCCTGAACCATTTCAGTCCTTGTGGCAACCCACCAGTCGTCGGCTTCTTCTGCCAACATATGCGTACCATATCTGACTTTCAGATCTTCAGCACAATCAATCACACGGAAAATCCTTTCGATTTCCTTCAGCCACTTCTGAGCACCTTCAGGGTCGTGTGTACCTTTGAACAACGGAGGATTGTTCCTTTGGAAATTTCCCAATTGTCTATCAGCACCAATCACGCCTCCAGTGGGTTTCCAGCAAGTACACCAGCTAACATCCCCAAAGCCTCAGCGAGTGCAGCATCATTTCGTCCGTTACCTCCAGCCATATTCCTGAGAATTAAAACATACTCCACATCAGAATACAGTATCGACAGTGTTACCTTGCACTAGTCGCATACGAAAGGAATGACTGACTCAAGACTCTGGTCACAACGACCGACTATGCTCTGATACCACTATTGTAACACCCTCTAAAACCCGCATATAATTTTCGCAAATATTAAAAATTATAAACTCAGAGTACATGTAATAATCGAGGAATGCTACAATTCTCTTTTAATAAAATAAATTCCTGTCATGCATAATTTTAGTGGTAACTCATACATGTCTACACAGCGGAATAATTTGTTTAATAAAATCTAATGTTATAATAATTTCCAAATCATCAGGAATTAACACCTGGAAAAGTCAACGTCATATTATAACAATTAAAAGAAAATAAACGAGTCTGACTAATGCAGCTCGACAACCAAACGTTCCCGGAGTTACAACTATCAGAGCATGACCCGGACATACTAAAACGAAACTAAACTAGACACGATAAGCCTTCGCCAAGCACCTGAGCGAAGCTCCTCAATCTGAAATATTCAACAGTAAGGGTGAGCTTCTCGAATATACATTTGGTTATACATTCATAACAATCAATTCACGAAATCATAAGCATCACCCAATAATTAGCATATTTCATAGTTTACAAAACCTTTACTATTCATATATCCATGACACATTGTCTTTCATATTTGCAAATATTCATCAAACATCATCAACCATTTATCAAATCATACGTGCATACAGACAATCAAATATAACATTGGAAAAATCATCCATTCATGTCATATTCGAGTAATGCAACACACCCATGCATGTGGTACCACTACACCGCCCCATTAAATCGCGGGTCACGGATAACTCACCGTTCCATTATATCGCGGACACGGCTACCACCTCAACGTTCCATTAAATCGCGGACACGTATATTGGCCACCATGTTAATTCCACACAATGGGAATTAACAAATGCAACATGATATGTAAGTATGTAACACTCAGCATACTATGAACATCGATCAACATATCATGCACATCAACAATATCAAACATAACATGATATGAATAGCATGTAATCACTCAGCATACTATTTAAATATCAATCATATCAAGTTACGAATAGCATGTAATCACTCAGCATACTATTCAAACATCAACCAATCACATCAATTATATCATAATTCATGCTCGATACATATCTAAAAGCATGGCAATAAAAATCCGACGTCAAAACACTGAAATCAAAAATTCAGAAAATCAACACAGCAGAGCAACACGGGCACCCGTGTTGTGCAACACGGCCCGTGTTGTGCAGAACGTCCAGAAAAATGCACATTTTAATTTTATCAGTACAGGGGCTCTGACACGGGTACCCGTGTTGTGCAACACGGCCCGTGTCGTGCAACCAGGAGCACACCCCTTCCAACTCAGAGGAGCAACACGGCCACCCGTGTTGTGCAACACGGCCCGTGTTGCTGAGCGCGCACAGGATTTTCCTGAACCTGCAGCAGCTCAGAAACGGCAGTCCAAACGCGGGAAAACGTCCGCCAACACGCATAATTCAGTACCTAACGCATCGAGTTTGTACAATTCACAACAACACCACAATGTCCAAGTTACCAACAATTATTAGAATAACCTTAACCGGGGATTGACCGTCCTTTTGGGGAATTCTACTGACACTGAGGTTATCCCTACAACTTCCAAGGTAAATTCACGATCATTAGATATATACTCCCAATTCCTCATTTGGGACCTAAAACTCTTAATCGATTCATAAAAATTGGGAACCTAACCCTTTTCTAACAAGGTTCAGTCCTACAGTTATCGATCCCTAGAAACATCTAACAATTGGGATTTCCTACGATTACCCGAATCAACCGTACATAAACCCATAAACAAATATAAATCGAGTATAAACCCCCCTTACCTTATCAATTAGCAGCTTTGGGTTCTTGGGCGGTGTTCTTCGTTCTCCGTTCTTCAGAGCTCTCTTTTCCCAAATTCTAACTTCTGTTCTTACGTGAAAAACCAAAAAATGAGAAAATGGCCTAAGTCCCAAACATAACTTTATTTCTCTGCACCCCCACTCTTTACTAACAACATCTAAGCCCAATAACATAAAAATTCTAATATTCCTTATTTCTTTTATTTTCCTCAAATACTCCAAAATAAATAATTCTTTTTTTTTATTTTATTAATTCTAATAAAATAAATTCCCAAATTCAAATAAATCAATTAATTGGAAACGGGGTGTTACAGCGACAACTTGGTTACCCGATGAGGGATAAACCGAATAGTATTCATTTGAGTAGTTTCTTTCTGAAGGAAGGAGAAGACCACATGGAAGCTAGGGAGAAGATTGTGAAGGCCTGGCGTCACATTCATAAGAAGAGTAGGAAGGATTTGGGACCTAGAGGTGCCGTTTCTTTGGAGCCATATCTTCAATGGGTCCGATCGAGACCCATTCAATTGAAGATGTCGTATACTCGGGAGACACCCATGCATGATTTGTTTGCGAAGACCACTTCTCCCTTATTAGATGATCTAGAAGAGCTGCAGCTTGCTTTGGTTAGGATACAACAGGAAAGGGATGCTTGGAAGAACAAGTTCCATACTTTAGAGAGTTCCTACAGAGTAGACCTGAAGGAGAAAGATGATTTGATCGAGATCCTTGAGAGTCGAGCGATGGAGTCTATGGAGATGCAAGGGGATTTATTTTCCCCTAAGCCTCAAACAGGTGTTGATTACTCACTACCTGCTTCAGATGATTGGAAGGAGGTTGCCATCATACATGTGGAAGAAAACCAGAGGTTGAGGGCTCAGATTGTCAGGCTCACAGGGAAGCGCCAGCATACAGATTGATCTCCATCAAGTTTCTTTCTCTCAGGATTTTTAGATTGTATTTTCATCTTGTACTTGGGATCATTGAAAATTGTAACCCATTTTGAAGCTATTATAATAAAAGTTTTCAGTATTTCAAATGTGTTATTATTTTGATGTTTGCAATATGTCTATAAACGTTATATCCTTTGAAATATTAAATGATAAAGTAAAAATAATCATATGCATTGCATATCATGCATCATATTGCACATATTTCTTGCATTTTTTATGCATATCCAGGTGCCTTACCCAACTTCTTTACTTCGTTCAACAAGCTGACTCATCACTATAACACTCGGGCTAATTTCAAAAAGAAGATGGACAACTTAGAACAGGAGAATCGTGAGTTGCGCGAAGAAGTTTCTGCTTTGAAGGCTAGCTTGGCTAACTTGACTACTCTGATGGAAGCTCGGGTGGTTGCTCAGAATCAGCCACCGAGTGTTTAACCTCAACCAACAAGGGAAAATGCTGAAGTTCCTACTGTTCTTGTATCCGCTACTCTGACTGTTATTCAAAACCGTATGCCTCAGGGTTATCCATGGGGAATGCCAGAGAATTTTGCACCTGAAGGTTTCAATCTTGGCCCTCAAGATGCTCCAGTGGTTCAAAATATTGTTACTCCTGCACCTCGTGTGGTGCATACTATTCCTGTTGCACCTCCTTCGGTGAATTTGGTTCCGTTTGTTAATGAAGATATGTGTCATCCTTTCCCTCCGCCGAGTGAAGACTCGGGTCTTTATGATAGAATGGATGATTTCCAAGAACAGTTTGATAGAATGCAAAGAGAGATGAAGGCTCTTAGGGGAAAAGAGTTATTTGGGCATAATGTGAATGAGCTGTGTTTAGTCCCGAATGTTAAAGTGCCTGCTAAGTTCAAGGTCCCGGAATTTGAGAAGTACAAGGGAAACACTTGCCCTCGTGCTCATTTGGTGATGTATGTAAGAAGAATGTCTACCCACACCGATGATCAGCGTCTGCTGATTCACTTTTTCCAGGATAGTCTGACCGGTGCAGCGTTGAAATGGTACATGAGTTTAGACAGCGCCAACATCCATACTTTTAATGATTTGGGAGAAGCATTCATTAAACAATACAAGTACAATGTGGAAATGGCGCCTGACCATGACCAGCTTAGGGACATGGTTCAGAAAGACAAAGAATCGTTCAAAGAGTATGCACAGAGATGGCGCGAAGTGGCTGCACAAGTAATTCCTCCCATGGAGGAGAAAGAAATGACTAAGATTTTTCTGAAGACGCTAGGCGCTTTCTACTAAGAAAGAATGGTAGCAAGTGCCCCAAGTGATTTTACAGAGATGGTAGGAATGGGTGTCCGCCTAGAAGAGGAAGTAAGAGAAGGTCGTTTGACAAAGGGTTAAGGATCTGGAGGTGTGAAAAAGCCAGCTTATGGGTTTACAAATAAGAAAGAGGGGGATACAAATGTTGTTATGCAAGAGAGAAGGGTAAACGCTCCTAGAAATAATTATCAGCGTCATCAGCAAGTCGCCTCAGTTACTCCTGTTATGAATGCCGCTCCGATTACCGTTACTTATCAGAGACCGTCACAGCAGGGGAATCAAGGGTATAATCAGAAAAGGGAGAACTATGATCCTATTCCCATGAGCTATGCAGAGCTACTACCAGCATTGATTCAGAAGAAGTTGGTCCATACATGACCACCTCCTGCCATAACATAACCATTGCCTTGGTATTACAAAGCAGACCAGACGTGTGCCTTTCATCAGGGAGCACCAGGGCATAGTGTTGAAAATTGTTATCCTTTGAGGACTGAAGTGCAAAGGTTGGTGAAGTTTGGAATTTTATCTTTCAAAGACGTGGGACCTAATGTGAAAGACAATGCTCTACCCAAGCATGGGGGAGTGAATGCTGTAAATATGGTGGCCGGTTGTCCATGCGACTTTAGAATTTTTTACATTAATCTAGTTAGAAGAGATTTGGTGAAGATGCACGCAGACCTCTGTGAATTCAGTTATTATACACATGACCACGCCGGTTGTGCTATTTGCAGTATAAATATACAGGATTGCGAGAAGATAAAGGTTGATTTGCAGCAGATGATGGATGAAGGTTCAATCCATATAATCAGGCCTAGGGCGGATTATGAAGAGGAAGTGAATATGGTTTCTGGATGTCCTGGTAAATTTAGAATTTTTGATGTGGATCATTTGAATGAGGATCTCGTGTAGTTGCATGCTACCTTATGCCGTACTGCTGGTTAGGTGGAACACCAATATGGGTCTTGCATAGTTTGTTATCGAAACACCCGAGGATGTTCTATTGTGAGGGAAGGTGTTCAGCTGCTGTTAGACAATGGAACTATAAAGATCACAGGTCAGAGAGATGATTATCACGAGATTGATATGTGTTGTACCCCAAAATTTTCCCTCCCATTTCATCAATATTTTCTCACCACAAGACCCTTGGAGCTCAAGATCAAGTTAGGGTTTGCTCTGCTCAAGACTCCTCCTTGCACTGTTGACCCAAATTAGGGTTTGAGTTTGCACCAAGATGTTTTGACCTAAAATTCCCAAAGTTACTTTCATACTTCATATTGGACTCACAAGTTTATCCATACCAAGTTTCAAGCCTTGATTCCAATCTTTGCCCAGTCAATTGGACAGTTGACCTAGAAATCAGTTGTATTGGGGAAAAAGTCAACTATGGCCAATTGACAGTCAAACTTCATGATTTTTGACCCACATCAACATTCTGAACTCATATTAACCATTTGGTCAAGTTTGGATCACAATTCCACAAGAAATTTGATCAGATCACCAAAAGGGCAAAATGGTCATTTTTAGGGTTTTGACTGCACAAAGGCAATTTTTGACTGTTTGACCTAGCCAATGGAAAACCAAGCTCATATATGGACTCAAGGACTCAATGGAATGGTCTTGACATATTCAACAAGTTCAAAAGATCCCAAATGCACAGGATTGACAGATGAATTTTCCAATCAATTGATCAAAATTTGACTGTATACTGAAAAGTCAAACTTTGACTTTTTGGTCAAAATCAAGTGCCAAAATTCATTTTTCATCAAGACATGTCAAATTATGAAACTTGTTCATCAAGAAATCCAAATTTGCAAATTAGGGTTTAAAATGAGAAAATTTCATAACTTAGAATTTTTCTAAGTTATGAAACTTCCTTATTTTTTCCTAACTTTGTCCCATTTTTTTATCAAGATACATTTGGACTCAAAGAAAACTCAAAACATGAAAGTTGTAGTCCATTGCAAAATCTACAACTTTTATTCACAAATTTTCCTCAAAAGAAGCTTGTATCTCAAGTTATGATTTTTGGAATAGGGGTGCAAAACATTCTTAACTTAGAAAATTTTTGACCTATTTTAGGCAGGATTTTTTCCCAACTTCATGGCCACTTTTCACATGCTTCCACTTGGAATTTCAACTTGCATTATAAATATGGATTGTAGTACACATTCCAAGCTTTCCAAATTGTCCAAGAACTTCTCAAACACCCTTGTGGTTAGGGAGAATCGAATTTGCAAAGTTGGGCAAAATCCACTTTTGTTCTTGACCAATGCATGTTCATACACTTTGCATTTTCAAACTCAGCTTGTACAAGCTAGATTACAGGTCTCTAATCCTTCTCACACTCAATAATTAAATGCATATCCTTTGTGTTAGAGTGTTATTTTGTTCATTTGGACAATACACACAAAATCAATCCATATATGGAAAAAGCACATTTGCCATTTTGAAAAAGCAATGCTTTATGTCAAAGTCCATATCTTGGAAGTACAAGCAGATCTTTGAGGCACAAGTTTATGGACAAATCCCACTGATCAAGAAGATAAAATGCAGCATGCTTGAGGGGCCTGTATTAGCCTATAAGCCAACTTGACAATCTTTGCTTAGATAAGAAGAAAACTTGCAAACAGAACCATAACTCTCATGCCTGCAAAGACCAACTAAAACAAACTTTGTAAACACATTTCATACTCCCTAACTGACCTAAAGCAAGATCAAACCACCTTCAATACCTCCTCATTCATCAAAACACCATTTTTCTGCAAGAAACAGGGCATGCCTGCAGTTTGACTTGGCCAGCATCATTCACTCGTGCGTTTTTGCCCAAACAAGTTCCAATACATTCCCTACCATCCATTGAAGCTATTCCAAGCCTTAGATACAAGCTGTAACATCCATAGCCAAGTGTGCCATTTTCACTTTTCTCTTTTGCGGGTTGACTTCCATAGCTTGATTCAGAGAGATTCAAAGCAAGTTAAGCATAGGGGAGGCATCCTTGGACTTCAGGCAAGCTGTACCAAAGTTCAAACTCCATTGAAAGTACCTCCATTGTTGTACACGACTCAAGTTGAACAGGTAAAAGTTTGAACTTCTATCTCTCTATCCAGGCATAGTTAGGCTTAAGTTTGTGAAGAAAGCATGTTCTAATCATAGCCCTGAAGCCATCCATGTAGTTACTTTTCATTTATATTGTGTGTGCTGAGAGAATTTGGGACATGAACATTGAAAAAAACTTAGGTCAAAAATTGGGGGAGAAGAAATTCTCTCTCGTTTCTGAGAGTTAGAACAACTTTTTTATATATTTGAAATCGTGACATGATGCTCTACATTATTGATGTTATAAGTTTTTGCTAAAAGTCAAAGAATCAGGAAGTTTGAATCAAGCATGGAGGGTGCGACAGAAATGGCTGGAGGTTGAAGACAAGCCACTTGGGCTGGGCCTGAGTTGTTTTTACTTTTTGCACCCTTTTTCTCATTTTGCACCCCCTGGCCCATTGTGTGATTTTTTAATCATTTTTGACTTTTTATTTTTTCTTCTGACTTTTTATTTTTTTGTCAAAACATAAAAAATATTAAAAATATTTTTCCACCCATTTTTGCATTTTATTTGGATTTTATTTGTTGTATTTGAACTTGTACATATAAATGAATATAATACTTTTTATTTAAAATATTAAAAATGATACAAAAACATGTATATTTTCAGTCATTATTTTATTTTACCTTTTGAAAACATTTTCTCAAAATATACTTTTTTTTGGTAAATAATAAATATTTTATTTTTATACATATTTAGTTTATTAAATATACATAAATATACTTGTACATATTTATTAGAATATTTAGGACAAAAACATGAAAATAATACCTTTTTTATTTTATTAATGTATGACATAAAAAAAATATTTTTTTTCACAATATACTTCTTTTTTTTATTTTTTGTATTTTTTGTATATAATTAACAAATATTGTATATAATATAATTAATAAATATTATTTATTTAGAAAACTAGCGTTTTGCCCTAAACCATGAAAATATCCAAAAAAATTGACTTTTTCTTTTTGATTATATTTTACATTGAAAAATACTTTTACATACATAAAAACCATTTTTGTGCATAATACATTTTTCAAATTTATTTTATTTATTTAATTATTGTACAATTTTAATATTTGTATATTCAATATGGATGTAATAGTTTAGATTTAAATTTCTTGCTAAATATCCCCCATTTGAACATTTGTACCCCCATCCCCATAATTATGTTGTAATAATTTAGGACTTTAAATTCCGCATTTTAAAGCTTTCTAATTATGCCATGATAGACTTAGGGTTTGTATGCAAAATCAACCAACAAATAGCTTGACTAATGCAAAGACAAAAAAGCATGAAAATGGACAACACCAATCACCCTTGCACCCCTTAGGGTTACTCCACTTGTTGCCTTCAATAAATGGGCCATGTTGCATGTTGAGTGTCTTTGGCAAAACAAAACAAATCAAAATGATCATAGTCCCTCGATGACGCTTTCTCAAGTTGCCTAAAAATGATCAAGTCCCTTGAAGGAAAAATTGCCAAAAACACTTGGCACTATTGCATTCATGGTCTAAACGATGACCCGCGCCTGTCCCGTTAACATCCTAACACAAGATTGTCCACCAAATACAATGGTGGAACAATACTGTTAAAAGGGTTAAAACATAGGAAAGATCTTTGAGAAATTTAGGGTAGATAGCTCTTGGTTACTTGACCAACTTGCAAAACGAATCCTTGCCATTTTTCAAAACACACTTCACAAACAAAACTTTCAAAAACAACTTTCAAAACCTTGAAACATCTTTTCAAAAAGACAAACACCTTTTGTAAAACATTCGAGTAAAGAATTGTTACAAGGGTTGCCTAGACAAGGCATCTTTTTTAAAACATTTTTCAAACACACAAAGCACCATTTCAAACAATTGAAAATGCAAGGCAAGTGATCTAAGCAAGTAACTAAGAGCCCATGGATAACCATGGATAGAAAGGGTGCTAATACCTTCCCTTTCTATAATCTACTCCCCGAACCCAAGAAAACATCTCAAAGGTTTTTTCCTGTGCCTTTTAACCTTTCCTTAGGATAAAATAAAAAGTCGGTGGCGACTCTTGCTAAACCGAAACATTTACGAAAACAAACGCAAAAGCTCAAGTCAGTTCTCCCACCGTATCACAATATGGTTGAAGTTTGTTTGATGGAAGAAGAGTCAGAGGAAGAATATGCCTCCACAGATGAGTATTTCTCTTCAGATGAAGATTTGTTTGTCGGAAATGACTTTTTGATGGCTGATTGTGTTGAGATGGGGTGGAGATTCCCATCCAACCAATGCCAAATGTTGGAAATATAGCTGATAATAGCAGGGTGACCCGTAGCGGTCGTGTGTTTGCACCGGTTATTCGAAGAGATGTTGTTGCTGGAAAGAAAATTGCTGAGAACGATGAGCCTAAGAAGGCTACAAGAGAGACTAGTGGATGATATTTTGAAGATAATTAAGATGAGCGACTACAAAATTGTAGATCAGCTATTGCAGACTCCTTCTAAGATATCTATCCTAGCTTTATTAATGAATTCCTCTGCTCATAGAGAATCACTGATGAGAGTACTAGACCAAGCTTTTGTGGAGAATGACATGCCATTAGATCAATTCAGCAGCGTAATTGGGAACATTACATCATGTAACAATTTGAGTTTCTGCGATGATGAGTTACCAAATGAAGGGAGGAATCACAACCTGGCCCTCCACATATCCATGAACTGCAAGAATGATTCGTTGTCCAATGTGCTAATTGATAACGAATCTGCGTTGAATGTTATACCGAGGAGTACCCTCATGAAGTTAAAGTATCAAGGAGCACCTATGTGCCCGAGTGGCATCATTGTGAAGGCTTTTGATGGGTCGAGGAAATTTGTCATCGGTGAAGTGGACTTGCCCATCCATATAGGACCACATTTGTTCTTGATAACCTTCCAGGTCATGGACATTATTCTCGCATATAGTTGTTTGCTAGGACGGCCATGGATACACGAAGCAGGGGCTGTCACTTCAACTGTGCATCAGAAGTTAAAGTTTATGCGCAAAGGGAAGGTGGTGATCATAAATGGGGAGCAGGCGTTGTTGATATCCCATCTATCCTCTTTCAGTATTGTAGAAGCGGATGAGGCTGCTGTTGGAACCCAGTTCCAAGCCATATCTATTGACAACATAAGGAGGAATGAGAATTATGTGGTTTCGCTAAAGGACGCGCAGCAGGTTGTGCGCAATGGTCATAATGCAGTTTGGGGACAACTTGTGGATCCACCCGTGAACAAAAACAGAGTTGGTTTGGGTTTCTCTTCGAGGAATGGCAAAGGCGAAAGTTTGAAGTCAAAGTCTTCTGTGAACAGCTATCATGATGTTTTCCGCAGCGGAGGCTACCTCCATCCAATTGGTTCTGGAATTAATGTTGTTGAAGAGGATGAAGCAGAGCCGGAAGTACCGAATTATGTGACGCATTGAGTCCGAGTTCAGAACTGGGTCACCATTGATGTTCCTTCTTGCATACATATTTCAAAGTAATTTGTTTTGTTAATCTGTTTCTTTCTTTTGAAAAGCTTTCACTCTGCCCAAGGTGAAAGTATTGTATGGGCTTATTTGTTTGCTTTGATTTTTAAGATCATTAATAAAAATTGTCTTTGCTTCCAAAAATATGTCTTTATTTTCTGCTTTTTCTTGGGAAATGGTAATAAAATAAAAAACCATTTCAAAATAAATAATAACTGAAAATTAATCTGCATGATCACTTGTTATATGTGTCAGTCTCTAAAAGCAATCATAAATCACACGTGCAGATTAATTAAAAAACTCGTTGAAAACAATGACCCTGCACCCTCTCCCAACTTTGATTGTCCTGTGTTTGGGGCTGAAGAAGAAGATTGTGATGAGATTCCAGAAGAGGTCTCACGGTTGCTTGAGCACGAGGAAAATACCATTCAGCCATATAAGGAGCCTTTGGAAGTGATTAATGTGGGTTCAGAAGAAGATCCGAAGGAAGTTAAGATTAGAGCATCGTTGCATCCTGATGTAAAAAGCGGGTTGATTGAGTTGTTGAAAGAGTATGTGGATATTTTTGCTTGGTCTTATCAAGATATGCCTGGTCTAGATACAGACATTGTCGAGCATCATTTACCGTTGAAGCCAAAGTGCCCGCCAGTTAAACAAAAGTTGAGAAGAACCCACCCAGATATGGCAGTAAAGATCAAAGAGGAGGTCCTAAAACAGATTAATGCTGGTTTTCTTGTGACGTCAGTGTATCCTCAATGGATTGCCAATATTATCCCAGTACCAAAAAAAGACAGAAAAGTCCGCATGTGCGTAGATTACAGAGATCTAAATAAATCTAGTCCAAAAGATGATTTTCCATTGCCTCACATTGACATGTTAGTGGATAGCACGGCAAAATTCAAGGTATTCTCGTTCATGGATGGATTTTCCGGGTATAATCAAATAAGAATGGCTCCAGAGGACATGGAAAAAACAACGTTTATCACACCCTGGGGAACATTCTGTTACAGAGTGATGCCCTTCGGGTTGAAGAACGCTGGTGCAACGTACCAGAGGGCTATGACAACCCTATTCCATGATCTGATGCACAAAGAATTTGAAGTATATTTTGATGATATGATTGCAAAATCCCAAACTGAAGAAGGGCATATAAAAGATTTGTTGAAGTTGTTTCAGCGTTTGAGGAAGTATCGTCTCCACTTGAATCCAAATAAATGTACCTTCAGAGTTAGATCGGGGAAATTGTTGGGTTTTATTGTTAGCCAGAAAGGAATTGAAGTTGACCCTGATAGAGTCAAAGCAATTCAAGAAATGCCAGCACCAAGAACTGAAAAGCAAGTCAGGGGTTTCCTCGGGCGTTTGAATTATATTTCCAGATTCATTTCCCACATGACTGCAAAGTGTGAAACGGTCTTTAAGTTGTTAAAGAAAGATCAAGGTTGTGTGTGGACGGATGATTGCCAAGGTTATTTCAGAGTATTAAAGAGTATCTGCTTGAACCTCCTATCTTGCTCCCTCCTGTAGAAGGAAGACCGTTGATTATGTATCTAACAGTGTTAGATAAATCCATGGGTTGTATTCTGGGGCAACAGGATGAAACAGGGAAGAAAGAGTTCACCATTTATTATCTCAGCAAAAAGTTCACTGAGTGTGAGTCGTGGTATTCCACGCTAGAAAAAACGTGTTGTGCTTTGGCCTGGGCGGCAAAGCGTTTGCGGCAGTATATGTTGAATCATACCACTTGGTTGATCTCCAAAATGGATCCAATCAAGTATATTTTTGAGAAGCCTTCTCTTACTGGGAGAATTGCCCGCTGGCAGATGTTGTCATCTGAATATGATATTGAGTACCGCACTCAAAAAGCTATCAAAAGTAGTGTGTTGGCAGATTACTTTGCTCACCAGCCGGTGGAAGATCATCAGTTTGCAGAATATGAATTCCCCGATGAGGATGTGATGTTCCTAAAAGTGAAAGATTGTGATGAACCATTGCCTGAGGAAGGCCCCGACCCTGAATCTTGTTGGAGTATGATATTTGATGGAGCGATGAATGCTTATGGTAAAGGAATTGGTGTTGTGATCGTCACTCCTCATGGATCACACATTCCTTTTACTGCAAGGTTAACATTTGATTGCACTAATAATATGGCGGAATATGAGCTTGCATCATGGGTCTTGAGGAAGTTATTGATCTCATAATCAAAATTCTAGATGTGTATGGTGATTCAGCTTTGGTAATAAATCAGATTAAAGGAGAATGGGATACTCGTCACCCTGGCTTGATCCCTTACAAAGATTATGCTAGAAGATTACTACCCTTCTTCAATAAAGTTGAATTCCATCACATTCCTAGAGATGAAAATCAAATGGCGGATGCTCTGGCAACTCTGGATTCCATGTACCAAGTGAAGACTTGGAATGATATACCCCGTATTACAGTTCGACGGCTGGATAGGCCCGCTCATGTGTTTACAACAGAGGAGGTAGCAGATGAAAAACCTTGGTATTATGATATCAAGTATTTTCTTCAGACTCGGGAATACCCGATTGGTGCGTCGGGGAAAGATAGAAAGACGCTGAGAAGATTGGCAGGCAGTTTCTTCCTCAGTGAAAATGTATTATACAAGAGAAATTATGACATGGTCTTGCTCAGATACGTGGATAGACACGAAGCAGACATGTTGATGCATGAGATTTATGAAGGTTCATTTGGCACTCATGCTAATGGACATTCGATGGCTAAAAAGATGCTAAGGGAAGTTACTATTGGTTGACAATGGAATCTGATTGTTACAAATTTGCAAAGAAGTGCCATAAATGCCAGGTTTATGCAGACAAGGTCCATGTGCCTCCGACACTTCTCAATTTGATTTCCTTCCCATGGCCTTTCTCTATGTGGGGTATAGACATGATCAGGATGATATAACCCAAAGCTTCGAATTGACACCGTTTCATCTTGGTAGCAATTGACTACTTTACCAAATGGGTAGAAGCTGCTTCTTATGCCAATGTTACCAAACAAGTGGTAATGCGTTTCATCAAAAACAATCTTATATGCCGGTATGGTGTGCCGAGTAGAATCATCACTGACAATGGCTCGAATTTGAACAACAAGATGATGACAGAACTGTGTGAAGAATTCAAGATTGTCCATCACAATTCATCTCCATACAGGCCAAAGATGAATGGGGTTATTGAAGCTGCTAATAAGAATATCAAGAGAATTATCCAGAAAATGGTTGTTACTTATAAGGATTGGCATGAAATGCTCCCTTTTGCTCTGCATGGATATCGAACGTCTGTCCGCACTTCAACAGGAGCAACCCCGTTCTCCCTGGTATATGGAATGGAAGTTGTACTCCCTGTTGAGGTAGAGATTCCCTCGTTGCGTATGATAATGGAAGCCAAGTTGACAGAGGCTGAATGGGTCCCGAACAAGTTTGACCAATTGAATTTGATTGAAGAGAAGAGAATGACAGCTTTATGTCATGGGCAGTTATATCAGAAAATAATGAAGAAAGCATTTGATAAAAAGGTCAAACCTCGTGAATTCAGAGAAGGAGACCTCGTGCTCAGGAAGATCATGTCTTTTAACACTGATTCTAGGGGCAAGTGGACTCCCAATTTTGAAGGCTCGTATGGTGTCAAGAAAGCCTTCTCTGGTGGTGCATTAATTCTTGAAACTATGGATGGCGAGGAGTTCCCACGTCCCGTGAATGCTGACGCAGTCAAGAAATACTTTGCCTAAAGAAATAAAAGAACAGCTCGCTAAGTTGAAAACCCGAAAGGGTGACTTAGGCAAAAAAGAGCGTCTCGGTAGGCTGAAAACCCGAAAGGGCGTTCTAGGAAAAAATTAGAGACATAAACAGAATAAATTTCCCGCTAAGTTGAAAACCCGCAGGGCAGCTTAGGCAAAAGTTAGGGATTTTTCTTGGCAAGTAACTACGTCAGACAAGACTTGATCGTTGAAGTAACAATCTTCTCGGATCCTCACCATACTTCAACAAAAGCTGCTGCTCAGGATTTCAAAAGTTGTTAGGGGGAATGGTGGCCATTGTATCTCAATGTATCTTTTCCATTATATATTACCATTTCCCAAACTTTGTAATCATCCATGGAGTCTCACCATTCGTAGACTACCATTCTATTAATGAAATTCGAGCTTTTGCCCAATTCTTTGTGTTCTTATTTTTATTTAGCTTGCAAAGACTCCATTTATTACTGATAATAATTTTTAAAGCAAAAAGATTAAAAAGAAAAATTAACTTTTCAAAAAAAATGGAGATCTTCACAATTCAATTTACTTTGGGATTTATGATGAAACAATGACAACAAAAATGGCGATCCCATGAATGAACAAACTCCGGTTGTTTTAAGAAGATTTACTTCCTTCATGAAGGTTTTTCTCAGGTTATCTTGTTGGTACGTGCACAATCTTTGTGTGTTTCTCAGATAGTTAAAGACGATACCAGTGGGTGCAAGGTACGGAATTAGGTTTGTGATCCTATTATCCCCGGCCAAGTCTTGGTTCGCTTTTGATTTTGGGTTTGCATGGTCAGAAGCCTCCGTAGCAGATTCCCCAGCGAAGTTTTTCCTCATATGATGAAAGGTTTTATTCCCTTGGTGTGCTAAGATATCGCTCTTTTTGCAGTATTGGCATTAGTGTTGACTTCTTGATTTCCCGGGAAGGCTATCCCAGGGCATCTTTTGTCGGAATAGGTTTTCATGATGTAAAGTTTCAATCTGCATCTTTCCCCAGGGGGGTAGGCTTGAATTCCCCATTGAGGTTTGATTGTATCGGCGTTAGTCTGCTTTATTTGAGACTGGTCTTGCAATCTCCAGTAGGTATGTTGCTTTTGAAAAACTGGTTTCTCCGATGAAACCGGAAGAAAGATGTTTTATCCCGGTATCTGTTTGATTTAGCTACATTTGGATTATGTTTCTCCTCAGTGAAGTTAGGACATGCAATAGGTTTGGTTTCCGCAATTGCTTTTACCTTTCTTAGATTGATCTTTTTGGTTGAATTTTAGCCCAATGTTGTTGGTACCTGAGGCGGTTTTGTTTGTTTGTACTGATTATGTATCCTTTTACCAGCATATGCATGATATCACTCATACATTCATACATGCATCATGCATTTCTACAAATCATTTTTTATTGACATTGTGTTCTAACC
This sequence comes from Vicia faba, assembly GCA_948472305.1. Lineage (NCBI taxonomy): Eukaryota > Viridiplantae > Streptophyta > Magnoliopsida > Fabales > Fabaceae > Vicia > Vicia faba. Next base: position 1,548,317,463 of record OX451736.1, read on the forward strand.
TTCCTACAGCATTCCTTGCTTAGGTGGCTTTGGTTTTCCCTCTTGAGTTTATTTCTCAAAGGATGTATCTTCGTTGGCCTTCTTGTTCCAATTTGTTTCTAATTGGATTCGTGGTTGCATGACGATATTATTTACTTTGGATTTCCGAGAACTTTGAGTTTTGGTCTGTGCATTTATTTTGCACGAGAAGACTTTATCTCCTCAGCAGGAATAACGTGGCATTTCCCCAGGAAGTCATATCTCTTTCCCCAGGAAGTCATATCTCTTTCCCCAGGAAGTCATATCTCTTTCCCCAGGAAGTCATATTTCTATCCCCAGAAAGTCATTTCTCTTTGCAATTCCCCTTGACAATGAGTGGAAGTCTCTTTATTTGAGATAAGCTTACATATTACCCTTTCCAGGCAGAGTGCCTTGGTTAAAGAAGAAGTTGAGACCCGTTCTAGGTAAAACACTAGAATTTTGGGGAAAAACTTGATATTTTCTCTTTCTACCTTCAGTGAATGTTGGTAGGACATCGGAAGTGAACGTCGGTGTTTGTTATCTTTTTGCTATCATCATTGAACGTTGATAGTTCATCGTCAGTGAACAACGGTGGTATGATATATTTTCTCTTTCTACCTTCAATGAACGTTGGTAGTACATCGGCAATGAACGTCGGTGTTTCTTATCTTTTTGCTATCATCAGTGAACATTGATAGTTCATCGTCAGTGAACGACGATGGTATGATATATTTTCTCTCTACCTTCAGTGAACGTTGGTAGTACATCGGCAGTGAATGTTGATGTTTCTTATCTTTTTGCTATCATCAGTGAATGTTAATAGTTCATCGTCAGTGAACGGCAATGGTATGATATATTTTCTATCTACCTTCAGTGAATGTTGGTAGTACATCGGTAGTGAACGTCGGTGTTTGTTATCTTTTTGCTATCTTCAGTGAACGTTGATAGTTCATCGTTAGTGAACGACGGTGGTATGATATTTTCTTTTTCTACCTTCAGTGAACGTTGGTAGTACATCAGCAGTGAACATCGATGTTTGTTATCTTTTTGCTATCATCAGTGAACGTTGATAGTTCATCGTCAGTGAACGGTGATGTTATGATATTTTATGTTTCTACCTTCAATGAACGTTGCTAGTACATCGGCAGTGAACGTAGGTGTTTGTTATCTTTTTGCTATCATCAATGAACGTTGATAGTTCATCGTCAGTGAACGGCGATGGTATGATATATTTTCTCTCTACCTTCAGTGAACGTTGGTAGGACATCGGCAGTGAACGTTGGTGTTTATTATCTTTTTGCTATCATCAGTGAACGTTGATAGTTCATCGTCAGTGAACGGCGATGGTATGATATATTTTCTCTCTACCTTCAGTGAACGTTGATAGTTCATCGTCAGTGAACGTCAGTGGTATGATATTTTCTCTTTCTACCTTCAGTGAACGTTGGTAGTACATCGGTAGTGAACGGCGGTGTTTGTTATCTTTTTGCTATCATTAGTGAACATTGATAGTTCATCGTCAATGAACAGCGGTGGTATGATATTTTCTATTTCTACCTTCAGTGAATGTTGGTAGTACATCGGCAGTGAACGTCAGTGTTTCTTATCTTTTTGCTATCATCAGCGAACGTTGATAGTTCATCGTCAGTGAACGGCGATGGTATGATATTTTCTCTCTACCTTTAGTGAACATTGGTAGTACATCGGCAGTGAACGTCGTTGTTTCTTATCTTTTTGCTATCATAAATGAACGTTGATAGTTCATCGTCATTGAACAGCGGTGGTATGATATATTCTCTCTACCTTCAGTAAACGTTGGTAGTACATCGGCGGTGAACGTCGGTGTTTCTTATCTTTTTGCTATCATCAGTGAACGTTGATAGTTTATCATCAGTGAACGGCGGTGGTATGATATTTTCTCTCTACCTTCAGTGAATGTTAGTAATACATCAGCAGTGAACGTCGATGTTTCTTATCTTTTTGCTATCATCAGTGAACGTTGATAGTTCATCGTCAATGAATGGCAGTGGTATGATATTTTCTCTCTACCTTTAGTGAACGTTGGTAGTACATCGGCAGTGAACGTCGGTGTTTGTTATCTTTTTGCTATCTTCAGTGAGCGTTGATAGTTCATCGTCAGTGAACGGCGGTGGTATGATATTTTCTATTTCTACCTTCAGTGAACGTTGGTAGTACATCGGCAGTGAACGTCGGTGTTTCTTATCTTATTTCTATCATCAGTGAATGTTGATAGTTCATCGTCAGTGAATGGCGATGGTATGATATTTTCTCTTTCTACCTTCAGTGAATGTTGGTAGTACATCGGCAGTGAACGTCAGTGTTTGTTATCTTTTTCCTATCATCAATGAACATTGATAGTTCATCGTCAGTGAACGACGGTGGTATGATATTTTTTCTCTCTACCTTCACTGAACATTGGTAGACATCGGCAGTGAACGTTAATGCTTGTTATCCTCCTCTCTGATTCAATTCTTTTGGTCCACCAGTGATTTATTTTCCTGGTGGGGTTGCTCCTTTGTTTCTTCATTTTTATGGCATCCCGAGTGATACTTTGCGTCTCTTTTGTTCTGTTCATATGCATTCATAATCATAAGCATTGCATGGCATCTTAGAGACAAAAATAAGGCTTGTGTTATATTTAAGTATCTTCAATCGCGTCGACACGAAGATTTTTAACCTTCGTATCTCCGGATAGAAGACACTTAAATAAGGGCAGCTGTTGTACCCCAATTTTTGCCCCTAAGATTCCCCTATCATATCATGTCAACTTGATCATAACAAAATCACATTAGGGTTGGTTCTTCCTCTTTTTTCTATCTCCTATCTTTAAGTTTTCTCTTGAGGAATCTCCAAGCACCTTAGTTGTGTATTTTGCATATGCGTTGATAATTAACCTCTAACCAAAATACAAAAAATATTTGTCTTTGCCTTTGCAAATTTGTGTTTTGTAGGTACCGAGTCGAAGCATCCAACAAATAAGGTTTTCCGGTATTATTTCCCTAAAATCTCTTTTTTGCAAAGAAAAAATAAAAATGATTAAATTTTTTTCATTTTTTTGTTGACCTAAACCATCAATTGCTCCCATAGCGCAATCAATGGAACATAGTGTATTATGCACAATCTTTGAAAAAAACTGTGTTTTCAGCCTTCAAAAAATCAAAAAATTTAGTATGTGTCGACACATACATGTTATGTTTCAACTCATGCAAGTTAGTTGATTCTGTATTGTGTCGAAGTAGCAGCTTGCATCGACACATACATGTTATGTTTCGACTCATGCAAGTTGGTTGATTATGTATTGTGTCGAAGTAGCAGCTTGCATCGACACATACATGTTATGTTTCGACTCATGCAAGTTGATTGATTTTGTATTATGTCGAAGTAGCAGCATGCATCGACACATACATGTTATGTTTCGACTCATGCAAGTTGGTTGATTCTGTATTGTGTCGAAATAGCAGCTTGCATCGACACATACATGTTATGTTTCGACTCATGCAAGTTGGTTGATTCTGTATTGCGTCGAAGTAGCAGCTTGCATCGACACATACATGTTATGTTTCGACTCATGCAAGTTAGTTGATTCTGTATTATGTCGAAGTAACAGCTTGCATCGACACATACATGTTATGTTTCGACTCATGCAAGTTGATTGATTCTGTATTGTGTTGAAGTAGCAGCATGCATCGACACATACATGTTATGTTTCGACTCATGCAAGTTGGTTGATTATGTATTATTTCGAAATAGCAACTTGCATCGACACATACATGTTATCTTTCGACTCATGCAAGTTGGTTGATTCTGTATTGTGTCGAAGTAGCAGCTTGCATCGACACATATATGTTATGTATCGACTCATGCAAGTTGGTTGATTCTGTATTGTGTCGAAGTAGCAGCTTGCATCGACCCATAGAGGCTTGTTTCGACTCATCCTGCTTTGTATAACTAGCATGTGTCGACACATACATGTTATGTATCGACTCATGCAAGTTGATTGATTCTGTTTTGTATTGAAATAGCAGCTTGTATCGATCCATAGAAGCTTGTGTCGACTCATGTTGTGTTATACAACTAGCATGTGTCGACGCATACGACTCTTGTGTCGACTCATAGCAGCAAAACACACGTGATTTTTGAAAAAAAGCCAGCAATTTCAAATCTGTCATCTTTTTGGCTCCAATTTTTCTGCATAATTTGAAAATTATATCATTAATTCAATTTTTGGCTCCAAGAATCAATTACCAAATTACCACTAATCCAAATCCAAAACTCTATAAATAGAGCCCTCATCTCATTCAAATTTGAAGCTTTTGATAGCCAAAATCACTTTGCTAAAAAATCTCTCAATTCTCTCCATCTACCAAATTCACTCAAATCTCCATTTTTAAAAAGTTAGTAAGCTTTGCATTGAAGCTTACTAATCTTTGAGCTAAACCTTCATCCAAACACTTTTTCTTCATCAATTCTCTGCATCCAAGCTTTGGTAATTGATTCTTGTTGTTGAATTGAAGCAAATTCTGGAAGTTGTTTGATAATTCTCTAATTCTACCTTTGGTAAGTTGGATCATCGTCTTTCACAATTTGATCTCTTGTGGATTTCTGGTTTTGATTCATTGAGCACTGTTTTATGACTCCATTAGTGCTATTTTGTCATAATTTGATGGAATTTTCATGATCAATTGGATCCATGGTCATAAGGTGTTTGATGAAAAGTTGGAACAAGAATTTGATCCTTGAGATGCTGTTTTCGACTGATTTTAACAGGTTGCAATCAATTGTTGTAACATTGCAATTGTTTGTCACAAAAAGTTGATTTGAAAAAAAACTGCACTGATGCAATTGGTAGCTGTCGAAGCACAATTGATTGTAACAGTGTCAAAAATACTTTTTTTGCCTTATCTTGGGGCTGTTTCGACTCAAATATTTATTCTGCTCACTCTCTTTGATGGATAATTTGGATTACAATTTTAAATGTCCAATTTGTCTTTAAACTCAATGGACTTTGTGATGTAGATGAAGTTGGATAAATGTTCATCAATTCAAATCTACCTAAGAGTGAATTATTTAATTCATTTTTGGTGCTTTGGATTAATGATATGTTTAGTGCTTTAATCCATCTAGAGGAGTGGTTGAATTTAAAGATGAAAGAATTTTGAGATGGTGATCCAAATTAGCTTATCATTCCCCTCCCTCTTCATCTTATCCCTTTCTTTTTTAATTGTGCTACATGTTAAGGGATGGTGATCTCTATATCATTTATCCAAACATGAAGTAGATAGATTGCTATTGACCGACCTTAAAATAGGTGCGACTTCTACATAAGTCCACTTACAATTGCTTAACATAGCGCTAAATTTTGTCTCGATTCGAATAAATGATCATTTGTGGCCCAAACTTATGATTGCAAGCCCAAGTATGTTAATTTGATCTCTTTAATCCAATAACCTTGAGATTAATTGTGTGGAGGCTTTAGTTCTACCAATACTCTAATGGATCTACAACACCTTTGGTCAACGCGGATCACTTAAACATCGTTGATCATTAAATGTTACTTTTGAGGATTCTAAAATGGATGATATACTTGACAAAAAGCAAATGCAACTTGTTGTGTGGAGGCTTTGGTTCTACCAATCTTCTAATGAGTTCCAAATGCAAGTTTCAAGATGGTCATCCAACTAACCACTAATTTCTAACAATTGACTTTACTTTATGCTTTTATTTTTTATGCTTTATGTATCATTTAATTTAAGCATTTACATTTCATGCCATTTTTTATTTTTGCTCACTTGAGCATTTATTCTTATGCCATTTTTATTTTTTCTCACTTGAGCATTTACTTTTATGTCATTTTTATTTTGTTCACTTGAGCTTTTCTTTTCCTTTTAAAGACACCTAATAATCAACATGAACCATAAAAATCTTTAATGGCACTTGGACTATTTGGTTACTATCCTTGGCATTATGGAGTATTGGACTTCTTGGACTTAGGATTAGAAACCTTGGCCTATCTTGGAGACTTTGTGATCTTACTTGATTATTTTGTCCAGAGTTCTTGAGGTTTACCTCAAGACATTGGGTTGTTTGTTTGTTTTGTGTGCAGGTTATTGTGATTACATACTTTGTTTGTAATCTGGAATTCACTCGTATACAGCCGTTACTCTGCCCAATTTTTGCGAAGACTTAATACACTTGGAGTTTGGTTCTCTCAAGAGGTCTAGTATCTTTGCTTGCTTGGTTTCAATCTGAAGAATGGGAATTCTATATTGACTCGTAATGTCAAGTATTGGATTCTTGTTGGTTAGATGGTTCTTATCCCTAGCTTTTACCTTATGCTTTAAGATAGTCTCTTCATCTCCTCCCATCTTCTTTAATTTCAAAAATCTTCTCCCTCCTTTTAAAAACTCTTCTTATTTCTAAACTTGAAACACTTTCATAATAAACTTAGACTTAGGCCCATGCATTTTCATAAATAAATTTCAATCAATTTAATAATACCTTGACATTTTTGTGAGAAGACTAAAAGTCAATCAATCTCATTTCAAACCATTTTTTCCACTTTGGCCTTTTATTTTAAAACTTTTCTTAAAAGATTAGTCTCTTGTCAATCCTTGTAGTGATGCAAACAACTATACTTCTACAATATGTAGTAAAGAGAGATATTTTCCACTTGGGTGTTGAGTGAGGCATTGTTGATTTTAAAATCTAAGCCATATCCTCCACTTTGAGATGATGTAAATTCTCCTTTCTCATGATTGTGGGTAGTAAGTATGTTTGCCACACGGACAATGACGATGATGTCTTATCTCATAAAATTAACCAACACACTTGTGTTTCAAATTTTTAAAAGAGGAACTACGTGTGCCCTGATCCCCTATTACACGAAAGGTGGTACGTAGACACTAAAGGTTCGCAACCGCGGCGGGTGAAAAAAAAATCATAAAATTTTTTCTTTTCTCACCTCCACCATCCATTTTATATACAACACATTTTTATAGCCAAAATATACAGATTTTTCAAAGAGGTTCCTGCGGAGTACCGTAGATGTTTAGGGTGCTAATACCTTCCCTTTGCATAACCAACCCCCTTACCTTGAATCTTTCCCCTTTTTTTTTGGGTTATTCGCTCTTTTCCTATTCCTTTGGAAATTATAAAGCGTGGTGGCGATTTTTATTTTGATTTGTACAAAGTCTAGTCAATCCAATGGCCTAGTCTTGAACATTTCTACCGCTACACCAGGTTCCTTCACCAAGCCCTATTATCTAGGCTTTCATTTAGAAGTAACCCTACTACCCAGGCTTTCATTTCGAAGTAACCCTACTACCCAAGTTCCTTAACCAAGCCCTACTATCCAGCTTTTCATTTCGAAGTAACCCTACTACCCAGGTTCCTTCACACAAGCCCTACTACCCAGGCTTTCATTTCGAAGTAACCCTACTACCCAGGTTCCTTCACACAAGCCCTATTATCCAGGCTTTCATTTCAAAGTAACCCTACTACCCAGGTTCCTTCACACAAGCTCTATTATCCAGACTTTCATTTCGAAGTAACCCTACTACCCAGGTTCCTTATCACAGCCCTACTACCCAGGCTTTCATTTCGAAGTAACCCTCCTACCCAGGTTCCTTCCCACAAGCCCTACTATCTAGGCTTTCATTCCGAAGTAACCCTACCATCCAGGTTCCTTCTTACAGCCCTACTATCCAGGCTTTCATTCCGAAGTAACCCTACTATCCAGGTTCCTTCTCACAGCCTTACTATCCAGGCGTTCATTTCGAAGTAACCCTACTATCCAGTTTCCTTTTCACAGCCCTACTATCCAGGCTCTCATTCCGAAGTAACCCTATTATCCAGGTTCCTTCCCACAAGCCTACTATCCAGGCTCTCATTCCGAAGTCACCCTACTATCTAGGTCCCTTCTCCCTTATCTCCAGACAACAGGTTACAACACTGTAAAGCCTGGACCCGATCAAATACGATCGATTTCACATTTCCCAAGCGAGTTGTTGTACAACCTGGACCTTGACCAGGTATACAGTCTACTTTTACCTCTTCAATCAAGAGTTAATTCCCCAGTAAATTAAATGGATAACCAAAAGCTCCTAGACTTTACTTCCCAGTGTATAAATCAACATTCCCCGGTAAAGTCCCCCTTGACAGCAGGTACGGGAATTTTCACCCAGGAATCTCTTATGCAACCAATCCTTTCTGGATGGCATCTTTAAACCCATCTCCTATGATTTCTTGTCGCCTTCCAAATGGCATCTGTAAGCCCATTCCCGACATCACCAATCAGTATTGCTTCATGCGAGTGCAAATTTCTAGGCACTCTAGTGTTCAATCATCTTCCGCCTTCAGATCACGAAAGGCATATCAGCCAATCTACATCCTCAGGCTTAAGAAGATTGAACAGGGGCAACAGTTGTACCCCAAAATTTGCCCTCCCATTTCTCAAAGATTCATCCTAGACTCTTAGTTTTGCTTCTATCAAGTTCCAAGTCTTGAATCATCACTTTTCAAGGAAATCATTCATAAGGGCAAAATGGTCAATAGCACACTGAAAAAGTAAAACTTTGAATTTTAAATCAAAATCAAGTTCCAAGAATCATATTTCATTAAGGCATGAAATTGGTTCATCAAAAATCAGAAGTCAGAAGTTACTTTGAAAAAAATCAAATTTTCTAAACATTCAGAACTTATGAGCCAGCCTCTATGCAAGTGCAGTCAGAAGTTGCAAACACAGTCCAGAACATGACGCTTCAATCAGAACATGCAGAAGCGTTGCTTTTTGGTCAGAACATAACGCTTCAATCAGAACATGCAGAAGCGTTGCTCTTTGGTCATAATATAATGCTTCAGTCAGAACATGATTCTTCAGCATATGGAGGCTATGTTCAACGCTCTGTTCATAAGATGCCGCTTCAATATTTGGAGGTTACGTTTCTGATCTTCTGCAATCAGAACATCACTAAATCCCAAACCCTCGTTTAAGTAACCTGCTGCCTTAGGTTGTACCCCAAAATTTTCCCTCTTTTCATACACGCATATTATTGGTTTTATGGTTATGGAATAAAGGTATATTTATCAAGCTTCTTCAGGTTATAAGTGACGTTTATTTCGTCAATGGATATTCTCAGAGTATTTTCCGTGCTGAAGATCGGTTCACCGTTTTGCAACGATTCGGGGTTCAAAGATTCACAAGTCCAACCCGGCGCGTCATATTCAAGTGTTCTTTCGCCAAGATATCTCTGATAACGCATTCTCAAATTCAGGTTCGACTCAAGAGTCAATTTTTTAAAGAAGGTATCCGAATGGGTGAGTTTTCTCAAAGAAATATGGTGAAAAAGTGTGCTGAAAGTGTAGTTTTTACGCGCTAAAGAATTCATAACTTGAAGATTGTGACTCGTTTTGAACCCATTCCGATGGGAAAAATTCTGTCTTGACGTCATCTACATTTTTATCTCTCACGGTTGGAAGCCAATTTCGATCAGAAGGTCTACAAAAATGCGGATTTATCAATTATTTTCGTACAGAAAATTTGTGACAGAAGTTTATTTGCGTCATGTTCAGAAAATCATAACTTGGTCGATTTTCATCGTATCGAGCTGGTTCCATCGCCAAAATTTCAAAAATTGAGTTGGCTAAGTTTTCACAGGAGGTGTTGAGTTCGAACGGTATTCGAAAGGCCCTCGTTTTTTACTCAGAGTGTGCGTTACGCGCCGAAAATCTTGAATACTGAATATTATTTTATCTGGGTCGAAATTTCGAAAATTCATAACTCGATCAATTTTTATCGGATTTGACTCATATTTTTACACAAGGTCACAGACTCAGAGATCTACAACTTTAATTCAAAAGTTGAGACCGAATTATGATCCGATCAATACCAATTTTTTATTGAAGAACGTGTCAGAGTCGACACTGGAGCCCAAAATAAGTTTGTCTGAGGTGAAACTTCAAAAATTCATAACTAATTCACCTTTTATTCTATTGAGCCCATTTTTGGACAGAAGTTAGTTCTCGATGTCGGCTACATTTTGTTTTCATATCTCAACTTCAAAAATTGCATTTAAGCCCCTGCGATTTAGCCTGGAACGTGACGGACTCAAGTGAACATTGGAGGCCCAATTGCACATTCAAAGCCCATTTTTCTCTCTATAATTTCTATTATATAATCTCATTCTTTTCACACAAACAAAAAGAGGGGAAAAAATTTTTTGCCACAACGCTGTCAAAATATCAAATTCTTTCAAGAACCCTAAAACCTTGAAATCCTTATTACAAACCTCCATCTCACTACAAACAAGTCATCCCTGTTACAAACCCACATATCACTACTTCTCCAATAAGGGTAAGGCTGGCTTGATCTCCATGATCAAAAGGGCATAAAAGCATTCATATCACTACTTCTCCAGTAAGGGTAAGGCTGATTTGATCTCTATGATCAAAAGGGTATAATCATTCATACATGCCATATCAGTTTTAACATTAAATTTTTTCATATATTGACTTTATTTATATTTCATGATATATAGTAATTTATTTAATGTGTTCAGGATATTCAACACTGTAGATTTAGACATGGTCTCATGCATGTTCATTATAGAACATTGAGGCCAAAACACAAATGGCCAAAACAGAACAGCCAACACATGATACCAATACATGACGAGGCAGACATCTTGAGAAGGTTAAGGGCGTGGGTTCAACAACCACCCCTATTGGTTTTTATTTTCTTCCTTTCTATTTATCATTTTACCTATTTTTATTCTTTCTGTTTAGAACATTTTTTTCTCCATAAAACTTAACATTTTTCACAAACCTTTGATTTTTTGTAATAAACTCGAATAATTAATTTTAGGTTTTAATTTAATTTTAGGTAACTTTAATTGTTTTGTAAATAAATTAAAATTAATTAGAACAATTAGGATTTTGTTTCTAACTTAATTTTATTTTCTTTTTTCTTAAAATAACAAAACACAAAAATAGGCAATTTAATTATTTTTTAAACTAATTTAATTACTAATTAATTTTGTATTTAATTTTTAAAAAACCTAATTCTTTTTTCTTAGAAATAATTAAAAACAACAAAAAATAATTTTTCTTTCAATTAGATTAGACGGGGTCAAAAATCCTAATTCTCTCTCGTTCTTTATTCGTGTGCGCTTTATTTTATTTTACCATATTAATGTAATTGCTCACAAGTTGTAATAGATTAATTAGGACCATTTTAATTTCATTTATCGTTTTTTTAAGGGTTTGTTTTTGGCTATGTAAATACCCGAAGCCTTGTAATAGCTTAGCTTATTTTCCGCACTTTAAATTCCGCAAATATAAACTGCGTAGATGTATGGCTAATAGGATTGTATGGCAAGAATGTATGGAAAATTAAAACGGTAGATCACCTAATGTGAGAAGATTAAATAACTGGAACAAATCATATGCACATATTTACTCCTAGGGTACTCCTCACTTGGTTGCCTCGGAAAACAATGGTCATGTCCCTCGAACGTAGGGATACCCTTAGCAAAAACCCTCGGTTAAAATCATCATAAAGATCATGGTCCCTCGATGTCCCTCGAAGTTGCCTACGGTATATGATCTTGTCCCTCGATGTTGCCTACGAATATATGATGACAGTCCCTTCGAACTGCTAAGGTATCCTTACATGTTGCCTTCAATGAACATTACGTCCCTTTCGAATTGACCCTTACAAACTCCAACGACGGTGCTACCTATTTCTCAATAATGGGATAGTGTTGTCTAAAGGAAACAAGAACAAAAACGATCTTTTTTTGAGTAGGTAGATAACTGTTAGGTACTTGCTCAAAACAACAAATCTTTTACACAAACACTTTCAAAACAAAGTTTTTCAAAAACAACTTCGTAACACTCTTGAAGACAGAAGCAAGGGTTAAATCTAAGTAAAACAAAACTTTTCAAATCACATAAATACATAAGCAATTTTGAAAATGATGAGCAAGTACCTAAGAGCCCGTAGAAAACTACGGATAGATGAGGGTGCTAATACCTTCCCTTTCTATAATCTACCCTCCATACTCAAAATCTCGAAAAAGGAATTTTTCTGTGCTTTTTTCATTTCTAGTTAGATAAAATAAAAGTTGGTGGCGACTCTTGCTTACCGCAACATTTGCGAATACAAAATGCAAACCAGTATTAACAGTCGGTTCTGCCACCGTATCACAGAACTGGTGACTCTGCTAGGGACTTTAATAAGTGGGGTGTACCTTAGGATATGTCAAGAAATATCCTCAAGTTGCTCAAAGTAGCCCAAGGGTTGACCAGACAAGCTTTCTCCTAAGGCAGTTTACCCCAAATTAGGGTTTCATGTTGCATAAATATCCTTGAGTCCAAGTGGTCCAAAATTCTAACCAATGTCCTAATATGTTCTCAAGATCATCCATGTAAAGTTTCAAGCCTTGCAGAGGAAGTTTGCTCAGTCAATTGCTCAAAAGGCCCAATAATCGACTGTGCTAGGGCAAAACTCAAATGTGGCCCACATATAGCCAAACTTCAATATTTTTGGTCAACATCCTCATTTTGAAGTATATTTCATCATTTGATCAAGGGTTGATCATGATTCATCAAGGATTGCTCATAATTCATTAAGATTCAAAAGTTGCTAAATTAGGGTTTTGCAGGAAAAGTCAACTCAACTTTGACCAAGCATAACTTTCTCATACTTTATGATAAATGACCCATACAAAGATCATTTTGAATAGGATGCAATTACCTACAATCCATATTCATCTCCCAAGATCAAAATATGCACTCACAAGAAGTTATGAATTTGGATATTATAGGTCATTTTGAAAAGTCAACAAAAACACCTTTTTTGTCAAAGCTTCATACATGAGCATGGAATATCAAAATGAGATGAGACCAAAAGGGTTGTTTATAGGACATATCAAGATTTCCAAAAAGTCCCAAAACACCTCCAAAGAGTCAAAATTGAGGAAGTTATGCATTGTTGAAGTTGACCTTTTTTGCAAAATTGCCAAAAGTCAACTATCCCCAAAACTTCAAATTTTGCCAAATGGGCCCATTCTTTTTCACTTGTTTTGAGTTGGCATCATAGCCCATGTGCTCTAGCCTTTTCCACTTGTCCATATCATATTTTTATTAATTATTTTGATTTTTATTTGAATTAATTTGATTTAAATCAAAATAAATCAAATAAAAATCCAAAGCATTAATAACCAAGGATTTTGTGTTGTTTCAGGCTTCATTGAACAGCTAGCATCATTCCAAATTCGCATTAAGGCTTGAGTGAACAAAAAGATTCAAAATAAGCCATGTTTGAAAAGATCTTCAAAGCAAATCAAATCCATATCCAAAGCATTGAAAGAAGAATATTTTGATCAGTTTAACAACCCTAATCCCTTCACTAATACATAAGGAGGCGGGGCAGATCAAAACGAGGGTTAGAAATCAGGCGCAGAGCAAGAATCAGATTACAAAAATCAAAGAAAAGTGTGAGATCAAAGTCCCACTTAGAAGCATCCTCAAGGCTTGGTATCTGTCCCAATTGTTTCCTGGCATTCTCCACAACCTAAAGCAATCAAAACCAAGCGCTTTCAATCCCTCCCACGCGTTGTAAGTCCGTCACGGTATCACCCTTTTCTTGAATTCGAAAAGCTTCATTCTTGCATCCATAGTGTAAAATAATTGCATATTCTTGATCACCATGATGTTTGCAAACTTTTTACAATAGCCAATTTCATTTATATGGACTGAATCGAAATTCACCATTGTTAGGTTTTCGAGTTTGGTTTTAGGGTTTTTGTTTTCAGGTACAATTAGCCTTCAAAAGAGGTATAGTTGTGATCAGGAAGACGAGACGGACACAACCATGGCTTTAGATTTTATTTCTATGGCCTGTAGAGGATTTTGGAAATACACAGACTTGTAGCAACAGACATTTGTCCGTGGGTATAGGTATTGCAGGTTTTAGCCACGGAGAGGGGAAGGAGATGATGCGTTGTCACTCCCATACTGGCTTGTTTGAACTTCACGCGGATTTTCTTTTGTTTTTTCTTGTTTCTTATATTATTATTATTTTGTAGTATATTAACAATCAAAACAGAATGGCCCAGTGGTTGCCACATGAGTATTCAAGGCATAGAGGTTGGAGGTCAGGGGTTCGATCCCTGCCTCCAAAATTTGTTATTTTTCCTTGTTATTTCAGGTAATCCAATGCATGCATAAGCCAGGCGGCCACCATGGACCTTCCTCATCAACATGCCAGATGGCCAGATCTGGTGGCTACCACTGAGGGTGCACCAAAGGCCCAGTCAAATGCCTGCATACTGGATCCAAAAAGTCAAAACGGGCCATCTCAATGGGCCTAGGAAATCTGCTTTCTACACCCCCAATTTCAGGCCCATCTCTCTCTTTTTTTATATTTAGTTTATTTCATTTAATTATTTATTTATTTAATTACTTAACCAAAAAATAATTTTCTTTTTATCAAAAATCACCAAAAACATTTTTCTATCCAATTAAAATTTAGAACTTTATTTTTCATCAATAAATATTAATTAAAATAATTAGGTTATTTATATTAGATGACTTTAATTGATTTTGTAAATATTTAAAATTAATTAGAATCAATAGGTTTTAACCCTAATTTAATTATTTTATTTCTTCCCTAAAATAACCAAAAATCCAAAAAAAATATGACATTTAATTATTTTTCATTTATTAATTTAATAACTAATTAATTTAGCATTTAATTTTTAGGAATTAATTTCTTTTCTTAAAAAAATAAAAACAATAAAAACATTTTCTTTTAATTAGGAGGGTCAAAACCCTAGTTTCACATTCGATCCAATTGTCTCGCGCGCTTTATTTTTCTTTATCCAAATTATTGTATCTGCTCCTGGTTTGTCATAATTTTAATTAGGAAATTTATTTATTTTTTCGCTTTTAAATTTCAAAGGGTTTGTCTTTGGCGATGTAAATACCCGACGCCTTGTAATAGTTTAGTTTAAATTCCGCCCTTTAATTTCTGCAAATATTTAATTGTTAGATGTTTGATAATAGGGTTTGTATGACAAGAATGAATGATTAATTTTAAAACGGTTAGATCACCCTAAATGTGCAAAGATAAATAAACTGAAATTGAATCATTCGCACATGCACACTCCTAGGGTACACCCCATTTGGTTGCCTTCATAAACGGTCATTGAGTATAGGTTGTTTTAGAGGTCGCCCTCTTGTCTAAAAGATCATAGTTGCCTCGAAATGGTTGCCTCGGATATTGTTGCCTCGAATAAATTATCTAAGACATTAGGGTTACCGCTAAGACGTCCTAACGTTGCTTTAGTGACCGTATGTCCCTTTTCGAATTGACCCTCAAAACTCCAACGACGATGCTACCTACTCACTAATAGTGGGATAACATTGTCTAAAGGAAACAAACATAGAACTATTCCTTTTTCGAGTAGGTAGATTAGTTCTTAGATACTTGCTCATCCAAAACAAAACTTTTTTCACACTTACACTCTTTTACAAACAAGTTTTCAAAAACACTTCATTACACTCTTGAAGACGGAAGCAAGAGTTAAATCGAAGTTAAAACAAAAACTTTTCAAAACCCACAAGCACAAAGAAAACAATTTTGAAAATGATGAGCAAGTACCTAAGAGCCCGTAGATAACTACGGATAGAAAGGGTGCTAATACCTTCCCTTTCTATAAATCTACCCCCCGTACTCAGAAATATCTCGAAAAAGGAATTTTTCTGTGCTTTTTTCCTTTCCTTGTTGGATAAAATAAAATACGGTGGCGACTCTTGCTTACCGCGACATTTTGCAAAAACAAACGCAAAACGCAAACCAGCAAAATTTCCTTAACGAAATAGGGAAACCACGTCCCGGTTCTGGCCACCATATCACAATATTGTTTTCTATTGTTTGATTTGATTGCTTTATCTTTGTGGGCTTTGTATCGGAGTTACTATAGATCCTAACCCGGATCTGGGGGACACCTTTTAGGTAAGTAGCAATAGACTGTGAGGGAACTGTACGGCGTAGACCAATACGGTTGAAGTAGTAGCTACGTTGATGTGGCAAATTAGTTGGTACCGATATCCCTTGTGGAGCAACAAGGAGAGTATGGGGCTGCTATATGGGTCGTTAAGCATCAACTGACCGTAGAACCTATAATTGACCAACTTGGCCATAGGAAGTAGTGAGATGCTACACTCATTGAGACCATACTCTCGAGATGGTTCCGGCTGCAAGAAAAGATTGTGTGAGCTGAAACTATGACTGATGGAGGATGGTCAGTGATATTGAGAACCTCTAGAACCCGGTTACTATTATTAGGACAGGTTGAACCCACTAAACTGCAAGAGGGTAGTACCTAAACTCCATGCAAGCCTAAAACATAAGGGCTATTGTGTGACTTGTGTGCCTTTACCATGTTTGTTACCTGCTATACATGTTGTGTGTTTTATCATGACATCATGCATCATAACATAACATGGCATATCATGCTAACCATTGCAAGGATCTCAAGGGACTGTGGTGCAGGTTATGATGAACCAAACGTCTAGCAAGGGGCAAGGGTATTTATTTTCTTCTAGCCAATGCCATCTAGAGATCAAGACACGATAACTTGAGCCAGTGGCTATGACCCACTCAATATGGTGAGCTTGACTCTTGAAGAAGGACTCTCAATGACACGAAGTTTCTTCAATCAAGCTGCAATCAAATTCTAACAGTTTCTTGTTTACCCCGCGAGATCCTTGAAAATATTGCATACGTATATCATACATATCATTGCATAAAAAGTCTTCCAGTACAGGTCTCTCATGTTCTCTCTGTTTATTTCAGCAATGGCTCTCAAACACGACAACAGAGATCTTCAAACTCAAGAAGCTCAGTTTAGGGAAATATTCCTAAACCTATACAAGGGACAGGAAGAGTTGAAAACACTCCTCGTAGGGAACTTGGTCAGGAAAAGTCCTGAAGACGATAAGGACGAACGGCTGGAACAACTGCAAGCTGAGGTATGTGCAATGAGAACCCAAATGTTGGGGCGGATGGCTCTTATCCAAGGCCTATCCCGAAGACAAGAAGAGCTCAAAGCCATCATCAACCAACTTCATCAAGACGGATACAACAGTATGAAGCAAACAGTCGAGGTCGGGGACCAAGTCATTGATCAACCTCCAAGAAGACAAAAGGTTGGTTTGGTGAAGAGTGGACCTTTACAAATTGTTACTACATCACGGGTCCAACAACAACCTCGCCAAAAACAACGGGTTAATCAGAGTAAGCCGGATATGCCCAAAAGGCAGTTTACCAAACTCAACATGTTGTTGTCTCAAGCTTTGCAACACCTATTAAGGATGAATCTGATAACGTTTATAGGACCTCATCCGAATCCCAAGACTTCTTCTCCTAACTACGATCCTGATGTAAGGTGTGCATACCATTCCAACAGCCCGGGGCATGATATTGATGACTGTTGGGCATTGAAAAATAAAATTAAGGACTTGATTGATGAAGGAGTGCTGGAGTTTACACAAGATGGTCAGGCTGAGTTCTTCTACCATCCCTCCAAGGCACGTCCTTTGAAGTGACAAGACCAGACGAAGAGGATTTTGTTCATTAGAATTTTCAATTTGCAATTTTCTTTTGATTGTTCGAACATCTATTCATGTCAAACTTTATTATTTCATTAATGCATTGCATATGTCTGTTTTGAATCAATCCATTCGTATTCACTATTTCAAAAATGCGTTCTTATTTCCTTTTGTGATATTCAACTTGATTAAAAACTCTAAGCCTTTAGAGAGAGGATGACGAAAATGATACCACAATCTCTACAATATGCTTTTGAACAGACCCCGCTGACGATGTACATGTGTTGTTTCAAATCCTAAACAGTGGAGTTATAAGGAAGATAATCCCTAGTCAACCCCTTTGAGCCAAAGAAGTAGGATTTTTTCTTTTCACACAAATTAAAACCCTTAATCACAACCTGGGGCAGGATAGTTTTCTCAGTTAATCCAGGTGCACAATGAATGGCTTCAAAGACGTCCTTCCAAAACAAAAAAATGGTGATGGTTCCCTATAATCGTCAAGACAGACAGTCATTATCTCTCGAAATAAAAGCCTATTAAGTAAAAACCTATGAAGGAGACTTAAGAAAAAAACGGGGGCATCCCGCTGACTGTAATCACAAAAAGAAACAGTTCAGGCAAAAGACAAGGATAATAAAATCAAAAAGAAAGAGGTCCTACAAACCCTAAACAAAAAAGGAAATGACTGCCTATTCAAAATAATTTGTTAGTACCCGAACCATCACTGGAATATCAGAGCAAAGACTCAAACGGGATCTAAATGCACAATTTAACTGAGTATAGGATCGAAGAACATCACGAAGAACATCACGAAGAACGGGTGGGTACAAATAAATTTTGAGCCTTTATCCTTTGTTTCTTGAACCGTGAACCAGGCCACGTTATAACCCTTAAAAGTCCTAGCTGAAGCATGGGTTAGTTCGAAAACATACTGTTACAAAAGGTATCCTGACTCCTGTAGGACTTGCTGTAAATCCTGAGTTGATATCACATCTTTGCAAAATTCTATTTTTTCTATAAAAAAACTGCATTTTCAAAACTTCAAGACAGACATAAGCTTTGCATTCTTAAAATAACATTGTTTGCATATGACTATTTGTTCAACAGCAGAGAAATTCGCATGACGAACATCTAGTGAACAAAAATCTTCTCAATAAAAAGGATCACCTCAAGTGGAAAAAACACTTACAACCAAGGGGAACGGCATGATCATTGTCCATCATCTGGGGCAGTCAAGTCAAGATTCAAGGAATCTCTCAAAGATGCCAAATAGCCAGGGGTAGATCTCCATCTGAATCACTTGGGGGCATTGGACATGAATTCCAGCAATGAATCTTGTATGATCAAACGAACATCTTCTGGTAGTGTGGCAACACAACACTACCGACAGTGACAACTCCCTACACACTGAGAGCGTGGACATAGTCAAAAAATATTGCGCATGAACAAAGACCCGCTAGGTTGACACACCTAGGAAAAATAAGGGCGTCCCGGAGAACCAAAAGGTTCGGGCAAAAATTAGGGATAAAAACAAAAAAAGATTTGTACACCCGGAAAGTCGAAAACCTGAGAAGGCAGCTTGGGCAAAAAAGGGTATCCCGGTGGACTGAAAATCTGAAAAGACAGTCCAGGAAAAAGTTAGGGATTAAAGCGTACGACTATGTCCCGTTATCTTGTCACTTTCCTATCAGTAGAAGACTTATCATTCCAATCGGTAGTTACCAAGCACCTCATAAGTTGGGATGACACTCAATCCACAAGGCCTCCGCAGGCACTTTCTCCAGCAGGTACATGGGCAAAAAAGTCTTGATGCAAAGTCATTGTCATATCCTTAGCACGCGTCCCAGTAACATCTACACTCCCCGCAGAGTAAGAAATATCCAAAAGCAGTGGTGTTAATTCTCCCCAAGTTGAGTTCATCTTTCACCAACAATGGAAGACCATCCCCAGTGGAGTTTATTTCTTCCACAGACAGAAATTTTATCCCCGACAGAGTTCATCATCGCCAGCAACGGTAATTCATCCCCAACCGAGGTTATTTCTCCAAATCAGCGGATCTTCTGACAGAGTATCTCTTCCCCACAGAGTCATTTTTTCTCTCCAGTTTATTCTCCAGCGGAATTATTCTCCGGCCAAGTTATTCTCAAATCATCTTCAGTTGTTATCCCCAGCGAGCGAAACTCTTTATTCTCTAATAACAGTCAGGGATTTATTTTCCCAAACTCGGACGTGCCACAATAGCATTTCATGTTCATATATCATGACGTGCGCATACATATTGCATACAGCATAATCTCATTTATTTTGAGAACATCATCATACAATGCATGTCATGCATCATATACGATTAATCATGTACCTTTTCAGGAAAGATGGTTATCATCAACAACTTCCAACAAGTTCAAGATTAACTCCAGAAACTAAACAGAGTAATTATCTGCATGATCAAATGTGCTTTACACGGGTTTGTCACGAAGAAATCTTACACGGGTTTCTCCTAAATGCAGCTTCACACGGGTTTATCCTGAAAAATCTTACACGGGTCCTTTCTCATATATTTCTGAATGAAGTTTTACACAAACTTATCACAAAGTAACCTTACCCAGGTTCCTCCGGAAGTTTTACACAAACTTATCTCAAAGTAACCTTACCCCGGTTCATTCTGAAGTTTTACACGAACTTATCACAAAGTAACCTTACCCAGGTTCCTCCTGAAGTTTTACACAAACTTATCCCGAAGTAACCTTACCCAGATTCCTCCTGAAGTTTTACACAAACTTATCTCAAAGTAACCTTACCCAGGTTCCTCTTGAAGTTTTACACAAACTTATCCCGAAGCAACTTTACCCAGGTTCTTCCTTACAATTTCCCGATGTAGTTTCACCCAGACTCATCCTGAAGCAACCTTACCCAGGTTCCTCCTTACAATTTCCCGATGTAGTTTCACCCAGACTCATCCTGAAGCAACCTTACCCAGGTTCCTCCTTACAATTTCCCGATGTAGTTTTACCCAGACTCATCCTGAAGCAACCTTACTCAGGTTCCTTCTCGGTTCAGATGCAGTTTTACCCAAACTTCTCGCAAAGCAACCTTACCCAGGTTCCTTCTCGGTTCAGATGCAGTTTTACCCAAACTCCTCGCAAAGCAACCTTAACCAGGTTCCTTCTCGGTTCAGATGCAGTTTTACCCAAACTCCTCATAAAACAACCTTACCCAGGTTCCTTCTTGGTTCAGATGCAGTTTTACCCAAACTCCTCACAAAGAAACCTTACCCAGGTTCCTTCTCGGTTTAGATGCAGTTTTATCCAAACTCCTCACAAAGCAACCTTACCCCGGTTCCTTCCCATAAGCAACCTTACCCAGGTTCTTTCTCATAACATT
Source organism: Vicia faba (assembly GCA_948472305.1). Lineage (NCBI taxonomy): Eukaryota > Viridiplantae > Streptophyta > Magnoliopsida > Fabales > Fabaceae > Vicia > Vicia faba. Next base: position 1,548,338,481 of record OX451736.1, read on the forward strand.
ACCATCTAGGTTTCTTTTCTCTTATCTCCATACAGCACTCCACAACACTGTAAGACCCGGACCTATCAAACACGATCGGTTTCACATTTCCCTAGTAGGTCGCGATACAACCTATACACGACTAGATACGCAGTTCACTTTCGCTTCCTCAAGCCGGAGTTAATTCCCCAGTAGATTAACGGACAACTGAAGCTCCTAAAATTCTATTTCTCCCAAGATAGAGACTAACATTCCTCAGCAGATTCCTCCTCAACGATAGGAACAGGAATTCTCATCAAAGGAATATCTCGGGAAATCAACATCCTCTAGATGGCATCTTTAAGCCCATCTCCGGTGACCTCCCGCCATCTCCTCCAAATGGCATATGTAAGCCCATTCCCGATACTACCTACATATTCAAGCATCATTACAGACGAGTTCAAATTTCTGAGCACTCTAGTGTTCAATCATCTTTCACCTTCAGATCACGAAAGGCAGACGAGCCAATCTAAATCTTCAGGTTTAAGAAGATTGAACAGGGGCAGCTGTTGTACCCCAAAATTTCCCCTCTTTTCATACACGCATATTATTGGTTTTATGGTTATGGAATAAAGGTATATTTATCAAGATTCTTCAGGTTACAAGTGACATTTATTTCGTCAATGGATATTCTCAGAGTATTTTCCGTGATGAAGATCGATTCGCCGTTTTGTAACGATTCGGGGTTCAAAGATTCACAAGTCCAACCCGGCGCGTCATATTCAGGTGTTCTTTCGCCAAGATATCTATGATAACGTATTCTCAAATTCAGGTTTGGCTCAAGAGTCAATTTTTTAAAGAAGGTATCTGAATGGGTGAGTTTTCTCGAAGAAATATGGTGAAAAAGTGTGCTGAAAGTGATGTTTTTACGCGCTAAAAAATTCATAACTTGAAGATCGTGGATCGTTTTGAACCCGTTCCAGTGGCCAAATTTCCGTCTTAACGTCATCTACATTTTCATATCTCACGGATGGAAGCCAATTTCGATCAGAAGGTCTTCAAAAATGCAGATTTATCAAGTATTTTCGTATAGAAAATTTGTGACAGAAGTTTATTTGCGTCATGTTCAGAAAATCATAACTTGGTCGATTTTCATTGTATCGAGCTGGTTCCGGCACCAAAATTTCAAAAATTGAGTTGGCTAAGTTTTCACAGGAGGTGTCGAGTTCGAACGATATCTGAAAGGCCTTCGTTTTTTACTCAGAGTGTGCGTTACGTGCCGAAAATCCTGAATGTTGAATATTATTTTATCTGGGTCGAAACTTCGAAAATTCATAACTCGGTCAATTTTTATCAGATTAGGCTCATATTTTTACACAAGGTCACAGACTCAGAGATCTACAACTTTTCATCAAAAGTCGAGACCAAATTTTGCTCCGATCAATACCAGTTTTTTATTGAAGAACGTGTCAGAGTCGACACTGGAGCCCAAAATAAGTTTGTCTGAGCTGAAACTTCAAAAATTAATAACTAATTCACCGTTTATCCGATTGAGCCCATTTTTGGACAGGAGTTAGTTATCGATGTCAGCTACATTTTTTTTCACATCTCAACTTCAAAAATTGCACTTAAGCCACTGAGATTTAGCCTGGAACGTGACGGACTCAAGTGAACATTGGAGGCCCAATTGCACATTCAAAGCCCATTTTTTTCTCTCTAATTTCTATTATATAATCTCATTCTTTTCACACAAACAAAAAGAGGGAAAAAAAGCTTTTGCCACAACGCTGCCAGAATATCAAATTCTTTCAAGAACCCTAAAACCTTGAAATCCTTATTACAAACCTCCATCTCACTACAAACAAGCCATCCCTGTTACAAACCCACATCTCACTGCTTCTCCAGTAAGGGTAAGGCTGGCTTGATCTCCATGATCAAAAGGACATAAAAGCATTCATATCACTACTTCTCCAGTAAGGATAAGGCTGATTTGATCACCATGATCAAAAGGATATAATCATTCATACATGCCATATCGGTTTTAACATTAAATTTTTTCATATATTGGCTTTATTTGTATTTCATGATATATAGTAATTTATTTAATGTATTCATGAGATTCAACACTGCAGATTTAGACAGAGTCCCATACAGATTCATTACAGAACGTTGAGGTCAAAACACAAATGGTCAAAACAGAACAGCCAACACATGATACCAATACATAGCGAGGCAGACATCTTGAGAAGGTTAAGGGCGTGGATTCAACAACCACCCCTATTAGTTTTTATTTTCTTCCTTTCTATTTATCATTTTACCTATTTTTATTATTTCTGTTTAAAACCTTTTTTTTCTTCATAAAACTTAACATTTTTCACAAACCTTTGATTTTTTGTAATAAACTCGAATAATTAATTTTAGGTTTTAATTTAATTTTAGGTAACTTTAATTGTTTTGTAAATAAATTAAAATTAATTAGAACAATTAGGATTTTGTTTCTAACTTAATTCCATTTTCTTTTTTCTTAAAATAACAAAACACAAAAATAGGCCATTTAATTATTTTTTTAAACTAATTTAATTACTAATTAATTTTGTATTTAATTTTAAAAAAACCTAATTCTTTTTTCTTAGAAATAATTAAAAACAACAAAAAATAATTTTTCTTTCGATTAGATTAGACGGGGTCAAAACCCTAATTCTCTCTCGTTCTTTATTCGCGCGCGCTTTATTTTATTTTACCTTATTAATGTAATTGCTCACAAGTTGTAATAGATTAATTAGGACCTTTTTACTTTCATTTATCGTTTTTTTTAAGGGTTTGTTTTTGGCTATGTAAATACCTGAAGCCTTGTAATAGCTTAGCTTATTTTCCGCACTTTAAATTCCGCAAATATAAACTGCCTAGATGTATGGCTAATAGGATTGTATGGCTAGAATGTCTGGAAAATTAAAACGGTAGATCACCTAATGTGCAAAGATTAAATAACTGAAACAAATCATATGCACATATTCACTCCTAGGGTACTCCTCACTTGGTTGCCTCAGAAAACAATGGTCATGTCCCTCGAACGTAGGGATACCCTTAGCAAAGACCCTCGGTTAAAATCATCATAAAGATCATGGTCCCTCGATGTCCCTCGAAGTTGCCTACGGTATATGATCTTGTCCCTCGATGTTGCCTACGAATATATGATGACAGTCCCTTCGAAATGCTAAGGTATTTTTACATGTTGCCTTCAATGACCATTATGTCCCTTTCGAATTGACCTTTACAAACTCCAACGACGGTGCTACCTATTTCTCAATAATGGGATAGCGTTGTCTAAAGGGAAACAAGAACAGTCTTTTTTTGAGTAGGTAGATAACTGTTAGGTACTTGCTCAAAACAACAAATCTTTTACACAAACACTTTCATAACAAAGTTTTTCAAAAACAACTTCGTAACAGTCTTGAAGACAGAAGCAAGGGTTAAATCGAAGTAAAACAAAACTTTTCAAATCACACAAACACAGAAGCAATTTTGAAAATGATGAGCAAGTACCTAAGAGCCCGTAGAAAACTACGGATAGAGAGGGTGCTAATACCTTCCCTTTCTATAATCTACCCCTCGTACTCAAAATCTCGAAAAAGGAATTTTTCTATGCTTTTTTCCTTTCCAGTTGGATAAAATAAAAGTCGGTGGCGACTCTTGCTTATCGCAACATTTGCGAATACAAAATGCAAACCAGTATTAACAGTCGGTTCTGCCACTGTATCACACCTTGCTATGGCACAGTCCTGCAACCAGCTGCCACAACGCTCCAAATTGCTGCTCACCCAATCCACGCCTTCATTTTCTCAAACCCCATATTTGCATCAAATTGGCATACGAAAATTGTGACTAAAAAGCAATGGAACAATATACCAATAAGGTTTGAATCCCTTTTGTTTTTCCCCCCAAAACCACAACAAACCTATCTATAAATACTTTGCTCTATCACACGTTCAAGGGGCTGGCTTTTGGAAAGAGAGAACTATCAAAAGAGAAAAAGAAACTTGTGAAACCCTTCATAAAAATCCATATTTCCCAAACAAAAAACCAAACCTTTGTTCTTCCCTTTGAATCAAAGAACTTGGCATTTTCTCTTCCGTTACTCTTACTGATTCCAGAACATCCAAAGGATGCCACTAAAAGCTCCAAGCCTACGCTCCAGGTTCAAGGTAAGTCTTTCTGACTTTGCTTGTTTTTCATTCAGAACATCATTAAAAATGTAAATATCCTAGTATTGATGTTGTTCATATCATTGCATAAGTAGAAAAACTGTGGATCAAAACTTCTTGATTAAGGCTAGGCTCAGAATCAGGATTAGAACTTCTATGGACTGTTGTGTTGTTAACCTTCTGATTTGTTGTTTAAATTGTTGATGTGCTGATTAAGTGTTAAAATATGGCATTAAAACTTCTGATGTTCATTCATAGTTTTAACATACAAAACTTCTATGATTTTTCTCACTGTTAAACACACACAGAACTTCTGAGTTCTCTTCATTATTTTAACACACAGAACTTCTATGATTTTCCTCACTGTTAATACACACTGAACTTTTGATGCTTACATGCTGATAATGCACTGAATTACTAATGTTCACTCATGGGCTCAGCATAATACAGAACTTCTGATGATTCACTCATTGTTTTAACACAGCACAAAACTTCTGAGTTCTCCTTACATGTCAAATACACTGAACTTCTGATGTTTCCACTCGCTGTTTTCAAACACTAAGAGTTTCTGATTTTTACATGCTGATAATGCACTGAACTGCTGACATTTACTCACTCTTTTAGTGTAATACTGAACTTCTGACTTGTGGCCCACTGTCTGAATACCACCCAGAACTTCTGTGGTTTCCCTTTAACGTTTCTTGCAGGACCTCAGAGTTTACCAATCCAGAACTTCTGATTCCACTGACGTCTCATGCTGAGTCATAGCGCTCATGGCTTCAGAACTTCTTATCCTAGTTGTTCTTCTTGCAGCAGCACGCTGTTTCTATCTTGCATTTATTTTCCTTTTCATCATTTTTAACATTAACATAAAAAACATAAAAATATTTTCCTTTTAATTTATTTCCTTAAGACAAAAAAAATTTCTAAACAAGTCCATTTCTTTCTTATATAATGTATTTCAATATGGTTGTAATAGATAATTAGGACTTAAATTCCTTGCAATCCCCATTCATAAATATGTACCCCCATCCCCTAAATATTGTAATAGCGTAGGATTTTACATTTCCGCACTTTTATCGCTTTAAAATATATTGCTAGTAAATAGGATGTATGGCAAGATAAAATCAACAATTATATAACCCTAATCAAAGATTAAATTCATGCAAATCAAACACACTATTCACACATGCACCTTTAAGGTTAACTCCACTTGTTGCCTAAAAAATGGTCATGTTATGCATGTGGGGTGTCTTAGCAAAAACAATCGAAATACAAGATCACAGTCCCTCGATGACACTATAAATGTTGCCTTTCAAAATGATCTTAGTTCCTTAAAAGGAAATGCTAAGATACCTCACAACATTGCTATCATGGTTATACGATGACCAACACCCGTCCCTTCATATCCAACGATGGGGATTCTTACCAAATCAATGGTAAGATAGCAACATCTAAAGGAGGAGGAAAAGCACATCTAAGACCTTTTGAGTAGGTAGGTTCGCTCTCAGTTACTCGCTTGCTCACAACAAAAACACTTTACACACCTCACAAACACCTCTTTGAACTATTTTCGAAACAAACACATTGTATGCGTTCTTATAGAAACAAGAATCATTACAAAGTTATATTTTCAAAATACTTTCTGTTGTACCCCAAAATTTGCCCTCCCATATTCTTCAAGGTTTGCTAAGATCATGCTTCAAAATCTCCCAAGGGTTGCACAGTCCAATTGCCTCCTAACAGTCAAAAATTAGGGTTTTGGTGCTGGCAAAGAAATTGAAGTTTCCAAGGGTCCAAACAAGTCCCACATGCCTACATACATTGTCAAGCATCCATATGCCAAGTTTCAAGACTCACAGCACCAAAGTGTACAGTCAAAAACCCTAATTGCTTCACAGTCAACTGCATGGGCAAAATGGTCATTTGACAGTCAAAAGTCAAAAATTGTGGTAAACATCTTATTTTGAAGCCACAAACATCATTTGATCAATTCTTGATCATGATTTCACAAGCATGGCTCAAAAAGTCTCAAGATGCAAAAGTTTCTATTTTTGGACAGTTGAAAAAGTCAAGTGCAAATTGACCAGGGCATAACTTCCACATGGTTTATCAGAAAAATTCCATCCAAATCTCATTTTGAATAGGATGACATTTCCTACAACTCGTCTTCACACTTCAAGTCCAAGAAATTCTCTCACAAAAAGTTATCAATCTCAACATTATAGGTCATTTTCAAAAGTCAACAAAAAGGCACTTTAAGTCAAAGACCATAACTTGCTATTGGTAAATCCAAATGACATGGGACCAAAGGCATTGGTTAGAGGACTTCAATACCTTTCCACAATGTCCAAGAACATGATCAAATCTTCAAAATTGAACAAGATATGCCTTGTAGAAGTTTGGAAATTTTTGGGAATTTTGAAAACTCAACTTTGCACAAAAGGGTTCAAAATTGCTAATGGGCCTCAATTTCTTCCATGAATCATTACCCAAAGGCCATGCACGACCCATTGACCTCCAAGGGAGTTATTTTCTCATTTTTAATTAATTATTTGAATTTTTATTATTATTAATTCACTTAATTAAAATTAAATATGAAAAAATAGCAAATAATACCTTTCAAATCTTTTTGTGCAGAGAATTCACTCATTATATGCTCAATATTTCGTGCATCATCCAAAAAGGAAAGATTCTACATGATTGGCAATGATTGGCATAAAAAAGGATTGAAAAATATTGAAATTGATCTCATTGAAAATCCAATCTCCAAATCATCAATGCATGGATTATAGGCTGGTTTTTTTAACCTAATTCATTCATATACATATGTACAATTGAAACCTAAAGGATTAGACACAGAAGTTGCGCTGAAAAACCAAGAACAACATTGCACTTTTTTCATAAAATATTGAAAACTGAAAACCTAGTTAGGAGAGGTTTCAAGGCTGCAAAAGTATTCCAAAACCTTGCCAAGACATCCAGGAAGCATTTGCAATCGAAACCAAGCCTCCACGCACAGAGAATTGGTAGAATGACATCATACTTTTCTTGAAATTTTTCATAATCGTGTTTCAGTTTCCATGCATCATTTATGACTTTTAACTGTTGATTTATACTAATATGAATGTGCTGAAGCTAATGGTGCCCTTTGATTGAACTAATAATGCCTGTATAGAAAGTTGCCATTGACGCTTGCTAGGGTTTCAGAAGCTTGGAATTGGGGGTTTGCACATACGAAAAAATTGGACAACCAAACCTATTCCATTGAAATCAGGACATCAAGACGAATCGAACTCACACCTCGCGCCTTTTTTATAATTGCCCATGCTCTAATCGTTATTTTTGTGCATTGTAGTTTGTGGGGGTTTAAAACCCCCGCTATCTGTTTCATAATTGCAGAAAAGATGAGGAAGAAGGTGGGTGTGGCTCATGATGACTGGCGCGTTTGAATTATGGCGCGTTGTATATCACTAAGTCTTGTTTTGTATTATATTGTCTGCTTGCCAATACCTATACAACACGCGCATGGCTCAACTGGCAATTGATACATCTGGTAAACGCTGGGACCTGGGTTCGATTCCCAGGTCCCCTATCATATTTCATGATTTTTTCTATAACATGCTTCCATGCAGTGCACGTCCCAGGGCTCATCATACATCCTCAAGCATTCGTTTGCCACGTAATCTGAGTAATCAATCCAATGGCCACCAAAGCAGTCCACCATGCACGCTGGTCAACCATTCCATATGCAACCACAAAAAGTCAAAAAGGGCCTGGATTGCAGTGGGCCAAATTGCTTCATAAACCTCCTCTAGGGGCCTGATACCCCATGGTTTGTTCAATTTTCAATTTTTATTTATTTTTCCTTTTATTCTTTTAATTGTTTTTTTAATTAATTGTTTCCTTTAAATTGCACAAAATAATTTTGATAATAATAAAACCAGAAAAATCAAAACTAAAAATATGTTTATTTAATATTTAATTCATTAATATTTTTGTAAATAAATCTTTAAATCATAAATTTAGTTAAATTAGGTTTTAAAATTTAAATGTTTTTCTTAATAACTAAAATATGTAGAAATTAGGTTTTTAGCATTTTTATCTTTTTCTTAATAAATAATTTCTTCTTCTTATTACTATTAATTATTAATTATTTTGTAAATATCCATGTAATTAATTAACTAGTGTAAATTAGGTTAAAACTTGAATATTTTTCTTAAATAATTAAAAACAACTTAGAACTAGGGTTTTATTTAACTTCTAATTTTAATTAATTTTCTTTTCATTAAATACCAAGACAAAAAAACCTAAAAACATTTCTTTCTTTTAATTTAATCATTAATTAACTTTTAATTTCAATTTAATCTTTAAAGGGTCCAACGCCCTCGAGCATTCGATTCTAATGTCTTTTCGCGCGTTTGTTCTTATTTTTCGTTTTAAATATTATGTAATTGCCCAAGCCTTGTAATAGTAATTAGGAATTTGTTTATTTTATGCATTTTTATTCAAAACGGGTCTTTGTTAATTTGGCGATGTATAGACCCGCGCCTTGTAATAGCGTAGGACTTTATTTTCCGTACTTTAATTTCCGCACCCTTAAGACTGCTAAACTTTGCATGAAAGAATGAATGGCCCAAATAAAATCAAAGCGTAGCTCACCAAATGCATGACAAGATAAAACATAACTGAAAACAATACACAAATTAACACACCACTCTTAGGGTACGCCTCACTGTTGCCTTGCCCCTCGAAACGTGGTCGTCGAGTATAGGACGTTTTAGTAAGTCCTTATGTCCATGATCTATGGCATAGGGGTAGCTTCTAAGGTGTCCTACTGTTGCTCTAGTGACCACACTGTCCCTACAAACGAATTGACCCGAACACCTCCAACGGTGGTGCTACCTACCTCTCAATGGTGGGATGGCACTACCTTAAGGACATTTACACAGCCTAATTCCTTAGGGTAGGTAGATGACTCATAGATACTTGTTCTATTCAAAAACGAATCAAAACTCTTTTCACACCGACACTTTTCAAAAAGCTTTCAAAACCAGTTTTCAAACACTCTTGAGGACTGATACAAGAGTTATTTCGGAACTTTCAAAGAAACTTTTTCAAACCCGCTCACAATTGAAAAGCAAACATTTTGAAAACACAAATGAGCAAGTATCTATGAGCCCATGGATAACCATGGATAGAAAGGGTGCTAACACCTTCCCTTTCTATAAATCTACCTCTCGAACCGAGAAACTATCTCATAAGGAATTTTGCTGTGCTTTTTTCCTGTCCATGTTGGAGAAAATAAAAGACGGTGGCGACTCTTGCTTACCGCGACATTTCGCGAACCAGCGTTAAACAATCAGTTCCAAATCCACCGATCACAGAACTGGCGACTCTGCTGGGGACTCTTATAAAAGTGAGGTGTACCTTAGGACTAAGATCACTTGTGTTTTCAATTGTCTGAATTGCTTGCTTTATTATTGTGGGCATGTCTTGGGAATTCTATAGATCCTAACCCGGATTTGGGGGATACCTTCTTAGAAAGTAGCAACAAGGCTGTGAGGGAACTGTGCGGGGTATACCGACATGGTTGAAGCAGTCTGCTACGTTGATGTGGAACTTTGGTGTGTACTGGTAACCCTTGAGTCCAGTCAAGAAGAGTACGGGGCCGCCGCGTGGTGTCGTGAAGCATCAACTGACCTTAGGAACCTTAATTGAACCATCTTGGCCTCTTTAGGGTAGTGAGATAACTGACTTTGGTGCAGTCCGAGGTTGGTTCATACTTGATACTACACTCAATTGAGGGTTGTTTTCTTAGAATATTTCGGTCGCTAGTTCAGTGGCTAAATCGAAACAATGAACAATGAAAGCAATCCAATGATATTGGGACCCTTAGAACCCGGTTACTTCTGATGAGACAGGTTGAGCCCACCAACTTCAAGAGGGTAATACCCAGACCCCATGCTGGCCTAAACTCTAAGGGCTTCTCTTGTGTGACTTGTGTGCCTTCCAACTTGACTATTTGCATGCTTGTTATCTGACACTTGAGTTTCTTGCAGGTTTTGTTTATAGTCCTTAATCTGGACTCATAACAGGGTTTACATATATCACTCCATGCATAGCATAACATCATACCATTGCATACATCCTACATAAGGACTAATCCATTTCAAGGATCTCAAGGGTCTATGATGCAGGTCATGATGAACCAATTATCCAGCAAGGGGCAACGGGGATTTATTTTCCGCTAGCCAAGGTTGTCAGGGGCTATGATCCACTTGATATGGTGAGCCTGGACCCTTGAAGAAGGACTCTCAACAACATGAAGTTCCTTCAATCAAGCTACCGGATTCAAATTCTAACAATTTTTCTTGTCTACCCCGCGAGATCCTTGAAAACATTGCATGAATACATACATATCATTGCATTACAGGTATCCCTTTTACAGGTTACTTATCTTCTCCGCTGTTTATTTCAGCTCGCCATCATGAATCCTGAATCATCTACTGAGCAATCCATCAAGGCTCTCCAGGCTCAGAACGCCCAGTTCCAAGAGTTGATCATGAGTTTGGCCCAGGGGCAACAAGATCTGAAGACTCTGCTCTCGAAGAAGAAGAAGAAGAAGAAGAGGACGGTGTTGTTCAACCCTAGACGCAAATCTGGGAATGGATCACAAAACGAGGTTGAGCCGACTACCCCATCTGTTGGGAAAGACAGTCCCCAAGAAAGGGAGGTTCCTAGTCCAGTGGTCTCCGACAACGAGACCGATTACAATGACGAGCAGTACCCTCCAGCTGAGGACAGGTATAAACAGTTAGAAGACAGGCTAAGTGCTATGGAAATACAAAAAGTGCCCGGCCTGGACTTCGAAGATCTAGGTCTGTCTTCTGGGGTGGTGATCCCACATAAATTCAAGGCACCTGCCTTTGCCAAGTACGACGGGTTATCCTGTCCTAAGCTGCATCTCAGGTCTTACACAAGGAGGATCCAGCCCTACACGGCTGACAAGAATTTGTGGATTCACTTCTTTCAGGATAGTCTGTCGGGAACTCAACTCGACTGGTTCTATCAACTGAATGGAGCCAACATCCGCAGCTGGGAGGACTTGGCCACTGCATTCTACAAGCAGTACCTGTACAATGTCGACCTCGCTCCTACACGTACCCAACTCCAAGGTATGTCGCTAGGATCAGGAGAAGGCTTTAAGGAGTACGCCCAAAAATGGAGAGACCTTGCTGGAAGGGTACAACCACCTCTGACTGATCGGGAACTTGTCGATATGTTCTTGGGGATCCTGTCTGGGCCGTTCTTCAACCATCTGATTGGGAATTATTCTGCTGGGTTCACAGATCTGATCTTAACCGGGGAGAGAATTGAAGCTGGTATCAAACCAGGAAAGATTCAAGAAGCTGCACCTGTTGATGCTCAGAAAAAGCCCCACAGTGGGAAGAAAGAGTCCAATGCTATACATGGTAAAAAGGGTCGTCATGATGTAGGGGCAATCCAGATCTCTGATCCCGCGCCTGTTTAACAAAGAAAGAGAAATAGGCGTAGGATAAAGTATCAAGATAGGAAGTATACTGACATCAGCATGCCTTTGTCTCAGGCACTACAACAATTGCTGAAGGCAAAACTGATCACACTAAAGGATCCTCCCCAAAATCCTGATACTTCTTCTCCCAAATACAACCCGGGTGCGAGATGTGCCTACCATTCTGACAGTCCCGGACATGACACCAACGACTGTTGGACCTTGAAGAACAAGATCCAGGATTTGATTGACGCCAAGGAGGTCAAGTTTGAACACTGATCCTACACCAAGTCATCGAGAATATCTTTTGTTCATTCGAATGTTCAAGTTGTATTTTTCTTTGATTGTTCAAACATTTTATTCATTTCAAACTTTGTTATTTCATTAATGCATTACACGTGTCTGTTTTGAAGTAATTATGTTTACTATGCTTAAAACTGTTTTCATATTTTTGTGATGTTCAACGCTCGGTTAACAATTCTAAGCCTCTTGAGGGAGGATGACGAAAACGATACCACGATCTCTACAGTATGTTTTTGAACGGACCCCTCTAATGAGGTACAGGCATTGTTTCAATTCCTAAACACTGGAGTAATAAGGAAGATAATCCCTCGTCAACCCCTTTGAGCTAAAGAAGTAGGAGTTTTTCTTTTCGAAAATTAAAACCCTTAATCATAACCTGGGGCAGGGTAGTTCTCTCAGTTGATCCAAGTGCATAACGAATGGCACCAAAGAGGTCCTTACAAAACAAAAGACAATGATGGTTCCGAATAATCATAAAGACAGGCAGTCATTACCAAAACAAAACAAAAACTAAAGCCCAATAAGTCAAAACCTATGAAGGAGACTTACAAAACTGGGGCATCCCGCTGACTGTAAATACAAAAAGAAACAGTTCAGGCAAAAAAAATAGGGATAACGAAATCAAAAAGAAAGAGATCCTACAAACCCTCAACAAACAAAAAATGACTGCCTATTCAAAATAAACTGTCAACATCCGAACCATCACCGGAATATCAGGATAAAGACTCAAACAAGGTCTAACGCACGATTAGCTGAGTTTAGGTTTGAAGAACATCACGAAGAACGGGTGGGTACAAATAAAATTTGAGCCTTTATCCTTTGTTTCTTAAACCGTGAACCAGGCCACGTTACAACCCTTAAAAGTCCTAGCTGAAGCATGGGTTAGTTCGAAAGCATACTGTTACGAAAGGTATCCTGACTCCTTAAGGCCTACGGTAAATACGGAGTTGACATCACGTTTTACAAACATTCACTTGTTTTAGGAAAAAGAATGCATTTTCAAAATCTTCAAGACAGACATAAGCTTTGCATTTTTGATATAACATTGTTTGCATATAACTATTTGTTTGAACAGCAGGAAAATTCGCACGATGAATACCTAGTGAACAAAAGCACTTCCAATCAAGGGGCAGACGTGATTATTGTCCATCATCTGGGGCAATTCAGTCAAGATTCGGAGAATCTCTCAAAATGCCAAGATAACCAAGGGCAAATCTCCGCCTAAGTCACTTGGGGCATTGGACAGGAATTCCAGCAACAAATCTTGCACGATCAGACATCTTCTGGTAGTATGGCAACACAACACTATCAACAGGGGCATCCCCCTACATTCTGAGAGCGTGGACATAGTTGAAAAATACTACGCAAAATCAAAGACCCGCTAGGTTGACATACCTAGGCAAAAATAAGGGCTTCCCGACGAACCAAAAGGGTTCGGGCAAAAATAAGGGATGAAAATGAAAAAATCTGTACACCCGGCAAGTCGAAAACCTGAAAAGGAGGCTTGGGCAAAAAAGGGTATCCCGGTGGACTGAAAACCCGAAAGGGCGGTCCAGGCAAAAATTATGGATCAAAGCGTACAACTAGGTCCTGGCATCTCGTCACCTGTCTACCAGAAGATTTGTCAATTACCCCCACAGGTGCCTTCTCCCACTGAAATAGGGGCAATAATGAGTTGTCTAAGCGATCTAATTGCTTTGTCCACCAAGGTACAAAGGTAGGTTCGGTTGAAAAACATGACCAAGATATCTTAATTCCCCAGAGAGTGAGCCAGCAAGTCAGTGATACTCTCCCCAAGCAGAGTTAGTCCACTATCAACCTCAAGGAAGTTGGATTATCCCCCGCGGATCTCAACATTCCCCAACGGAGTATACAAACATTCTTAACAAGCATCCCCGACAGTCTTGATCTAAGATTGTTCCCCGGCGGAATACCAGACATTCGGTGGAGCCACTTCCCCAGTACATCTCAAAAAAAAATTTCCCCAGGAGAGTCCAGTCCAAAAGTTTCCCCAGGAAAGTGGAATCCATATCCCCAGCAGGTCTTAAAGCTTATCCCCAATAGATTCTGGAAGCTTGTCATCCGCATAGTACGAACGCTCCCCCGGCTTTATTCAAAGTTTATTTCCCCACCAGGATATAACTGGGTTATCCTCAGCCAATTGCCACGGAGAGATCGTCCCCGGCGAAGTCTTCCTATCCCCAGCGGAGTTCATCAGATCTCCCAACATGACTTACCAATGGAATCCCCAGCGGAGCTATCATCAACCTCAGCGAAGTATTCCTCTCCCCACAGAGCATTCCCCGCAGAGTAATCTATTCGCCAAGTTTGTTCCCCAACGGAGTCATCTTCTTCTACCGGTATTCTTGCAACCATCACCCCCAGCGGAAACAGAGCTCTACTCTTCCATATCAGCCCAGGATTCAACTTCCCGGCACCCGTCAAGGATTTATTTTCCTAGACGAAAATACATTCATAAACATCACCTTGTCATACATTATGATACATGCATACACGCATCGTATCACCCCAATCTCATTTATTTTTGAGAACATCATGACATCATGCATGTCATACATTATGACATTGCATACAACTAACTTGTTACTTTTTCAGGAAAAGAACGATCAACAGATAAAAGTCTTTACCTTTTGAAGTAGAAGACGTCCAAGATTCCTTCATCATTCTGTTGAGGTAGTAATCACCCAAAGGTTCTCTCATCGTCCCGTTGAGGTAGTAATCGCCCAAAGGTTCTCTCATCGTCCCGTTGAGGTAGTAATCGTCCAAGGTTCTCTCATCGTCCCGTTGAGGTAGTAATCGCCCAAAGGTTCTCTCATCGTCCCGTTGAGGTAGTAATCGTCCAAGGTTCTCTCATCGTCCCGTTGAGGTAGTAATCGCCCAAAGGTTCTCTCATCGTCCCGTTGAGGTAGTAATCGTCCAAGGTTCTCTCATCGTCCCGTTGAGGTAGTAATCGCCCAAAGGTTCTCTCATCGTCCCGTTGAGGTAGTAATCGTCCAAGGTTCTCTCATCGTCCCGTTGAGGTAGTAATCGCCCAAAGGTTCTCTCATCGTCCCGTTGAGGTAGTAATCGTCCAAGGTTCTCTCATCGTCCCGTTGAGGTAGTAATCGCCCAAAGGTTCTCTCATCATCCCGTTGAGGTAGTAATCGCCCAAAGGTTCTCTCATCGTCCCGTTGAGGTAGTAATCGCCCAAAGGTTCTCTCATCGTCCCGTTGAGGTAGTAATCGCCCAAAGGTTCTCTCATCATCCTGTTGAGGTAGTAATCGCCCAAAGGTTCTCTCATCGTCCCGTTGAGGTAGTAATCGTCCAAGGTCCTCTCATCGTCCCGTTGAGGTAGTAATCATCCAAGGTTCTCTCATCGTCCCGTTGAGGTTGTAATCGTCCAAGGTTCTCTCATCGTCCCGTTGAGATAGTAATCGTCCAAGGTTCTCTCATCGTCCTATTGAGGTAGTAACCGTCCCTGATTCATTCATCACATCATTATCAACAAAAACCTTTTGAATTACCAGACCTGATTCCTGTATCTTGCCAGGGTGCGTCTGAAGAGTTTGAGGATCCGATTCCTGTATCTTGCCAGGGTGTATCTATTGACGACATTACCAGACCCGATTCCTGTATCTTGCCAGAGTGCGTCTGAAGGGTTCGAAGATCTGATTCCTGTATCTTGCCAAGGTGTATCTGTTGACGACTAACATTACCAGACCCGATTCCTGTATCTTGCCAGGGTGCGTCTGAAGGGTTCGAAGATCCGATTCCTGTATCTTGCCAGGGTGTATCTGTTGACGACCAACATTACCAGACCCGATTCCTGTATCTTGCCAAGGTGCGTCTGAAGAGTTTGAGGATCCGATTCCTGTATCTTGCCAGGGTGTTGCTGTTGACGACTAACATTACCAGACTCGATTCCTGTATCTCGCCAGGGCACGTCTGAAGAGTTTGAGGATCCGATTCCTGTATCTTGCCAGGGTGTATCCGTTGACGACTAACAGTACCAGACCCGATTCCTGTATCTTGCCAGGGTGCGTCTGAAGAGTTTGAGGATCCGATGCCTGTATCTTGCCAGGGTGTATCCGTTGACGACTAACATTACCAGACTCGATTCCTGTATCCTGCCAGGGCACGTCTGAAGAGTTCGAAGATCCGATTCCTGTATCTCTCCAGGGTGTATCTGTTGACGACTATATTCTCCGGACTCGATTCCTGTATCTCACCAGGGCACGTCTGAAGAGTTTGAAGATTCGATAACCAGCCAGGGCACATCTATATAAATAATTTTAAGATCAACTCCTATAACAGGTCAGGTAATTATTTTCTTTCTCAGGTACGCAAGTTCTCGCTAAGGAATCTCTTACGCGATCAACACTTAGATGGCATCTGTAAGCCCATCCACATACCAACGATCTCCAAATGGCATCTATAAGCCCATTCCCGACAAGGTACTGTCACACTTTCAGATGGCATCTATAAGCCCATCCCCCTATCCATCAGTCTCCAAATGGCATCTGTAAGCCCATTCTCGTCATCACACTGCTGATACTCTTCTATGTGAGTACAAATTTCTGGGCACTCTAGTGTTCAATCATCTTCCACCTTCGGATTACGAAAGGCACGCCAGCCAATCTACATCCTCAGGTCTAAGAAGATTGAACAGGGGCAACTGTTGTACCCCAAAATTTGCCCTCCCATATTCTTCAAGGTTTGCTAAGATCATGCTTCAAAATCTCCCAAGGGTTGCACAGTCCAATTGCCTCCTAACAGTCAAAAATTAGGGTTTTGGTGCTGGAAAAGAAATTGAAGTTTCCAAGGGTCCAAACAAGTCCCACATGCCTACATACATTGTCAAGCATCCATATGCCAAGTTTCAAGACTCACAGCACCAAAGTGTACAGTCAAAAACCCTAATTGCTTCACAGTCAACTGCAGGGGCAAAATGGTCATTTGACAGTCAAAAGTCAAATTTTTTGGTAAACATCTTATTTTGAAGCCACAAACATCATTTGATCAATTCTTGATCATGATTTCACAAGCATGGCTCAAAAAGTCTCAAGATGCAAAAGTTTCTATTTTTGGACAGTTGAAAAAGTCAAGTGCAAATTGACCAGGGCATAACTTCCACATGGTTTATCAGAAAAATTCCATCCAAAGCTCATTTTGAATAGAATGACATTTCCTACAACTCATCTTCACACTTCAAGTCCAAGAAATGCTCTCACAAAAAGTTATCAATCTCAACATTATAGGTCATTTTCAAAAGTCAACAAAAAGGCACTTTAAGTCAAAGACCATAACTTGAGATTGGTAAATCAAAATGACATGGGACCAAAGGCATTGGTTAGAGGACTTCAATTCCTTTCCAAATGGTCCAAGAACATGATCAAAGCTTCAAAATTGAACAAGATATGCCTTGTAGAAGTTGGGAAATATTTGGGAATTTTGAAAAGTCAACTTTGCACAAAAGGGTTCAAAATTGCTAATGGGCCTCAATTTCTTCCATGAATCATTACCCAAAGGCCATGCACGACCCATTGACCTCCAAGGGAGTTATTTTCTCATTTTTAATTAATTATTTGAATTTTTATTATTATTAATTCACTTAATTAAAATTAAATATGAAAAAATAGCAAATAATACCTTTCAAATCTTTTTGTGCAGAGAATTCACTCATTATATGCTCAATATTTCGTGCATCATCCAAAAAGGAAAGATTCTACATGATTGGCAATGATTGGCATAAAAAAGGATTGAAAAATATTGAAATTGATCTCATTGAAAATCCAATCTCCAAATCATCAATGCATGCATTATAGGCTGGTTTTTTTAACCTAATTCATTCATATACATATGTACAATTGAAACCTAAAGGATTAGACACAGAAGTTGCGCTGAAAAACCAAGAACAACATTGCACTTTTTTCATAAAATATTGAAAACTGAAAACCTAGTTAGGAGAGGTTTCAAGGCTGCAAAAGTATTCCAAAACCTTGCCAAGACATCCAGGAAGCATTTGCAATCGAAACCAAGCCTCCACGCACAGAGAATTGGTAGAATGACATCATACTTTTCTTGAAATTTTTCATAATCGTGTTTCAGTTTCCATGCATCATTTATGTCTTTTAACTGTTGATTTATACTAATATGAATGTGCTGGAGCTAATGGTGCCCTTTGATTGAACTAATAATGCCTGTATAGAAAGTTGCCATTGACGCTTGCTAGGGTTTCAGAAGCTTGGAATTGGGGGTTTGCACATACGAAAAAATTGGACAACCAAACCTATTCCATTGAAATCAGGACATCAAGACGAATCAAACTCACACCTCGCGCCTTTTTTATAATTGAACATGCTCTAATCGTTATTTTTGTGCATTGTAGTTAGTGGGGGTTTAAAACCCCCGCTATCTGTTTCATAATTGCAGAAAAGATGAGGAAGAAGGTGGATGTGGCTCATGATGACTGGCGCGTTTGAATTATGGCGCGTTGTATATCACTAAGTCTTGTTTTGTATTATATTGTCTGCTTGCCAATACCTATACAACACGCGCGCATGGCTCAACTGGAAATTGATACATCTGGTAAACGCTGGGACCTGGGTTCGATTCCCAGGTCCCCTATCATATTTCATGATTTTTTCTATAACATGCTTCCATGCAGTGCACGTCCCAGGGCTCATCATACATCCTCAAGCATTCGTTTGCCACGTAATCTGAGTAATCAATCCAATGGCCACCAAAGCAGTCCACCATGCACGCTGGTCAACCATTCCATATGCAACCACAAAAAGTCAAAAAGGGCCTGGATTGCAGTGGGCCAAATTGCTTCATAAACCTCCTCTAGGGGCCTGATACCCCATGGTTTGTTCAATTTTCAATTTTTATTTATTTTTCCTTTTATTCTTTTAATTGTTTTTTTAATTAATTGTTTCCTTTAAATTGCACAAAATAATTTTCATAATAATAAAACCAGAAAAATCAAAACTAAAAATATGTTTATTTAATATTTAATTCATTAATATTTTTGTAAATAAATCTTTAAATCATAAATTTAGTTAAATTAGGTTTTAAAATTTAAATGTTTTTCTTAATAACTAAAATATGTAGAAATTAGGTTTTTAGCATTTTTATCTTTTTCTTAATAAATAATTTCTTCTTCTTATTACTATTAATTATTAATTATTTTGTAAATATCCATGTAATTAATTAACTAGTGTAAATTAGGTTAAAACTTGAATATTTTTCTTAAATAATTAAAAACAACTTAGAACTAGGGTTTTATTTAACTTCTAATTTTAATTAATTTTCTTTTCATTAAATACCAAGACAAAAAAACCTAAAAACATTTCTTTCTTTTAATTTAATCATTAATTAACTTTTAATTTCAATTTAATCTTTAAAGGGTCCAACGCCCTCGAGCATTCGATTCTAATGTCTTTTCGCGCGTTTGTTCTTATTTTTCGTTTTAAATATTATGTAATTGCCCAAGCCTTGTAATAGTAATTAGGAATTTGTTTATTTTCCGCATTTTTATTCAAAACGGGTCTTTGTTAATTTGGCGATGTATAGACCCGCGCCTTGTAATAGCGTAGGACTTTATTTTCCGTACTTTAATTTTCGCACCCTTTAGACTGCTAAACTTTGCATGAAAGAATGAATGGCCCAAATAAAATCAAAGCGTAGCTCACCAAATGCATGACAAGATAAAACATAACTGAAAACA
Organism: Vicia faba; assembly: GCA_948472305.1. Taxonomy (NCBI): domain Eukaryota; kingdom Viridiplantae; phylum Streptophyta; class Magnoliopsida; order Fabales; family Fabaceae; genus Vicia; species Vicia faba. The sequence continues at coordinate 1,548,358,207 of OX451736.1, forward strand.
ATACACAAATTCACACACCACTCTTAGGGTATGCCTCACTGTTGCCTTGCCCCTCGAAACGTGGTCGTCGAGTATAGGACGTTTTAGTAAGTCCTTATGTCCATGATCTATGGCATAGGGGTAGCTTCTAAGGTGTCCTACTGTTGCTCTGGTGACCACACTGTCCCTACAAACGAATTGACCCGAACACCTCCAACGGTGGTGCTACCTACCTCTCAATGGTGGGATGGCACTACCTTAAGGACATTTACACAGCCTAATTCCTTAGGGTAGATAGATGACTCATAGATACTTGCTCTATTCAAAAACGAATAAAAACTCTTTTCACACCGACACTTTTCAAAAAGCTTTCAAAACAAGTTTTCAAACACTCTTGAGGACTGATACAAGAGTTATTCCGGAACTTTCAAAGAAACTTTTTCAAACCCACTCACAATTGAAAAGCAAACATTTTGAAAACACAAATGAGCAAGTATCTACGAGCCCATGGATAACCATGGATAGAAAGGGTGCTAACACCTTCCCTTTCTATAAATCTACCTCCCGAACCGAGAAACTATCTCATAAGGAATTTTGCTGTGCTTTTGTCCTGTCCATGTTGGAGAAAATAAAAGACGGTGGCGACTCTTGCTTACCGCGACATTTCGCGAACCAGCGTTAAACAGTCAGTTCCAGATCCACCGATCACACTTTCAAAACCCACATCACAAGCACACATTCAAACAAAATCAAGTGATCTAGCGAGTAACTAAGAGCCAATGGAAAACCATGGATGAAAAGGGTGCTAATACCTTCCCTTTTCATAATCTACCCCCCGAACTCAAGAAAACATCTCTAAAGGTCTTTCCTATGCTTTTTCACCTTTCCTTTTGGATAAAAGAAAATTCGGTGGTGACTCTTGCTAAACCGCAACATTTGCAAACACAAACGCAAAACCCTCAAGTCATTTCTCCCACCATATCACAGAGGGAGAGGGATTTGGGCCATGGTCGAATGGGCCATGCAGAAAGTGGAGCATAGTCGTTGGACCAGTCCTGAATAGCAGCCCCCAAGTTATTGCTTCCGGGAAGAGGTGTGACGACTTTAATACGTGCTCGTAGAATGGGGGTGCTCCTTACGGGGAGTATGTGTGACGCTCGTTGTGTTTGATTCCTGGGGAGATGAACAGTTGAGCGATTGGACTTTGAAAGATGAAGAAGTGTGATGCTCGTTGTGTTCGATTTGAGGGGAGACGAACAGTTGAGCGGTTGGCTGCGTGCTATCACAGTAGCGCAATGATATAACGACGATCCTAGGACTCCCTAGGCGTGTGCCAACTTACGCGCGGACGAGGTAATCTATGAGTAGGAGAGAAGCAGCACACTTTACATTTTTCATTCTTCTATTCTCTTGCTCGTTGCTGCTCGGCTATCGACCTACAAAGTTTCTTGTTGATTTTTATTATTTTCCGCTGTTTCTTTCATCTTCCTTCCTTCTTCAACTGGTAAGCTTTCATATTTTTCTTGTATTTGGATGATTTAGCCTTTGTTGTAGTTTAGATTTCAAAGATTTCCTCTTAGAAATACATGCGGTTAGGTTTAGGGCACTGTTTGTTAGGAAGTTCTTGGGAGAGTGTTGGTGGTATACAATGGTTCTATGGGTTGGAATCGTCGGAGCCACTATAGGTTATTCCTGGACGATCCTGGAATAATGGCGGCATTTATGATGAATCATAGATTATTCTTGTCGGTGACTTCGAGCGTTCCTGTTAATCCTAGCTTGTTTTGTAGAGGGGGAATGATTGTCTGCTAGACGCCTAAGTCAGGGATCTGGTCAGGGATAAGGTCCTCGTTTCTTAGCTCCCTTTCACTTGATTAGTGGTTGAAGGATGGTTTTGACATTGATTTTGAACTCACCTTTATCCTCTACTTTTCAGGTACTATGGCTGATAATGTTGGAGACGACCTCCCAGCCGAGACCATCGAATCTTCCCAGACTTCTACTAACGAGACGCCTAGCGAGTCGAGCTCCTTAGGGGTATCTAAGCCTGAATCGAATGACCCTGATCAGTACGTTATGGAGGAGGATGCCTAAATGGTTCCCGCCGACTAGGGGGGCTTATTCGTTCATAAGGATGATGATGATCCGAGGACTTGGGCCGCGGCAGACCCATGGGAGCATGTATCCTATTTTGTCAAGCAATTGGCCGATGTTTTCACCGAGGTGGATTCGTACTTGGACGGAGGGGACGACCAGGAGGAATGGTCGATCTAGATTCTCGAAAAGAAGATTCAGATCTGCTCGAGGTATGACAAGCGGCGGATCCCTATGTATGATATCTTGTTTCGGGAGATGGGCGTTCGTCTCCTCTTTACGGACTTCCAGGTGGCCGTTTTCAGGCACCTTCGGCTGGCTCCCTTTCAACTGCACCCGAACAGGATTGCCTTCATACGGGAATTTGAGATTATGTACAATTACTTGAATATATGGGCTACTATCCCTTTGTTCTTCTATTGCTTCAATCTTCAAAGAAGTAAGGTCGACGGTATACGTGTGTGATACGGTGGTCAGAATCGGGACGTGTTTCCCTTTTTAAGGAATTGCTGGTTTGCGTTTTGCAATTGTGTTTGCAAAATGTCGCGATAAGCAAAAGTCGCCACCGACTTTTATTTTATCCAACAAGGAAAGGAAAAAAGCACAGAAAAAATCCTTTTTTTGAGATATTTTTGAGTACGGGGGTAGATTATAGAAAGGGGAGGTATTGGCACCGTTTCTATTCGTAGTTATCTACGGGCTCTTAGGTACTTGCTCATCATTTTCAAAATTGCTTCTCTGTGTTTGTGTGCTTTGAAAAGTTTTTTTGTTTTGACTTCGATTTAACTCTTGCTTCTGTCTTCAAGAGTGTAATGAAGTATTTTTGAAAACTTTGTTTATAAAGGAGTGTAAGTGTGAAAAAGGTTTGTTTTGTTTGAGCAAGTACTTAAGAGCTAATCTACCTACTCGAAAAAAGAATCGTTCTATGCTTGTTTCCTTTAGACAATGCTATCCCACTATTAGTGAGTAGGTAGCACCATTGTTGGAGGTTTGAGGGTCAATTCGAAAGGGACGTACGTTCACTAAAGCAATGTTAGGACGTCTTAGTAATTACCCTAATGTCTTAGATCAATTATCCGAGGCAACAATATCCGAGGCAACTTTTTTGAGGCAACTTTGATCTTTGGACAAAAGGACGACCACTAAAGCATCCTATACTCAATGACCGTTTACCGAAGGCAACCAAGTGGGAGTGTACCCTAGGAGTGCGCCTGTGCGAGTGATTCAATTTCAAATTATTTATCTTTGCACATTTTAGGGTTATCTAACTGTTTTAAAGTTTTACATACATTCTTGTCATGCATCCTAATATCATACAGCTAACAGTTTAATGTTTGCGGAATTTAAAGTGCGGAAATTAAACTACGCTATTACAAGGCTTCGGGTATTTACATAGCCAAAAACAAACCCTTTGAAAATAAAGCGATAAAAGTAAAGACCTAATTAACTATTACAACTTGTGAGCAGATACAATAATTGGGTAAAAATAAAATAATAAATCGTGCGATGAAAATTAGAACGGGTGTGAACTAGGGTTTTGACCCTTTCTAACCTAATTAAAGGGAAAAAAATTTTGCTGTTTTTTTTTTAATTATTTTTTTAAGAAAAAGAATTAGGTTTTAAATTAAACACTAAATTAATTAGTTAATTAAATTAATTAATAAAAATAATTACATGGCCTATTTTGTGTTTTTATTATTTTTAGGAAAAGAAAATATAATTAAATTAGAGATAAAACCTAATTGTTCAAATTGTTTTTAAATTATTTACAAAAAGAAATTAAAGTTTACCTAAAATTAACAACCTAATTTAATTAATTTAATTTTTGTATAAAAAATAAATATCTTAAATTTAATTGGATAGAAAAATATTTTTGTGATTTTTTTGATAAAAGAAAATTAATTAATTGTGTTAGTAGAATAAATAAATAAATTAAATAAAACAAATATGGAAAAGAATAGAGAAAGAAATAATGGGCCTAAGAGGGATTTTTGGGGGTGCAGATAGCATTTATGGGCCCAAGAAGAGTGAGGTCCACGTTGACCTTTTGCATCTAGTGCATTGCTTTGACTAGGCCCCGTGGTGGTATCTCACATGCTGGCCTTCAGATCTAGCTTCCAAGAGGTCCAATGGCTGGATGATGAGGATGTATGGTGGTCCCTAGTGTTGTGTACACATGAGATTGCCTGAAAGAAAATAATATGAGAAAAGTGGGGGACCTAGGATTCGAACCCATGTCCTGAAGCGTATTGCACCTACCCTGTAACCAATTGCGCCACTTGTTTTTGTTGTATGTAATATAAACAAGAATTAATATAAAATAAACAAGCGAAATAATAGAATATTAGTGCTAAAATTCAAATGGACGAGTGATGGCTTGCCACGTCTTTGTCTCCCTCCTCTCTCCGTGGCTAAAAGGTTTGGAAACCTTTACCTGCGGACAACGTCCGTCACTACAGCCCTGCAATTTCTCAAAATCAAATACAAGTGATATAAATAACTACCAAGGCCATGAATGGACTCGTCTGGATTTGCTGATCACAATGGTGCCTCTTTCATGGCCCAATTTTTCCTAGGTTCAGAAACCCCAAAGCGAGCTTGTAAACCATAATAATGGTGAAACTTCATAAAAGCCATGAAAACACAATTAAAGAATACATAAAGCTTGCAAATGTTCTATGGATCAATAATATATGATTAATTCATGCTATCAATGCCTAAATCATACAAACAGAATTAAAAAATACATGGATGTCGTGATGGACTTATAGCGCGATATAGGGCCTGGAAACGCTTGTTTTTTATTGCTTTTGCTTGCTAGGGATCCCAGGAAGCGATTGGAATGGTCCAAGGGTCTTGAAATTGCCTCTAAGTAGGAATTCGATTCACCACTTTTTCTTGTTTTTTCCAAGTTTTATTCTTGATCACACGCCTCCTTCTCTAGCCTCTTTTGGTCTGCACATGTTCTATATGTATCAAGGACTGGATTAGGGTTCCAAAACTGATCTCAATCTTCCTCCATCAATGAATTTGATTTTGATTTGATACACCTTGAATATCTTTCCAAAAATGGCCTAATTCAATCTTTTTGTGCACCTCATGCCTTTACACGAATTTGATCTGATGCTAGCTGGACATTAAGACCTGAATCATGTAAAAAATCTTGAGTTTTCAATATTTTGGATTTTCTATGATTTGTTTTAATTTAAAATGATTTAATTCAAATAAAAATAAAAATAAATAATAAAAATAAGATAATGACAAGTGGAAAAGGCTAGAGCTCGTGGACTATGTTTCCAACTCAAAACAAGTGAAAAAGATTGGGCCCATTTGGCAAAAATTGAAGTTTTAGGCATAGTTGACTTTTGAACATTTTGCAAAAGAGGTCAACTTCACCAATCAATAACTTCCTAAATTTTGAATCTTTGGAGGTGTTATTGGACTTTTTAGAAATCTTGATATGTCCTCTAAGCAACCCTTTTGGTCTCATCTCAAGTTGATATTCCATGCTCAAGTATGAAGCTTTGACAAAAAGGTGTTTTTGTTGACTTTTTAAAATGACCTATAATGTCCAAATTCATAACTTCTTGTGAGTGCATATTTTGAAATTGGGAGATGAAGATGGATTGTATAGCATGGCATCCTCTTCAAAATGAGCTTTGGATGGGTCATTCCTCACAAAGTATGAGAAAGTTATGCTTGGTCAAAGTTGAGTTGACTTTTCCTACAAAACCCTAATTTAGCAACTTTTGGTTCTTGATGAATTATGAGCAATTCTTGATGAATCATGATCAACCCTTGATCAGATGATGAAATATACTTCAAAATGAGGATGTTGACCAAAAATCTTGAAGTTTGATTGTATGGGGGTCACAGTTGACTTTTGCCCTAGCATAGTAGATTTTCAGGCCTTTGAGCAATTGACTGAGCAAACTTCCTCTGCAAGGCTTGAAACTTGGCATGGATGATCTTGAGAACATATTAGGGAATTGGTGAGCATTTTGGATCCCTTGGAATCAAGTATCTTGATGCAACATGAAACCTTAATTTGAGGTAGACTGCCTTAGGAGAGAGCTTGTCTGGCCAACCCTTGGACTACCTTGAGCAACTTGGGGATCTTTCTTGAAATGTTTTGAGAAATATGGGAGGGAAAATTTTGGGGTACAACAGCTTCCCCTGTTCAATCTTCTTAAACCTGAGGATGTAGATTGGCTTTCGTGCCTTTCGTGATCTGAAGGTGGAAGATGATTGAACACTAGAGTGCCCAAAAATTTGCACTCGCATGAAGTGGTATCCGTCTTGCGATGTCGGGAATGGGCTTACAGATTCCTTTTGGAAATTGTTGACAGGGAATGGGCTTAAAGATGCCATCCGGAGGAGTGTCGATCGCATAAGAGATTCCTTAGCGAGAGCTTGTATACCTGTTGTTGAGGAAGATTCTGCTGAGGAATGTTGATCTTTGTCTTGAGAGAAATAGAATTTTAGGAGCTTCAGTCGTCCGTTATTCTACTGGGGTATCATCTCTGTTGAAATTTAGGAACTTTGGTCGTCCGTTATTCTACTGAGGAATCACCTCTGTTGAATTTTAGGAACTTCGGTCGTCCGTTATTCTACTAAGGAACCATCTCTGTTGAAATTTAGGAACTTCGGTCGTCCGTTATTCTACTTAGGAATCATCTCTGTTGAATTTTAGGAACTTCGGTCGTCCGTTATTCTACTGAGGAATCATATCTTCGTCGAAGAGGTGAAAATGAACTACTATTTGGTCGTGATCTAGGCTTCATAGTAATAAGACCGACAACTATTTGGTCGTAATCCAGGCTTTACAGTGACTTACTGGGGAGATGAGATTAAACTTGCTATCCGGTTGTAATCTGGGCTTCGCAATCTCTCAATTCTTATCTGGTCATAATCCAGGCGTCAGAAGGAATTAAGTTGTTATTCGGTCGCATCCGGGCTTCAACTTGAATTCGGGGCACACTAATATCCGGTTGATTCCGGGCTTCTTAGTAACTGTCCATGTAAAATTGCTATTTGGTCGAAATCCAAGCTTCATAGTATCTTGTACCGTTATCTGGTTGTAATCCAGGCTTCACGATGTTTTATACCATTATCTGGTCGAATCCAGACTTCATGGTGTCCTGTACTACTATCTGGTCGAAATCCAGGCTTCACAATACCTTACTTCTTATCTGGTCAAAATCCAGGCTTCAGAAGAAATCAAGTGGTTATCCGATCGCATCCGGGCTTCCTTTTGACTGTTGGGCCTACTAATATCTGGTTGAATCCGAGCTTCATAGTAATTGGCTGGGTGAACTGCTATTTGGTCGTAATCAAAGCTTCACAGTGTCCCTCACTATTATCTGGTCGTAATCCAGGATTCAGTGTCTTGCTGAGCTGTTATCCGGTCGTAATCCGAGCTTCACGGCTTGTATTTAAGAGATATACCACTATTTGGTTGTAATCCATGCTTTGTAGTATTCTTGGTTGCTATATGGTCGTAATCCAGGCTTCACAACGTCTTCTACCATTATCTAGTTGTAATATAGGCTTCATGGTCTTGTATTGCTATCTGGTCGTAATCTAGGCTTCACAATAACTTGTTGAGCTGTTATCTGGTCGTAAGTCGGGCTTCACGGCTCGCTGGGGATTAAACTATTATCCAATCGAATCCGGGCTTCATAGCTTGATTTTAAGAGATACCACTATCTGGTCGTAATCCAGGCTTCGCGGTAGTCTGATACTGTTATCCGGTCGTAATCTGGGCTTCACAATATGCTGTAGAAATTAAGATACTATCCGGCCGGATCCGGGCTTCATAGCTTGAACTTTGTGATAATTTGATTGTATCTTTCCTAAAAGGTAAAGGTTAATTGTATGTAATGCATGATATGTATCAAGCAATGATGTTCTCAAAATAAATGTTATTTGTGTTGTATGATGCGCATGCGTATGTCATGATGTATGGACATGTAATGTTTTTTATGACAATCTCTAGCTGGGGAAAATAAATCCTGGGTTGCTGCTGGAGAGTGCGAGAAGTTGAATTCTTCGTTTCTGCTGGGGATAGTGAATGAAGATGATTATGAGCATATTCCTGCAGGAGAGAACAACTCTGATGGGGAATAAACTGACAAGGAAATGACTCTGGGGGAGAGATGTTTCTACTAGAAGATCCGTTGATTTGGAGAAATAAACTCAGATGGGGATGAATTATCGTTGCTGGCGATGATAAACTCTGTTGGGAAATGAGTTTCTATTTGTGAGAGGAATGAACTCCGTTGGGGATGATTTTCTAGTGGCGACTTCACTGGGGATAATCTTTTAGACTCTACTAGGAATAGTTTTCCAAACTCCACTGGGGATAATTTTCTAGTGTTGATGATAGATAAACTCTGGTTGGGGAGAATATTGCTGACTCATTCACAGTTGCGAGCCTCAACTGGGGAGAGTGGTGCTAATATCACTGTCTTTCTCTTACTCTGTGGGGAGTGAATGTACATTCAATCGTTTTCTCCAACTAGGTCTATCCTTATACCTGGTGGATAGAGCAACCGTATGGCTTGGACATTTTCTTGTTTGCCCCTATTTCTGATATTACGAGTAATCGTCTTTTGTTTCGCATGTAAATATTTATGATTAGCAATTAATGTCAAATGCATATATCAAAAATGAACATTGGACGTTCTCGCAGGACAAAACAGAAAAAGGAAAACAATTTGAAATTTCTTTGTGAAAATGAATTGTATTAACTTTGAAGTTGGCCTGTAAATAGGCGTTTTGTACAAGAGGTTGACGTCCTAGTAAGAGAACTCCTCCGAAATGATAGAGTTTACTCAATTTGTGAGGAAAAAAAATAAAGAAAAACATTTATGTGAACAATCCCACTGAGTTCCAACTCTGCTATCGCCTTTATATCCTCGAGCATCTCATCACTTCGCTACTCGGTTGAAGGTAGATCAGATTAATTAGCGTCGTCCGAGCTTGATAGTCGATACCGAAGTTTAATTGCAAGGTGATCCATAGTGTTACACTTTAATCCCTAATTTTTTCCTGGACCACCCTTTCGGGTTTTCAGTCCACCGTGATACCCTTTTTTGCCCAAGCCGCATTTTCAGGTTTTCGACTTGCCGGGTGTACAGATTTTTCATTTTCATCCCTTATTTTGCTCGAACCCTTTTGGTTCGCTGGGAAGACCTTATTTTTTCCTAGGCCAGTCAACCTAGCGGGTCTTTGATTATGCATAGTATTTTTTCACTATGTCTGCATTGACGGGGTGAGGAAGGTCGTCACCATCCATGGTGGTTAGAATCATAGCTCCTCCTGAGAAAATGTTCTTAACCACAAATGGCCCTTCATACATAGGGGTCCATTTGCCCCTAGGATCACCTTGTGGTAGGATGATGCGCTTGATCACCAGATCCCCAACTTGATACTCTTGTCGTCTAACTTTCTTGTTAAATGCCTTGATCATCCGCTGTTGATACGTCTGACCATGACAAATAGCAGTAAGTCTCTTTTCGTCGATTAAGTTCAGCTGATCAAGCCGGGTCTGGATCCAGTCGTTCTTGCTTAGACCTGCATCCTTCATAATCCGAAGAGAGGGTATTTGAACTTCAATGGGCAAGACGGCCTCCATGCCATATACCAAGGAATAGGGTATTGCCCCTGTTGAAGTTTGCGCTGAGGTTCGGTACCCATGAAGAGCAAACGGTAACATCCCGTGCCAATCTTTGTACGTCACCGTCATCTTCTGCACAATCTTCTTGATATTCTTATTAGCCGCTTCAACATCCCCATTCACCTTTGGCCGGTAAGGAGAAGAGTTGTGATGCTGTATCTTGAATTTCTTGCAGAGCTCGGTGATCATCGTATTGTTGAGATTTGTACCGTTATCCGTAATGATCCTCTCTGGTACACCATATCGACAGATCAGATTATGCCGAATGAATCGTGCCACGATGTTCTTGGTTATTGTAGCAAAGGAAGTTGCTTCAACCCACTTTGTAAAGTAATCAATCGCTACCAGGATGAAACGATGTCTGTTAGACGCAGTAAGTCTGGTCTCACCAATCATATCGATGCCCCACATTGCAAAGGGCCACGGAGCTGTCAAAACGTTTAGAGGAACTGGAGGTACGTGCACCTTATCAGCATAGACTTGGCACTTATGACAGGTCCAAGAATGTTGATAACAATCAGCTTCCATAGTAGACCAATAATATCCTGTTCGTAGGATTTTCTTTGACATGGTATGTCCACTGGAATGAGTTTCGAAAGTACCTTCATGTAACTCCGCCATGATCTTTTCTGCCTCGTTCTTGTCCATACATCCCAGTAAGGTTGAATCATGGTTACGCTTGTAAAGGATACCATTACTGATGAAGAACTTCGCCGTGAATCTCCTCAGAAACTTCTTGTCATTAACAGATGCACCCTCGGGGTACTTCTGGGCCTCAAGATACCTCTTTACCTCATGAAACTAGGGTTTATCTGCTACCTCTTCAGTCTCAATGTCGCAGCAATGTGCGGGTTCATCCAACCTCTCAATGGTAATCTGGGGAGCCTCATTGTCCCACCTGACCTTGAACATAGAAGACATAGTAGCTAGCGCGTCCGCTAACTGATTCTCCTCTCTTGGGAAGTGTTCAAAGGTTATCTCCTCGAAGTGTGGAAGCAACGTCAATACATACTCTTTGTAAGGAATAAGATTTGGGTGTTTCGTATCCCACTCGCCTTTGATCTGACTGATCATGAGAGCGGAATCTCCGAACACACTTAAGAACTTAATCCTTAGGTCAATAGCTGCTCAAAGGCCCATGATGCACGCTTCATACTCCGCCATATTGTTGATGCAGTTAAAACATAATCGGGCAGTAAACGGAGTATGACAACCTTCAGGAGATATGATCATGGCGCCAATGCCATTACCCAATGCGTTTGAAGCTCCATCAAAGTACATAGACCATCGGGATCCTTCCTCAGGTCCTTCATCCGGTCCAAGTTTCTCACAGTCGGCCACCAACATGATGTTCTCATCCGAAAATTTGAAGTTCATGGATTGGTAGTTGTCCACAGCCTGATGTGCCAAATGGTCTGCCAACACACTTCCCTTGATTGCCTTTTGGGTCGTGTATTGGATGTCATACTCAGTCAAGATCATCTTCCATCTCGCTATTCTTCCGGACAGAGCAGGCTTTTCAAAGATATACTTGATTGGATCCATCTTCGATATCAATAGAGTAGTGTGAGTCAGCATATACTGTCTCAGCTGGCGAGCATCCCATGCCAAAGTGCAGCAAGTTTTCTAAAGAAGTGAGTATCGGGTCTCACAGTCGGTAAACTTTTTGCTAAGGTAGTAAATAACATGCTCTTTTCGGCCAGACTCGTCATGCTGCCCCAACACACACCCCATCAAATTTTCGAGTATTGTCAAGTATAAGATCAAAGGTCTCCTTTCAACTGGAGGCATTATTTAGGTGGCTCTTGGAGATATTCTTTGATCCTTTCGAAAGCGGATTGACATTCATCATTCCATCACACCACTTGATCTTTCTTCAGCAGCGTGAAGATTGGTTCACAAGTAGCAGTCAGATGTGAAATGAATCGGGCAATGTAATTCAGACGTCCCAAAAAGCCTCTGACTTCCTTTTCTGTTCGGGGAGCTGGCATTTCCTGTATAGCATTCACTTTTGCAGGATCCACCTGAATACCTTTATCACTAACGAAGAAACCCAACAGCTCACCAGACCTCACCCCGAAGGTGCACTTGTTCGGGTTTGACCTCAGCTTATACAACTTCAACCTATCAAATAGATTCTGAAGATGGTCGAGGTGTTCTTCCTCAGTCTGGGACCTTGCAATCATGTCGTCAATGTATACCTCAATCTCATGATGAATCATGTCATGGAACAAAGCGACCATGGCGCACTGATACGTTGCCCCAGCATTCTTCAATCCGAAAGGCATGACTTTGTAGAAAAAGGTACCCCACTGCGTAACAAAGGTTGTCTTCTCCATGTCTTTGGGAGCCATCTTAATCTGATTGTAACCAGAAAAACCATCCATAAAGGAGAAAAGCTTATGTTGTGCAGTGTTGTCAACCAGAACATCAATGTGAGGCAGAGGGAAATCGTCTTTGGGACTGGCCCTATTCATATCCCTATAGTCCACACACATTCGAACTTTACCATCTTTCTTCGGCACTGGAACCACGTTGGCAACCCACTGTGGGTAAGAAGTAACAGCTAGAAAACCGGCATCAAACTGTTTCATCACCTCAGGTTTAATTTTCTCAGACATCTCTGGGCGCATTCGGCAAACTTTCTATTTCACTGGAGGACAGTCTTCTTTAGTTGGCAAGCGGTGAACCACAATATCGGTATCCAACCCAGGCATATCTTCATAAGACCAGGCAAAGATCTCAACATAGTCACGCAGCATCTGAATCAACCGTTGCTTAACACTAGACTCTAGATTTGCACCGATCTTGACCTCTTTCTTGTCTTCTTCTGTACCCAGATTTACTATTTCCACTGGCTCTTCATGTGGCTGTATGGCCCTCTCTTCCTGAAGTAACAATCTAGCAAGTTCCCCAGGCACTTCGCAATCATCCTCACCTTCGTCCTCGGCTTGGTTGATCGGACTTTCGAAGTCATAACTGGAAGTAGTAGAGTCGTTATTAGTGGGATCCAGAGCGGATGTAGACCTGTATTATGATATGTGAGTGTGTAAGACAAATAGCTGTTTTTTGCAAGATAGAAAAGAAAAACAAAGAGCGCAAAATTTGTAATGCAAGAGAACGTCCAATGCTTTATTGATGATATATGGAAATGGAAAATATTAAGCCCTCACAAACAAAGCCACGGTGTCTCGGGCAAGGCACCGGGCTATAAAGTTTCAAATTGTCTGTTACAAAACTCAAAACAAAAGTCTATTACTGTGTAATAAAAGAAACAGGCACAAATTCCTTCCCCGTCCAATTGCTTAATCTGTCGTCGGTAGTCGGGTAAATCCAGCTGTCGAAATCTGACTCTTCTACATCATCTTCAATTGCATTCACTCCCTAATCATGCTTGGGCATAGGGGCAGTTATGACGTTGGGCTTTTCCAGCGCGTCAAACTCAATTTCTTTAGCTTCAATCAAATCCTGCACCTTTTTCCTCAAGGCCCATCAGTTGTTCGTATCATGCCCTGGGCTATCAGAGTGATAAGCATAGCGGGCGTTTGGATTATACAGCGGAGAGGTGGTACTGGGATTCTTCCGAGCTTCCCTTAGAGTTACCAGGTTGGTTTTCAGTAATTGCGGTAAAATTTGAGATAAGGTCATACTGAGCCGAGTATATTGCCTTTGCGGTCTCTCTATTCTTTGCTGATTATTGCATTGTGGGGCAACAGTTGGTCTTGATATTACTACCGCATTAACTGCTTGGCGGCGTTTGAGTCGGTTTTGGCTCCTCGAGCTGTAAACTGCACTAGCTTCTTTTCTGAAAGGCTTCTTCTCTGTACTTGATGAAGCACCCTTTTGTATCTTTCCACTCTTGATACCGGCTTCAACTCTCTCCCCAGTCAAAATCAATTCAGTGAACCCCGACGATGAACTACCGATCAAATGATTGAAATATGGACCAGACAAAATCCTAAGAAACATATCCACCAACTCCCTATCAGACAGAGGGGGTTGGACTCTTCCGTCCAGATCTCTCCACTTTTGAGCGTAGTCCTTAAAACCTTCACTCGCACCCATAGACATACCCTGAAGTTGAGTACGCATGGGAGCAAGGTCGGCATTATACTGGTATTACTTGTAAAAAGCAGCAGCAAGGTCCTCCCAGTTGCGGACATTAGCTCCTTCCAATTGATAGAACCATTCAAGTTGAGTCTCTGACAGACTATCTTGAAAGAAATGAACCCAGAGGTTCCTATCAGCAGTATAGGGTTGAATCTTTATGACATACGAGCGGAGGTGTAGCTTTGGGCTGGATACCCCGTCGTACTTAGCAAAGAAAGGAGCTTTAAACTTGTGGGGGATCACCACCCCAGATGCCAAACCCAAATCTCTGAAGTCCAACCCAGGTATCTTCTGGATCTCCATTGCACTCAGCCGGTCTTCGAGTTGCTTATACCTATCCACGACAGGAGGATACTGGTCCTCATCAAAATCTGTGTCATTGTCAGAAACCACAAGACTAGGAGCCTTCCTTTCCTCTTGATTCTCTCCCCCTCCGGATGAATGGGACAAATCAGTTTCCTATCGCAAATTGTTCCCGAATCTGCGACCCATATTCAGGAGGACCACCTTCTTCTTTTTCTTCTTCTTATCTTTCAAGATGAGAGACTTCAAATCTTGTTTTCCTTTGGCCAAGTTCAGGAACATCTCCTGGAATTGAGCATTATGTGCTTGAAGAGCCTTAATGGCTTGATCAGTAGGTGTTTCAGAAGACATGATTGTTGAAATAAACAGCGAAGAAGATGAGAAACCTGTAATGGTGCCTGTGATGAGGTGCATGATAATGAAATGCGTATGAAATGATTTCAAAGATTTTGGGAGATTCAAATTTGTAAACCAAAATAAAACACACTTTATTAGATTAAACTGGTAACAATGTTTAACAAATGCCTTTAAGGCGTTACAAAAGAAATACTGAAAAGCAAATCTAAACTAGAAATAATAAAAGACATCAGAGCTCCCATGGTTGTTATCCCTTCATGCTGACATAATCGTTGATTGTCCTCTCATTCTCAAGCTACCTTGTAAGCTTCAAGATCTTCCGTTCCTGCTCATGATACTTCTCTCTGTAGGTATCCCTTTCTTCCTTTAACTGGATCCAAGATCTCTTCAATGCCCCAAGATCAGTAGGCATGTATGGATGGATGGCCGTATAAGGAACACCTTCTTCATTAGTATGCTCTACAATCACCGGCAAAACAGCTTCATATGGCATCCCCAGCTTTTGAGCACGGGCTCGAACCCACTGGAGATACGGTTGCATCGAGAGAGAAGTCTTCATTCCTAGCTCATGGGGGTCAGACCTGTTTACCCTGTCCCAAGCTCGTATAAACCTGCGGCGATGTCCCTCAACATCCCCCTTGAAGTAAAAGACAATGCCCGTAAGCAGAAGCTCATGGGGACCATCTCTCCGAGCGCGTCCAAACTATCATAAAGCCAAACAAGGATTATAGGTTATTGCCCCTCGAATTCCAAGCAATGGAACATTAGGGTATTCCTCACATCGATCAATGACGGCTACTCTTTCCATATCTTTAGTACTCCAAAGGATGTCTGTATGAGCAAGGGACATGATTCTATACGCCCAACCTACACCTTCCTCATTCTTCAATACAGATTTGGGGAGGTGTGAAATAAACCACCTCGCCAGCAGCGGTGTACAACACATGAGAGTTCCCCTTCTTCTCACAGTACGGGTATAAAGAGCATGCAAAATATCACCTAAGAGAGTAGGCACTGGGTTACGAGACATGAAAATCTTGACCGCATTCACATCTATGAAGGCATCTGGATTCGGGAACAGAACCAAGCCGTAGATGAGGAGATCCAGGATGTCTTCAAATGCTTGAAAGTCCAAACTATCCCAGAACTATTGAGCTTGATCGATCAAAAACATAGCCAAGAAACCTTTAACCCCACTCTGAATCTCCCAGTTAGATACTACATCAGCCATTTTTAGATGTAGGGTTGAAGCAATATCCTCTGGCCTAGGAGCTATCTCCAAACCTGTAAAGGGTGTCTACTTTAGAATAGATATGCCCAGTAAGTCAGAAAACTCCTCCAAAGTAGGGACTAGCTGATAGTCCGGGAAGGTGAAACAGTGATGCAATGGGTCAATGAACTGGAACAACACACTCATTATTTGCTCATCCAACTTTGAAGTGACCAAACTAAGGAGGTGACCATGTCTTCTAACAAATGAAGAAGTATCAGGAACCTTTGAAACCAACTCTCTGAGTTGAGCATGGATTTGCACGAAGTTGACTCGAATGGTATTTCTGCGCATAGAGGCCATGATCTGCAAAACAGAACAAAGATGAATCCCCTCGGTCTTTGAAATGGTTAGTCTAATGAAATATGCATGCAATGTCATGATGCATGATGTTATGATAAAACACACCACATGTATCACCGATAGCAAACATGGTAAGGGCAAACAAGTCACACAATAGCCCTTAAATTTTAGGTTGGCATGGAGTTTAGGTACTACCCTCTTGCAGTTTGGTTGGTTCAACCTGTACTAATAATAGTAACCGGGTTCTAGAGGTTCTCAATATCACTGACCATCCTCCATCGGTCATAATTCCATTCATGCAATCTTTTCTTGCAACCGGAACCATCTCGAGAGTATGGTCTCAATCAGTGTAGCATTTTGCTACTTTCTATGGCCAAGTTGGTCAACTATAGGTTCTAAGGTTAGTTGATGCTTAATGACCCATTAGCAGCCTCATACTCTCCTTGTTCCTCCACGAGGGATATCGGTACCAACTAATGTGCCACATCAATGTAGTTATTGCTTCAACCGTATCGGTCTACGCTATACAGTTCCCTCACAGTCTATTGCTACTTACCTAAAAGGTATCCCCAGATCTGGGTTAGGATCTATAGTAACTCCGATACAAAGCCCACAAAGATAAAGCAAACAAATCAAACAATTGAAAACAATATGATGAACTAATCCTAAGGTACACCCCACTTATTAATTCCCCAGCAGAGTCGCCAGTTCTGTGATACGGTGGCCCAAACCGGGACGTGTTTCCCTTTTTAAGGAATTGCTTGTTTGCGTTTTGCGTTTGTGTTTGCAAAATGTCGCGGTAATCAAGAGTCGCCATCGACTTTTATTTTATCCAACAAGGAAAGGAAAAAAGCACAGAAAAATTCCTTTTTTTGAGATATTTCTGAGTACGAGGGTAGATTATAGAAAGGGGAGGTATTAGCACCCTTTCTATCTATAGTTATATACGGGCTCTTAGGTACTTGCTCATCATTTTCAAAATTGCTTCTCTTTTTTTGTGTGCTTTGAAAAGTTTTTTTGTTTTGACTTCGATTTAACTCTTGCTTCTGTCTTCAAGAGTGTAATGAAGTGTTTTTGAAAACTTTGTTTATAAAGGAGTGTAAGTGTGAAAAAGAATTGTTTTGTTTGAGCAAGTACTTAAGAGCTAATCTACCTACTCGAAAAAAGAATCGTTCTATGCTTGTTTCCTTTAGACAATGTTATCCCACTATTAGTGAGTAGGTAGCACCATCGTTGGAGTTTTGAGGGTCAATTCGAAAGGGACGTACGGTCACTAAAGCAATGTTAGAACGTCTTAGTAATTACCCTAATGTCTTAGATCAATTATCCGAGGCAACAATATCCGAGGCAACCTTTTCGAGGCAACTTTGTTCTTTGGACAAAAGGACGACAACTAAAGCATCCTATACTCAATGACCATTTACCGAAGGCAACCAAGTGGGAGTGTACCCTAGGAGTGCGCCTGTGCGAGTGATTCAATTTCAGATTATTTATCTTTGTACATTTTAGGGTTATCTAACTGTTTTAAAGTTTTACATACATTCTTGTCATGCATCCTAATATCATACATCTAACAGTTTAATGTTTGCGGAATTTAAAGTGCGGAAATTAAACTACGCTATTACAAGGCTTCGGGTATTTACATAGCCAAAAACAAACCCTTTGAAAATAAAGCGATAAAAGTAAAGACCTAATTAACTATTACAACTTGTGAGAAGATACAATAATTGGGTAAAAATAAAATAATAAAGCGCGCGATGAAAATTAGAACGGGTGTGAACTAGGGTTTTGACCCTTTCTAACCTAATTAAAGGAAAAATTGTTTTTTTGTTGTTTTTTTTTTATTATTTTTTTTAAGAAAAAGAATTAGGTTTTAAATTAAACACTAAATTAATTATTTAATTAAATTAATTAATAAAAATAATTACATGGCCTATTTTGTGTTTTTATTATTTTTAGGAAAAGAAAATATAATTAAATTAGAGATAAAACCTAATTGTTCTAATTGTTTTTAAATTATTTGCAAAAATATATTAAAGTTTACCTAAAATTAACAACCTAATTTAATTAATTTAATTTTTGTATAAAAAATAAATATCTTAAATTTAATTGGATAGAAAAATATTTTTGTGATTTTTTTATAAAAGAAAATTAATTAATTGTGTTAGTAGAATAAATAAATAAATTAAATAAAACAAATATGGAAAAGAATAGAGAAAGAAATGATGGGCCTGAGAGGGATTTTTGGGGGTGCAGATAGCATTTCTGGGTCCAAGAAGAGTGAGGTCCACGTTGACCTTTTGCATCCAATGCATTTCTTTGACTAGGCCCCATGATGGTCTCTCACATGCTGGCCTTCAAATCTAGCTTCCAGGAGGTCCAATGGCTGGATGATGAGGATGTATGGTGGTCCCTAGTGTTGTGTACGCATGAGATTGCTTGGAAAAAAAATATGAGAAAAGTGGGGGACTTGGGATTCGAACCCAGGTCCTGAAGCGTTTTGCACCTACCCTGTAACCAACTGCGCCACTTGTTTTTGTTGTATGTAATATAAACAAGAATTAATATAAAATAAACAAGCGAAATAATAGAATATTAGCGCAAAAATTCAAATGGACGAGTGATGGCTTGCCACGTCTTCGTCTCCATCCTCTCTTCGTGGCTAAAAGGTTTGGAAACCTTTACCTACGGACAACGTCCGTCACTACAGCCCTGCAATTTCTCAAAATCAAATACAAGTGATATAAATGACTACCAAGGCCATGAATGGACTCGTCTGGATTTGCTGAGCACAATGGTGCCTCTTTCATGGCCCAATTTTTCCTAGGTTCAGAAACCCCAAAGCGAGCTTGTAAACCCTAATAATGGTGAAACTTCATACAAGCCATGAAAACACAATTAAAGAATACATAAAGCTTGCAAATGTTCTATGGATCAATAATATATGATTAATTCATGCTATCAATGCCTAAATCATGCAAACCGAATTCAAAAATACATGGATGTCGTGATGGACTTACAGCGTGATATAGGGCCTATAAACGCTTGTTTTTTATTTATTTTGCTTGCTAGGGATCCCAGGAAGCGATTGGAATGGTCCAAGGGTCTTGAAATTGCCTCTAAGTAGGAATTCGATTCACCACTTTTTCTTGTTTTTTCCAAGTTTTGTTCTTGATCACACGCCTCCTTCTCTAGCCTCTTTTGGTCTGCACGCGTTCTATATGTATCAAGGACTGGATTAGGGTTCCAAAACTGATCTCAATCTTCCTCCATCAATGAATTTGATTTTGATTTGATACACCTTGAATATCTTTCCAAAAATGGCCTAATTCAATCTTTTTGGGCACCTCATGCCTTTACACGAATTTGATCTGATGCTAGCTGGACATTAAGACCTGAATCATGTAAAAAATCTTGAGTTTTTAATATTTTGGATTTTCTATGATTTGTTTTGATTTAAAATGATTTAATTCAAATGAAAATCAAAATAAATAATAAAAATAAGATAATGACAAGTGGAAAAGGCTAGAGCTCGTGGCTATGTTGCCAACTCAAAACAAGTGAAAAAGATTGGGCCCATTTGGCAAAAATTAAAGTTTTAGGCATAGTTGACTTTTGAACATTTTATAAAAAAGGTCAACTTCACCAATGCATAACTTCCTTAATTTTGACTCTTTGGAGGTGTTCTTGGACTTTTTAGAAATCTTGAGATGTCCTCTAAGCAACCCTTTTGGTCTCATCTTAATTTGATATTCCATTCTCAAGTATTAAGCTTTGACAAAAAAGGTGTTTTTGTTGACTTTTCAAAATGACCTATAATGTCCAAATTCATAACTTCTTGTGAGTGCATATTTTGAAATTGGGAGATGAATATGGATGGTATAGCATGGCATCCTATTCAAAATGAGCTTTTGTTGGTTCATTTCTCATAAAGTATGAGAAAGTTATGCTTGGTCAAAGTTGAGTTGACTTTTCCTACAAAACCCTAATTTACAACTTTTGCTTCTTGATGAATTATGAGCAATTCTTGATGAATCATGATCAACCCTTGATCATATGATGAAATATACTTCAAAATGAGGATGTTGACCAAAAATCTTGAAGTTTGACTGTATGGGGGTCACAGTTGACTTTTGCCCTAGCATAGTCGATTTTCAGGCCTTTGAGCAATTGACTGAGCAAACTTCCTCTGCAAGGCTTGAAACTTGGCATGGATGATCTTGAGAATATATTAGGGCATTGGTGAGAATTTGGGATCCCTTGGACTCAAGTATCTTGATGCAACATGAAACCCTAATTTGAGGTAGACTGCCTTAGGAGAGAGCTTGTCTGGCCAACCCTTGGACTACCTTGAGCAACTTGGGGATCTTTCTTGAAATGTTTTGAGAAATATGGGAGGGAAAAATTTTGGGTACAACAGCGTGGATGGGTCGCCTTGAAGCATGATAACGAGAAGTTGTTCAAGGCTTACCTGGAGTCTGTTCGGTTCTTTAAGGATAAGTATATGCCCGTCCATCCTGTTTCAAGTAGGGCCATGCTAAATGTTTTCTGGCTCACCCCAACGTATGACGAGGAAGGGGCTCCCATCCTGAACAAGCAGGGGAGCACCAGAACAAGTTGGTCCGCAAGTTCCCTTTCCAGTGGACCAGGAAGCATTTAGATATGAAGCTTGATACTTATGTGTCAAAAGAGGGGCAGCTTGGTGATGAGGACTAGACCAGCTTAGACCATTTAGTAGCTTTTGTCGCGGGGACCCCTCGTGTTCAGCGTGCGGGCCGAGGAGGGAATTAAATTAAAGACAAAACTGGGGAGACCGTTTATAATCCAGGCCTGATAGGAGTTAAGGATTCCTCGAAAGCGATGACCCTGTTTTGTACTTGGGTATTTGCTTTATGTTTCAAATAATTTTATGTGCTCGACATCTATGTCCTTGTTTGCTAACTTTTAGTTGTTTGTTTATTTGCAAATAGTATGAATCCTGCCCATAAGCGCATGGCCAAGAATTTTTCCTCGAAGGCGTTGAAGGATGCCCAGGCTGGTATGGGGACGACTCCAGTGTACGGGTAAGGCAATTTTCATTGGGCCCAACTGCTGATACTCTCTCCCCCGCTCCAGTGTCCTCGAAGGTGAAAAGGCCGTGTATCGAAGGCAGCATTAATTTGACTGGTGAGAAGGGTAAGGGGAAGTACGACCTGCCTCCTTGCTGGCTATAAAGGTCCTTCTTCGAAGGTGCTACTTTGCAACTTCCTCGGGCTGAATCGCTCCACTTAAAGGGAATGGACCGCCCGACAAAGAGGGTGCCATTGGTGCAAGATTCCAGAGCCCTGGTGAGGATATTGGAGATGGAAGTTGCTTACACCGAGGGGGCGCTTCTCAAGAGGTCAAGTTGAGAAGACTGTTGGCCAAATGACTAAAGTCGAGAAGGGGCGCATTGATGCAGAAAATGCTTACAAGCTGGCCGAGGAGAACCTGGGGATATTGTCGGAAGAGCGTAAGGCGTGGCTTCTCGAGAAGAAGGCCTTAGAGGAAAAGATGGTGACTCTGACTGCTGAAGCTGCGCTAACTGAAGATAAGCCTGAAGAGGCAAAGGACCTGAAGACTCAGGTCGAGCTGATTGGATGTCTTCAGCTTGCGATGAACGACGTTCAGGCTACTTCTGAGAAGAGCTTTGAGAATGCAGTGAAGCAGCTTCGAGTTTTGAACCTTGGTGTCAATCTCAACACTTCTGGGATGGGGGTCGACTATTATGTGGGCGCCGAAAATATTTTGGTCCCTGAGTATCTCAAGGATTTTGTTGGTAATCCTGCGGGAGAGACATTTGAGATGTCGCCCGTTCCCGAGGAGGTGTCTTCGACAAATTATTGATAGTTATGTTTTATTCTACTCCGGCCTGTGTGTCGTAATAAGGTAATTTGTTTTTACGGGCTTTTTCCCGTTTATGTAATTCTCAAAAAACTGTAGTCCTTATGGCCACAAAGATATTTTGTTGGATGGGGGCCAGGGGCCTTCCTTTTTGTAAAGTTTGTACACTAGCAACCTTATTGGTCGTATGTTTTAATTTTTAACGGTGTTTGCATGTTGTGATGCGGTGGGAGAACTGACTTGAGGTTTTGCGTTTTATCGCAAATGTTGCGGTTAGCAAGAGTCGCCACCGACTTTTCTTTTATCCAAAAGGAAAGGTGAAGAAGCACAGGAAATACCTTTGAGATTATTTCTTGAGTTCGGGGGGTAGATTATGAAAAGGAAAGGTATTAGCACCCTTTTCATCCATGGTTTTCCATGGGATCTTAGTTACTTGCTTAGATCACTTGCTTTTGTTTGTTTGAAATTGTGTTTGGTGTGGTTTTAAAAGTATTTTGTAAAAGAGGCCATTCGTTTAGGCAATCTTTGTAATGATTCTCGTTCGTAAGAATGTATACAAAGGCGTTCGTCTTTTGAAAATGTTTTCAATGTTTGTAAGATGTTTTCAAAATGTGTGTGTTTCGTTTTTGAAAATAGCAAGGATTGTTGTTTGAAATAGAGCAATTAATTAAAAGCTATCTACCTACTCAAATGTATTTCTTATGTATTTTCTATTCCTTTGACATTGTTGTCTTACCATTGATTTGGTAAGCAACCCTATCTTTGGATGTAAATGGGACGGGCGTGGGTCATCGTATAACCATGATTAGAAATGTTGCAAAGTATCTTAGCATTTTGAGGGACCAAGATCATTTTGTAAGGCAACTTTTGAATAGCTTCATCGAGGGACTATGATCTTATATTTGTTTTTGTTTTGCCAAGATACTTCGCATGCGTAGCATGGCTATTTTGTTTTAGGAAACCAAGTGAAGAAACCCTAAGGGTGTTTGTGTGCATGTGTATCATTTTCATGCTTTGATTTTGTCTTGTATTTAGGGTTTTCTATTTTGCTTTGTTTTGTTCTTGTCATACAAACCCTAATTACTAATCATGGCATATAAAGCGATAAATTGCGTAATGTAAATATTTCTAAGCTATTACAAAAATTTATGGGAGGGGGGAATATAAATTTGAATGGGGATTTTCCAAAATATAAACCCTAAATAAATTATTACAACCAAATCGAATTTGTACGAATTTAGAATAAATACAATACAATATTAAAAGAAAATGCAATGCAATGTACATTAAAAAAGATTTTTGTGTCTTGTTTTTATGTAAAAGAAAAATTTAATCTAAACCTAACAATATAAGGTAAAGAAAATAATTTTTAAAAGGGGTTTAACCCTAATTATTATTTAAGAGAAAATAAAGTTTTTTATATGTATTATTTTATATATTTTCTTGTATAAAAATAATAAATAATATTGTAATAAAAATATAAAATTTTATATGTTAAAAAATAAGTATTTATCATATGAAATGAAAAAAAAAAATCAATTGAACTAAATATGTTTAATTATATTTTACAAATTATTAATAAAATGCATGATAAATATTACAAATAAAATATATTTTTTATGTCAAAAATAAAATAAAAAATAAAACAAAAGTGAAATATTATTAATTTACATTTTTTGGGATTTTTATGCATTATATATATATATATATATATATATATATATATATATATATATATATATATATATATATATATATATATATATATATATATATATATATATATATATATATATATATATATATATATATATATATATATATATATATATAAACAAAAATGAATAAATAAAAATGTATGGAATAAATTGGACCAGAGGGTGATGTAGCAAAACTGTGGTGAGAGTTAGAAAAAAACTAAAGCCCACACATGAAGCCCAAACCTGCAAAAAAGGGTCAAAAACTGAAAAGAAGAAAAATGTAAAAAAAATAAAAGTAGCGCGCAGGTTCGAACCTAGGACATGGGTCTCACCAGCGCGCTACTTTGCCACTGGGGTGGCTATACTTCCATTATCTTAAGTGAAACAAAAATAACATATTCTGAACCAAGTCCTTGCCCTGTTTCATCTTCTTCCTCAAGCTTTGGCCAGACATCCTGTAACTCTCTCATACTTCCATAAAAATGAAAATTCATAACATGAAAGTTGTAGTACTTGAGCACACGATTCCAACCATATAAGTTATGTGAACTATTAATCAAAGAACAAAGAGAATTTTAACAGCCCTAAATCTTGACCTAATAATTCTAGAAATTTCAAGTTCCAAATTCAGTTAGCACAAGTAAAATCAATGCAAGATAATGGGATGTACAGCTTCGTTATGATGAGGACTACATTTTTTATTCACAAATTGTGGCTTAAGGTTGCCTGTAGAAGGAGATAGAGTTTGAAATTTTACCTGCTTCAGTTGGAATCGTGAATGGAACTGGGATGAGTTTGATGGAGGCCTGATGCTTGCTTGAGCTTCCTTGAACTTCCCTGGATGTATCCCAACCCTTTCCTTGCTCTGAAAGTAGCTGGAACTCCTTGGCCAAGTCAAACTGCAAGCTCTGAAGTCAACAATGGAAAATGGTGGAGGAGTGATTACAGAACAGGGATGAAGGTCTGGATTGACTAGGTATCAAGTATATAAGATGTTTGAATGATTCAAACTCAAAATGCACGAGCCAAATGGAAGATGGATGTGCTTATGAAAAATCTACAGTTTGGACAGATTTTTGGTGTTTTGCTGGTTAGGAGTGTTTCAGGTCCTTGCTAAACGTGTATTGTGTTGTATAATGTTTGTATATTAGTATTGAAATGGTTTGATGTCAACCCTTTAGCAATTGTGCCTGTTTTCACCTTTTTGCTACTTTTCTTGTATTTGAAGTAAAGTGATAAGACCAAACTTCACATGCTTGTACTGACTTGCTTAGGGTTGGTATTTATTCCCTACAAGTTGCCTTTGGTTGTGGTACTTGTATGTGCCAAGGGGACAGGTCCAATGCTCAAGATTATAAAGTTTGCAAAAGTTAATCTTTTTCAAAATGGCAATGGAACCTTTTTGACATAAATGGAATTGCAAGTTGGATAATGATCCTAAGGAATGGATAGAAGCTTTGTCAACTGAGTAAGCATTTAATTAAGGAGTATGGAACAAGTTTGGGACCTGTAAATCATGGATTACCCAGCATAGCTACTGATTGCAAATTTGTTCTTCATGAAATGGCTTGGACAAAAAGTGATAAGTTGCCAACTTCATCTCTTTGATTCTCCATACTAAAAAATGATCTTGAGGAGTTCTTGGACATTTTGGCAAGCTTGCAATGTTCTCTATAATTCATATTTGA
The DNA here is from genome assembly GCA_948472305.1 of Vicia faba. Taxonomy (NCBI): domain Eukaryota; kingdom Viridiplantae; phylum Streptophyta; class Magnoliopsida; order Fabales; family Fabaceae; genus Vicia; species Vicia faba. The sequence continues at coordinate 1,548,383,554 of OX451736.1, forward strand.
AATGCATTTTGAGATAACTCTTGGAACTAGGTGGAAAATGGCCATGAAGTTGGGTCCAAAACCTGCCTAAATTAGGGCAAAATTTCACTAAGTTAATAAGTTCATGACCATGTATTCACAAATTTATATCTTGAGATCCAAGAATCTTTAGGGAAAAGTGCGTGAAGCAAAGTTGTAGATTTCATGGAGGTCTACAACTTTCATGTTGGAAACTTTCCTTGAATCATTATGCATCATGGTGAAAAAGTGTCCTAAAGTTGAGAAAAAATAAGAAAATTTTATATGCTTAGAAAATTTCTAAGTTAGGATAATTTTCAAATTCAAACCCTAATTTTCAAATTTGGATTTCTTGATGAACAATTTTCACATTTTAGAATGTTTTTATGAATTATGACCCTTGGTACTTGATTTTAACCAAAAAGTCAAAGTTTGACTTTTCAGTGTATAGTTGACTTTTGATCAGTTGACTGCAAATTTCATCTGTCAATCCAATGAATTTGAGATGTTTTTAGCCATGTAATTAAGTAAAGATGATTCCATTGAATCCTTGAAATCTTGCTTGAACTCAATTGGTCATTTGCTAGGTTAAAAATCAGAAATTGCCCTTCCTCAGTCAAAACCCTAATTTTGACCATTTTGACCTTTTGATGATTTGATCAAATTTTTGAGGAATTGTGATCCAAACTTGACCAAATGATACATGTAAGTTTAAAATGTTGATGTTGATCAAAAATTATGAAGTTTGACTGTAAATTGGCAATGGTTGACTTTTCCCCCAATACAGTTGATTTTTTAGGTCAACTTTCCAATTGACTGATCAAAAATATGGTTCAAGACTTGAAACTTGTCATGAGTGATCTTAGGGGTCCATAATGATGTTTGAAAGTCATATTAATCAATGATAGTCCAAAAATCCTTGTGCCAACTCAAACCCTAATTTTGGGTTATCAGTGCAAGATGAGATGTCCTGAGCTGACCAAACCTTAATCCAGTCTTGAGTCAAAGAGATCTTGTGAGAAACGTTTTGATAAAGGAGAGGGAAAATTTTGGGATACAAAAGCTTCCCATGTTTAATCTTCTTAAACCTGAATAGTTAGATTGGCGAGCTTTGCCATTCGTGACTCGAAGGTGAAAGATGATTGGACACTAAAGTGCCCATAAATTTGCACTCGGTGATGTATAGTTGGGGGAATGGGCTTAAAGATGCCATTTGGAGAGGTGATATAATCTTGTTAGAGATGGGCTTGTAGATGCCATCCAAGAATGTTTGTTGAATTTTAAGTTGTAAGCTGAAAGAATGAGTATCAGAATGGTGTCTGCGTCTGGAGCGTATATGAGTTGTATCTGAACTTGAAATATGAATAAGTGTTAGAATGGCATCCGTATCTGGAGAATATCTAAACCTTAAAATTGAATGAGTAATAGAATGGCATATGTGTCTAGAGCGTATCTGAATTGTATCTGAATAAGTGTTAGAATGACATCCGTATCTGGAGCGTATCTGAACCTTAAAATTGAATGAGTAACAGAATGGCATCCGTGTCTGGAGCATATCTGAACTGTATTTGAATAAGTGTTAGAATGGCAACCGTATCTGGAGCGTATCTGAACCTTAAAATTGAATGAGTAACAGAATGGCATCTGTGTCTGAAGCGTATCTGAACTGTATCTGAATAAGTGTTAGAATGGCATCCGTATCTGGAGCGTATCTAAACCTTAAAATTGAATGAGTAACAAAATGGCATTCGTGTCTGGAGCGTATCTGAACTGTATCTGAAAGTTGAAATTGTATCTGAAAGTTGAAATCTAAATGAGTATCAGAATGGCATCTGTGTCTGGAGCGTATCTGAATTGTATCATGATTGCATATCGTTAATGGTAGCTTGTCAATCTTATCCTGAAAAGGGTAAAATGTTAGCTGGAACACAAAAATTTTGTTGCATGAAATGTATGATGCAATATATGTGTTTTATCAATGTTTATGATATATGGATGTAATGTATGCGCATGTAAGCTGATTTGCTGAGGAAAATAAATCCTTGACTGCTGTTAAGGATATGTGGACTCTTCATATCTTGAAATTGGAGTATTGACAAAAATTCTGTTGTGAGAGCAATGTTGTATACTGCTTGAGGAATCTGCTTGGGGAATCCAGAGAATTTTGATGACTTCTACTGGGGATTAATGAATGGAAGTCTTTTTTCCGTTGGGGAAAATCAGAAGTTAGCTGTTATCTGGTTGGAGTTCAGGCTTCAAAACAAACTTGCTGGGGAATCTAGAGAAACTCGATGGTTTCCACCGGGGGTTAAATGACGTACTGTGGAGATTGCTCATGGAATAGCCTAAATACATTTTCCTATTTCTTTCAATCTGTCAGTAATTGTCTTCTTTCATTTTGTTTATTTTGTAAACAGTAATTATGTTCAAATGCATATGTTCATTAATGAATCATTGGACGTTTTTGCAAATAAAACACAAGTGTAAAGGAAAAGGACAAATAGTTTTCTGTACTTTAAAGAGATAATTTTGCATTTACTTTGAATAAGTATTTTTGTACAAAGGAGACAGACATCCTAGTAAGAGGATGGTGCCATAAAAGTAAGAAAATTTATACAAAGAAAGATAGATATGTGTGATAATCCCATGGGGTTCCCATTCTGCTATAGCCTCCATATCTTCGAATATCTTGTTTATTTGTTGCTTCGTCCGAAGATGATTGAATTGATCAGAAACTTCGAGTTTGTTAGTGAAGAGATTGTCCTCAAAGTGATCCGACGGGACATAGCCATACGCTTTAATTCCCTAACTTTTGTCTGGACCGCCCTTTCGGGTTTTCAGTCCACCGGGAAACCCTTTTTTGCCCAAGTCGCCCTTTCGGGTTTTCAACTTGTCGGGTGTATAGATTTTTTTTATTTTATTCCTAATTTTTGCCCGAACCTTTTGGTTCGCCGGGATGCCCTTTTTTTTGCCAAGGTGTGTCAACCTAGCGGGTCTCTTATGCGTGGTATATTTTGACTATGTCCGCCTTCGCAGGGTGTGGCAAGTCGTCGCCGTCCATGGTGGTTAAGATCATTTCCCCACCGGAGAAGATGTTCTTGATTACAAATGGTCCTTCATAGGTAGGAGTCCATTTGCCCCTGGGATCACTTTGTGGCAAGATAATGCGTTTGATCACTAGATCTCCAACTTGATATATTTGGTGTCTGACTTTCTTGTTGAAAGCCTTCATCATCCGTTTTTGATACGTTTGACCATGGCAAACAGCGGTAAGTCTCTTTTCATCAATCAAATTCAGTTGATCAAGTCGAGTCTGGATCCAATCGTCCTCATTCAAACCTGCATCCTTCATAATTCTCAAAGAGGGGATCTGAACCTCAATAGGCAAGACAAACTCCATGCCATAAACCAAATAATAGGGTGTTGCCCGAGTTGATGTATGAGCCATGGTACGATACCCGTGGAGAGCAAATGGTAGCATCTCATGCCAGTCCTTGTAGGTGACTGTCATTTTTTGTATGATCTTTTTAATGTTTTTATTAGCAGCTTCGACTGCACCATTCATCTTCGGCCGATACGGGGATGAATTATGATGTTGAATCTTGAATTGCTCGCACAAGGCGGTGATCATAGTATTGTTAAGGTTTATACCATTATCAGTGATGATCCTTTCCGGGATACCGTACCGGCAAATGAGATTCTGCTTGATGAAACGGGCAACAACATTCTTAGTAATGGATGCGAAGGAAGTTGCTTCGACCTATTTTGTAAAATAGTCAATGGCCACTAGAATGAAGCGGTGTCCATTGGAGGCTGTAGGCTTGATCTCCCCAATCATGTCGATTCCCCACATAGCGAAGGGCCAAGGAGCTGTCAAGACATTTAGAGGAACCGGAGGCACATGCACCTTGTCAGCATAAATTTGACACTTATGACAGGTCCGAGAGTGTTGATAGCAATCTGCTTCCATGGTAGACCAGTAATAGCCTTCCCATAGGATTTTCTTTGCCATCGTATACCCGCTGGAGTGAGTGCCAAAGGTACCATCATGTAACTCAGCCATGATCTTTTCAGCCTCAATCTTATCCACACAACGGAGCAGAATAGAGTCATGAATGCGCTTGTACAGGATGCCATTACTCAGTAAGAACTTAGCATAGAATCTCCTTAAGAACTTCTTATCATTGATCGAAGCTCCTTCCGGATATTCCTGAGCCTCGAGATACCTCTTGACTTCATGAAACCAAGGCTGGTCCACTACTTCTTCAGTATCAATCTCGTGACAGTGTGTTGGTTCGCCCATTCGTTCAATGGGGATCTGGGGAGCCTCGTTATCCCAATTAAGTTTAAACATAGATGACATTGTGGCTAGAGCATCTGCTAGATGATTTTCTTCTCGCGGGAAGTGTTCGAAGGTAATCTGCTCAAAATGTGGTAGCAATGTCAAAACATGTTCTTTGTAAGGGATAAGGTTTGGGTGTTTAGTGTCCCATTCTCCTTTGATCTGACTGATAACCAAAGCTGAATCTCTAAACACATCTAAAGATTTGATTCCCAAGTCTATGGCAGCCTTGAGACCAAAGATGCATGCTTCGTATTCCGCCATGTTGTTCGTACAGTTGAAGCAAAGTATGGAAGTAAAGGGAGTATGACACCCTTCTGGAGATATGAGTACAACGTCGATACCATTACCAAGTGCATTAGATGCCCCATCAAAGAAAAGGGTCCATCGGGATCCTTGTTCAGGTCCGTCATATGGTCTGATCTCTTCACAGTCGTCTAACATCATGATGTATTCATCTGGGAATTCAAACTTCATGGATTGATAATCTTCTACAGCTTGATGAGCAAGATGATCAGCTAGCACACTGCCCTTTATAGCTTTCTGGGTAGTGTACTGTATGTCATATTCTGTTAAGATCATCTGCCATCTAGCTATTCTTCCAGATAGAGCAGGCTTTTCGAAGATGTACTTTATCGGATCCATCTTAGATGTTAATAAAGTGGTATGAGTCAACATATATTGTCTTAGCCAGCGAGCAGCCCATGCCAGAGCGCAGCAAGTTTTCTCGAGCAGTGAATATCTGGTTTCACAGTCGGTAAACTTTTTGCTCAGGTAGTAAATAGCGTGCTCTTTTCGGCCAGACTCGTCATGTTGCCCCAATACATACCCCATCGAGTTCTCTAAAACGGCCAGATACATGATTAGTGGTCTTCCCTCGACTGGTGGCATTAAAACAGAAGGCTCCTGTAAATACTCTTTGATCTTGTCAAAAGCAATATGGCATTCATCATTCCATCTGACTACTTGATCTTTCTTCAATAGTTTGAAGATTGGCTCACAAGTAGCTGTTAGGTGAGAAATGAATCTGGCAATATAGTTCAGGCGTCCCAAGAATCCTCTGACTTCCTTCTCAGTGCGAGGAGCAGGAATTTCTTGTATCGCTTTAACCTTGGCAGGATCAACCTCGATGCCTTTGTTTCTAACAACGAAACCTAAGAGTTTACCGGACCGGACTCTGAATGTGAACTTGTTTGGGTTCAATCTTAACTTGTACTCTTTCAATATTACAAACAACTTTTGTAAGTGATCAAGGTGCTCCTCTTCAGTTTGTGATCGGGCTATCATGTCATCTACATAGACCTCTATCTCATGATGTATCATATCATGAAACAAAGCTACCATGGCGCGTTGATAGGTTGCCCAAGCATTCTTCAGTCTGAATGGCATCACTTTGTAGCAGAACATGCCCCACTGGGTGACAAATGTAGTTTTCTCCATGTCTTCAGGTGCCATTTTGATCTGGTTATATCCTGAGAATCCGTCCATGAAGGAAAACACTTTGTGCTGGGCCGTATTGTCAACCAGGATGTCGATGTGGGGAAGTGGAAAATCATCTTTAGGGCTAGCCCTGTTTAAATCTCTATAATCCACACACATTCATACTTTGCCGTCCTTTTTAGGCACGGGAACAATGTTAGCAACCCATTGAGGATAGGAAGTGACGGCTAAGAATCCAGCATTGAATTACTTCATGACTTCCGCTTTGATCTTCTCTGACATGTCAGGTCTCATGCAACGGACTTTTTGCTTCACTGGTGGACATTCTTCTCTTTTGGGTAGACGATGTACCACGGTGTCTGTATCAAGTCCTGGCATGTCTTCGTATTACCAGGAAAAGATTTCAACATAATCATGCAATAGCTGAATTAGACGCTCCTTAACACTCGGCTCTAGGTTAGCACCCACTTTGATTTCCTTTTTATCTTCCTCGGTACCCAAATTGATTGTATCTAACGGTTCCTCATGAGGCTGAATAGCTCTTTCCTCTTGTTGTAGTAGTCTAGCCAATTCTCCTGGTACTTCACAATCTTCCTCACCTTCGTATTCGGCTTGATAGATTGGATCTTCAGAGTCACTAAAGGCTATAGCAGTATCGTTACCCATGGGATCCGGAATGGAGGGGTACCTGCATTTGTGAGTGTGGGTGGGTGTAAGGGTATAGCCATCTTTAAACAATAAAATATAAAAGAAATACAATGAGCAAAAAAGCGTCCATGATTCATTGAATGTCATATGAATATGAAATAAAAACCCTTACAAATGGACCATTGTGCCTCGGGTAAGACACAAGGTTTTTAAAGTGCAAATTGTTTGTGAATATTACAAGTCCAACAGAAATGTAAAAGATAAATTACTGAGAGATGAAAGTTATTGGGACAAAGTCTCTGGCTTCCCAATTGCGAAGTCCTACGTTGACAGTAGAAAATATCCAATCTTCTAAGATGCCATCTACTTCACTATCTTCCACATTGTTGACCTCTCGGTTACTAAACTTCAAAGGTGGCCCTCCAGCATGGGCACGACGCACATCCTTCTGAGCAGTTGAAGTAAACCCTAAGCCAAACTTGTCTGATTTATACGGGATGTCCGGAAGCTGCCCCAGATGGTGAATCCACCCTCCTCTACTACTGCTTTAGCATATTTTAGATATGACATCCGAAGCGGAGGTCTTGTGATCTTGGGAATCGGGGATACCGCCTTGGTCACCGCTACTTCTTGGGAGACTTCTTTTAAATATTGAAAAGGAGTTTCAATGAACTCGCCATCCAACTCCACATATCGAAAAGAATTTAGATGGCTAATCATGTACTCCTCTTCCCCGTGGACAGTTATGATCTTTCCTTGGACCGGGTACTTCAGCATCTGGTGTAGTGTGGAGGTGACAACACCGACATTATGGATCCAGGGCCGTCCTAGCAGACAGGAGTAAGAGGGGCGGATGTCCATTACATAGAAGGTTGAGTTGAAAATCTGTGTTCCCACCTTTATCGGGATGTCCACCTCCTCGTGGACCATCCTCTTCGAACCATCAAATGCTCTCACAATTATGTTACTGGGTTTTAATGTCAACCCTTTGCAATCCAATATGTCAAGGGCTTTCTTCGGTAAGACGTTCAAAGATGAACCTGTGTCCACCAAGACATGGGCCAGAGTCGTTCCTCTACACTCCACAGAGACATGTAATGCCTCATTATGCTTTCTCCCTCTGGGTGTCAAATCATCATCAGAGAAGTCTAGGTCGTTATCAACTGTAAAACTGGCCACACAGTCTTTGAATTAGTCAGCAGACGTCTCTTGTGGCACATGGGCTGTCTTCAGAAACTTTACCAGAGCTTTCGCATGTGCCTCATAACACAGCAGCAATGCTAACATGGAGATCTTGGAGGGAGTTTTCCCTAACTATTCAACCACGTCATAATCACTCTTCTTTATTATCCTCAGAATCTCTTATGTTTCCTTCTTGGATGTTTCGGGGATAGCTAGTGATTGAGCCTTCGTCTGGACAGGCTCCTCTTGAATGCTTTTTCCTCGATTTTCAGCAGTGAAAGTGTTGGTAGAGACAACAGCAGGGTTCGTGTCGTCTTTGTTGGTAGGTGCACTTGCAGGTTAGATTATTGGTACAGAGGTAATCTTCGGAACGGCCACGGGTCCAAAAACTGCCTTTGGAGGGGCAACCTCTGGAGAGAAGATTCTACCACTACGGGTAATCTTACTAGTTCCGGCAATATTGCTAACGTCAGAATCTTCTTCTTTGGAGCTCACTTCTTTGGCGATCAGCCCATCTTGTTTAATACCATGGTAGTAGATTTCTCCACCGTAATTCCACGGTACTGTTTTGTCTGATTTGTATGGGACCGGCCCGGGCATTGTAATTATGAGGGGAGTAGTCTTTGGAACTAATGTAATCCTAACGGGTCTTTTGGGGGCCCTGGAAGGATTGGCGGAGATGGTTATGATCGAAACGTCTTTAATTGGAATGGGTGAAACAGGAGCATTTTCAAACAGAATTTCTTGGTTGTCTATCAGGCGTTGAATGCATGTCTTCAATAGAGGGCAATCAGTTGGTGAGGATAAACAAAGATGGCAGTCTTTATTACAACCTGGGAATATACCAGCTTTCAATAAGTTCATCTTAATGATCGGGAGCGGAGTCAAGAGTTCATCTACTGTAGCAACAAACAAATCTTCCTCGATGGCATTGGCGTTGTGACCATGTCTATGCATAGGAGCGGAAATGACATTTGGTTTCTCGGGCGCCTCAAATTCAATCTCTTTTGCATCTATGAGGTCTTGAATTTTATTCTTTAAAGCCCAACAGTTATTGGTGTCGGGCCTTGGGCTTTTGGAATGGTATGCGCATCTGGAATTCGGGTGATAGTGATGGGACGCCGTGTTGGGATTCTTTGGAGCTTCTTTCAAAGTTGCCAAATTAGATTTCAGCAGGTGGGGTAAGACCTGGGCTAGAGTCATATTAATTCTGGTGAATTGTTGGACTGTCCTTTCCACCCTTGGTTGGTTATTTCTTGGTTGATCAGATGTAGATTTTGGGATCATAACAGCCTCTACCATTGGTCGGCGTTCAGCTCTCCCTTGGTTCCTTTGTAGATAAACAGCAGATACCTCCTTCTTTCCAGTGAAAGGTTTTCTCACAGCTGTAGAGGCAGATGAATCCTTCTGAATCTTCCCATTTTTTATGCCAGCTTCCACCCTCTCTCTGGTTAATATTAACTTAGTAAATCCAGCAGATGAATTCCCAATCAAATGGTTGAAGAAAGGGCCTGATAGAGTGCCTAAGAACATATCCACCAACTCCCTTTCAGACAGAGGGGGTTGCACTCTCCCAGCTAGATCTCTCCATTTTTGTGTGTAATCTTTGAAACCCTCATTTGAAGTCATAGCCATACTCTGAAGTTGAGTACGGGTAGGCGCTAAATCTGCATTATACTGGTATTGTTTATAGAAAGCTGCGGCAAGGTCTTCCTAGTTGTGGACGTCGGCCCTTTCTAATTGGTAAAACCAATCGAGTTGTGTTCCAGATAAACTATCTTGGAAAAAATGCCCCCACATGTCCTTATCGGTAGAGTGCGGATGAATCTTTCTCACGTATGATCGGAGGTTCATTTTAGGACATGACACCCCATCATATTTTGCAAACAACGGCACTTTGAACTTTGGTGGGAATACAATTCCTGACACTAGCCCCAATTCTTCAAAGTCTAGACCTGGTACCCTTTGTATTTCCATAGCGCTTAAACGCTCTTCAAGATGTATGTACTTATCATCAGTCGAAGGGTATTGTTATTCAGAATAGTCTTCCTCTTCTTCCTCTTCTTTAGATTCTGATGGTACTGCTGTTTCTTTTCCTTTTCCTTCTCCTTCCCCGGAAGTGGTTGCAAAATTCAAGGTCCTTCTAGTTTGTCCCTAAAATCTTCTCCCCATATTCAAAACCCCAGTGGCTTTCTTCGGTTTCTTCTTTCTCTCTTCAGCTATAAGAGTCTTCAACTCATCTTGCCCCTTGGCTAGGGTCATGAGTAACTGCTGAAACTGCGTATTTTGAGCTTGAAGATCTTTGACCGTCAGTTCGAGATCCATCTTACTGAAATAAACAGTAGAGAGATGAGGAAACTGGTTGCAAAAGACTTGTTTATGTCATGATGAATGATATGTATACATGCAATGCTTTCAAGGATTTAAAAAATTCAAATTTGTTTTAAACAAAAAGAAACACACGTTATATTAATAAGATAGAACTTGAGTACATCAATGCCCCTTGGGCAAAATAATACAAAATTCTAAGATAAAAAGTATTGCGCATCCTTTTTGGTGCTATGTAGGTGTTTAGAGTCTTCTCCTTATGAAGTAGCCTAGTGAGTTCCAAAACCTTCTTATAGCTTGCGTAGAATTAGGGTTCAAAAGTATCTCGCTCTCCTTTGAGTTGTATCCAATCCCTTTGTAGATCTTCAAGTGATGTGGGCATGTCAGGATGTAAGATAGTGTATGGAACTTCTCCTTCCTTAACAGGCTCAATAATCACTGGGAGAATGGAAGGATAAGGCATCATAAGACTTTGAGAGCGGGTTCGTACCCACTTGAGGTAAGACTCAAGAGGGATGGAATTCTTGTGTCCCAAAGTCTTGCTATCCACCTAATTTAGCATCCTCCAAGCTCGGATGAATCTCTGGCGAAGACCTTGATCGTCGTTGTCGTAGTCGAATACCAAGCCTTGAATCAACATATCATGTGGGCCATCCCTTTGGGCATAACAAAACTGTCTTAGAGCTAAACATGCGTTGTAGGTGATGCCTCCCCTAATGCCAAGTACAGGGACATTAGGGAATTCCCCACAACGGTCAACAATGATAACATTCTCTTTGGATCGAGAGCACCAATGAATATCTGAATGTTTGAGCGTCATTAACCTTTGCGCCCATCTTAATCCTTGCTCATTCTTTAAGACTGATTGGGGAAGATGAGAAATAAACCATCTTTCCGGGAGGGGAGTGCAACATATAAGGACCCCTTTTTTCCTCATTGTACGAGTGTGAAAAGAGTGCAGGATATCCCCTAGTAATGTAGGCACCGGATTGCGTGACATGAAGATTTTTACGGCGCTCACATCTATGAGTTGGTCAGGATTGGGGAACAAGACCATCCCATAGATAAGAAGAGCCACAATCTCCTCAAAAGCTTGCAAGTCTAGGGAATTCCAATAGCTTTGGGCTTTCTCAAACAGAAACTTTGCTAAGAAGCCTTTGACACCACTTCTAGTTTCCCAATGGGTTGTGACATCAGATGAGTGCAAGTGCAGGGCTTGAGCAATCTCTTCTGGCTTTGGATCTCTTTTTGTACCGTTGAAAGGTAGTTGATTGAGAATAGGAATCCTCAAGAGTTGAGAGAATTCTTCCAAAGTGGGCACAAGCTGATAGTCAGGAAATGTGAAGCAATGATGCAAAGGGTCAAAGAACTGGAAGAGAACCTTCATCATATCCTCCTCTGTATTGGAGGTGACCAAGTTGAGTAGACGACCATGCCTCTCGATGAATGGAGATTTCTCAGGGATCCTTGAAGCTATCTCCTTGAGTTGTGGAGGAACTCTTACAAGGTTGATTTGGATAGTTTTCCTGCGAAGTGAATCCATATCCTACAAAACAAGAACAAAGATGAATCTCCAAAATCCTTGAAATGGTTAGTGGATGCATATGATGTCCATGATGTTATGCACAAGTATGTATATACAAGCAAAACAAACAAGTTCTTAGTTTAGGCTTGCATGGGGCTTTATAGGTAAGTACCCTCTTGAAGTTTAGTTGGCTCAACCTGTCCTAATAATAGTAACCGGGTTCTAAGGAGCTCAATATCACTGGATTGTTTCCTTGGTAATTGTTTCAGCTCAAGCCTCTTTAATGGTGACCGAAATATCCCAAGAAACCAACCCTCAATGAGTGTATTATTGAGTATCTACCAACTTCGGACTGCACTAAAGTCGGTCATCTCACTACATCCTAAAGGCCAAGTTGGTCAAGTAAAGGGTTCTAGAAGTTCATTAGTGCTTCATGACATCACTCAGCGGCCCCGTATTCTCTTTGATTAACTCAAAGGCTACCGGTACCCACAAATATGTCACACTAACATAGCTATTACTTAGACCATGTCGGTATACCCTGCATAGTTTCCACAACATATTGCTATTTACCTATAATGTTTCCCAAATTCGGGTGGAGGATTAAAACTCAAACAAAGAACCATAATGTAAAGCAAACAAGTCAAACAATTTAAGCAAATAAATGTGATCTAAACCCTAAGGTAACCCCACTTTTATAAAGATCCCCAGCAGATTCGCCAGTTCTGTGATGCGGTGGGAAAACTGACTTGAGGTTTTGTGTTTTATTGCAAATGTTGCGGTTAGCAAGAGTCGCCACCGACTTTTCTTTTATCCAAAAGGAAAGGTAAAAAAGCACAGGAAAGACCTTTGAGATTATTTCTTAAGTTCGGGGGTAGATTATGAAAAGGAAAGGTATTAGCACCCTTTTCATCCATGGTTTTCCATGGGCTCTTAGTTACTTGCTTAGATCACTTGCTTTTGTTTGTTTGAAATTGTGTTTGGTGCGGTTTTGAAAGTATTTTGTAAAAGAGGCCATTCGTTTAGGCAATCTTTGTAATGATTCTCGTTCGTAAGAATGTATACAAAGACGTTCGTCTTTTGAAAATGTTTTCAATGTTTGTAAGATGTTTTTGAAATGTGTGTGTTTGTTTTTTAAAATAGCAAAGATTGTTGTTTGAAATAGAGCAAGTAATTAAAAGCTATCTACCTACTCAAATGTCTTTCTTATGTATTTTATATTCCTTTGACATTGTTGTCTTACCATTGATTTGGTAAGCAACCATATCTTTGAATGTAAACGGGACGGACGTGGGTCATCATATAACCATGATTACCAATATTGCAAAGTATCTTAGCATTTTGAGGGACCAAGATCATTTTGTAAGGCAACTTTTGAATAGCGTCATCGAGGGACTATGATCTTATATTTGTTTTTGTTTTGCCAAGATACTTCGCATGCGTAGCATGGCTATTTTGTTTTAGGCAACCAAGTGAAGAAACCCTAAGGGTGTTTGTGTGCATGTGTATCATTTTCATGCTTTGATTTTTTCTTGTATTTAGGGTTTTCTATTTTGCTTTGTTTTGTTCTTGTCATACAAACCCTAATTACTAATCATGGCATATAAAGCGATAAATTGCGTAACGTAAATATTTCTAAGCTATTACAAAAATATATGGGAGAGGGGAATACAAATTTGAATGGGGATTTGCCAAAATATAACCCCTAACTAAATTATTACAACCAAATCGAATTTGTACGAATTTAGAATAAATACAATACAATATTAAAAGAAAATTCAATGCAACGTACATTAAAAAAGATTTTTGTGTCTTGTTTTTATGTAAAAGAAAAATTTAATCTAAACCTAACAATATAAGGTAAAGAAAATAACTTTTAAAAAGGGTTTAACCCTAATTATTATTTAAGAGAAAATAAAAAATATTATATGTATTATTTTATATATTTTCTTGTATAAAAATAATAAATAATATTGTAATAAAAGTATAAAATTTTATATGTTAAAAAATAAGTATTTATAATATGAAATGAAAAAAAAATCAATTGAACTAAATATGTTTAATTATATTTTACAAATTATTAATAAAATGCATGATAAATATTACAAATAAAATATATTTTTATGTGAAAAAAATAATAAAAGTGCAATATTATTAATTTACATTTTTTGGGATTTTTATGCATTAAAGAAATATTTAATATATATATATATATATATATATATATATATATATATATATATATATATATATATATATATATATATATATATATATATATATATATATATATATATATATATATATATTAAATATTTCTTTAATGCATAAAAATCCCAAAAAATGTAAATATATGGAAGAAATTGGGCCAGGGGGTGATGTAGCAAAACTGTGGTGAGAGTTAGAAAAAAAACTAAAGCCCACACATGAAGCCCAAACCTGCAAAAAAGGGTCAAAAACTGAAAAGAAGAAAAATGTAAAAAAAACATAAGTAGCGCGCAGGTTCGAACTTAGGACATGGGTCTCACCAGCGCGCTACTTTGCCACTGGGGTGACTATACTTCTATTATCTTAAGTGAAACAAAAATAACATATTCTGAACCAAGTCCTTGCCCTGTTTCATCTTCTTCCTTAAGCTTTAGCCAGACATCCTGTAACTCTCTCATACTTCCATAAAAATGAAAATTCATAACATGAAAGTTGTAGTACTTGAGCACACGATTCCAACCATATAAGTTATGTGAACTATTAATTAAAGAACAAAGAGAATTTTAACAGCCCTAAATCTTGACCTAATATTTCCAGAAATTTCAAGTTCCAAATTCTCTCAGCACAAGTAAAATCAATGCAAGATAATGGGATGTACAGCTTTGTTATGATGAGGACTACATTTTTTATTCATAAATTGTGGCTTAAGGTTACCTGTACAAGGAGATAGAGTTTAAAATTTTACCTCCTTCAGTTGGAATCGTGAATGGAACTGGGATGAGTTTGATGGAGGCCTGATGCTTGCTTGAGCTTCCTTGAACTTCTCTGGATGTATCCCAACCCTTGCCTTGCTCTGAAAGTAGCTGGAACTCCTTGGCCAAGTCAAACTGCAAGCTCTGAAGTCAACAATGGCAGATAGTGGAGGAGTGATTACAGAATAGGGATGAAGGCCTGGATTGACTAGGTATCAAGTATATAAGATGTTTGAATGATCCAAACTCAAAACGCACGAGCCAAATGGAAGATGGATGTGCTTATTCAAAATCTGCAGTTTGGACAGATTTTTGGTGTTTTGCTGGTTAGGAGTGTTTCAGGTCCTTGCTAAACATGTATTGTGTTGTATAATGTTTGTATATTAGTATTGAAATGGTTTGATGTCAACCCTTTAGAAATTGTGCCTGTTTTCACCTTTTTGCTACTTTTCTTGTATTTGAAGTAAAGTGATAAGACCAAACTTCACATGCTTGTAATGACTTGATTAGGGTTGGTATTTCTTTCCTACAAGTTGTCTTTGGTCTGTGGTACTTGTATGTGCCAAGGGGACAGGTCCAATGCTCAAGATTGTAAAGTTTGCAAAAGTTGATCTTTTTCAAAATGGCAATGAAACCTTTTTGCCATAAATGGAATTGCAAGTTGGATAATGATCCTAAGGAATGGATAGAAGCTTTGTCAACTGAGTAAGCATTTAATTAAGGAGTATGTAACAAGTTTGGGACTTTTAAAGCATGGACTAGCCAACATAGCTACTGATTGCAAATTTGTTCTTCATGAAATGGCTTGGACAAAAAGTGAGAAATTGCCAACTTCATCTCTTCGATTCTCCCTACTCAAAAATGATCTTGAGAAGTTCTTGGACATTTTGTAAATCTTGCAATATGATCTATAATTCATATTTGAAATTAATTTTGATATACCTCTTGGAACTAGGTGAAAAATGGCCATGAAGTTGGGTCCAAAACCTGATTAAATTAGGGCAAAATTTCACTAAGTTAATAAGTTCATGACCATGTATTCACAAATTTATATCTTGAGATCCAAGCATCTTTAGGGAAAAGTGTGTGAAGAAAAGTTGTATATTTCATTGAGGTATACAACTTTCATGTTGGAAACTTTCCTTGAATCATTATGCATCATGGTAAAAAAGTGGCCTAAAGTTGAGAAAAAATAAGAAAATTTTCTATACTTAGAAAATTTCTAAGTTAGGAAAATTTTCAAATTCAAACCCTAATTTTCAAATTTGGATTTCTTGATGAACAAGTTTCACATTTTGGCATGTTTTGATGAATTATGACCCTTGGTACTTGATTTTGACCAAAAAGTCAATGTTTGATTTTTCAGTGTACAGTTGACTTTTGATCAGTTGACTGCAAATTTCATCTGTCAATCCAATGAATCTGAGATGTTTTGAGCCATGTAATTAATTAAAGATGATGCCATTGAATACTTGAAATCATGCTTTAACTCAATTGGTCATTTTCTAGGTTAAAAATCAAAAATTGCCCTTCCTTAGTCAAAACCCTAATTTTGACCATTTTGCCCTTTTGATGATTTGATCAAATTTCTTGAGGAATTGTGATCCAAACTTGACCAAATGATACATGTAAGTTTAAAATGTTGATGTTGATCAAAAATTATGAAGTTTGACTGTAAATTGGCCATGGTTGACTTTTCCCCCAATACAGCTGATTTTTTAGGTCAACTGTCCAATTGACTGATCAAAAATATGGTTCAAGACTTGAAACTTGTCATGAGTGATCTTAGGGGTCCATAATGATGTTTGAAAGTCATATGAAGCAATGATAATCCAAAAATCCTTGTTCCAATTCAAACCCTAATTTTGGGTTATCTGTGCAAGATGAGATGTCCTGAACTGACCAAACTCTAATCCAGTCTTGAGTCAAAGAGATCTTGTGAGAAAAGTTTTGATAAATGAGAGGGAAAATTTTGGGGTACGACACATGTTTATTGTACGCTCATCTACTTGAGAAATTTTTATTGGCTAATAGTTTTTAGCGAGGATTTGCTCGTTTGTTAGTGTGTTCTCCAGTGAGGAAACTAGTCGAACGACCAGGGTGAATACCTGGCATGGGCCAAAACTCAAGTCTCGTTTCGAGGACTCGAGCTCGGCGGTGTGAACTGTAACATCCTGATTTTTATTAACTATTTTATTATTTATTTATTTATTATGTGGTATGATAAATATATAATTATTTAATTATGTGATTATGTGTTAATTGGGTTATTAATTATGATAACAGAAATAAGCTATTATGCCTAACTATGATGAAATAGAAAGTAATAAGGGAGTGTAAGTTAGTAAGCCTACTAATTATATACTAGTAGTAAAGAGAAGGGTTAGAGATTAGAACCTCATTTGTGAAAAATAAGAGACGATAAGAGGAGAAAATAGAAGAGAAGAGGTAAACCCTAAGAGAGATCTACACTCAAGGTAAGGGTGAGAATCTATGTTATTACGGGTATATTATGTATGCAATGAATAGAATTTTACTGAGGAGACAAAAGTATTTACAGGAACAAAATAAACACACTCTCAATCTAGGTTTCACAGCCTAAAGAAATCCACGGGGTAACATCGGTAGCAGACGAAGCTCAATCCAAAAACAAAATAGAGAGAAACAACCGAACAAGACTCTACCAGATGAGGAATAAGCTCAACTGGGAATTATCCTATCCTGAGATGAAACAAAAACCCTTCCACGAGGAATAAACTCAGTGGGGAATTAAAAAGGATGTACACTTTATGCTTAAGTTGTCACTTTATTTGGAAAGAGGAAATAAGTTACTCGCGGATAAACACAACCAACAGAGATGGACCCAAAAACATAGAGAAATGTGAATGTGCATGAATGATGTGAGTGTGAATGAATAAATGAATGTCATGTATATGCTGACAAAGCAGACAAAATATATAAACTGGAGATGAAAAGACATCACAGTACAAACATATACTCGGCTAATCTCGACAAGATGGGAACATTACTGGAGATAGAAAAAAAGCCATTGATGGAGCATATTTCTGCTATAAGGGTCTAATCTCTCCGGAAAGGGAGATACTTTTCGGGAGAAAACCCAAAGTCCAATCTTCTAACATTAATAACCCATTGAAAGGATAACAACGTGAACTCTGCTGCAGCTGGAGAAAAATCTTGCTTAGCTGGAACTACTGAGGAACACCATCATCTGACAATGTGTGTAAAATAGATCACATATCTTAACAAATATGGATTTCCACTGGAACTAACTTTGTATGCCCCAAGTTTACTGCTGATAAACTGCGTGATGCGCGGCAACTCTTGTGAATAACTTCACTTCTTAAATGCCCCAAGCTACATGGTTTACGAGAAGAAATCGTCTTAAGAGGATTTTACAAAAGACCTGGCATCCAAAATGCTCTAGTGTCTTCAAACTCTTGGAGATATTTATTGGATCTCGACATGACTGCCCCATATTGAGTGTATTTGGAAAAACAAAGTCTTCAAATATGCCCCATGAGGGTAATCAAACTCTGAGGTAGTAACTTGTTCATGTTGAAGGTCTTCAAGCAACATGCCCCTGGCTATGATCATTCTTAGAAACGAATCGCCAATTACTTAACAAAGTTTCAGACCTCAAAAGATTAAAATTGTCATTGGTGCTTATATGTAAGCTTCCTTGACATTTAAGCAATTGTTTTACAAGCATAAAAGTTTATTATGAGAATGAAAATTCTAATGCAACAATTATGTAAGCCTTGAAGATTTTTGAAAATATGTCACATAGCTTGCGAATTAGTGCATTATTTATTTTTGTATGAAAGATAACAAAAGCACATGATACCAACACAAATATTTTAGCAGAACTTATGGGAGTCAGAAATGCTATCTCGTTGGAGTATGATTTTGAAATAAACCATGTTTCAATTAGGACTTTTGAAGGTTATAATGTGGCCTGGTTCACAGTTTTTAGAAAAAAGATTTTAAGGCTCAAAATATTTGGTGCCCACCCCCTTCATGATGTTCTTCAGTCCTATATTTAGTTAATTTGATACTAGTGTTAATTTCTCATAAATATATTTTGTGATGGTTAAAGAAGTGATAAGGCTTTCAGAGTAGTAGTAACCCTTCTAGTGTTTGTATTTGTAATCACCTGAATCTGTTCTTTTCTGAGGATTTTCTTTGCAATCCTTATTTTTCAAATTTTTGTTTTCCCTAACTTTTGCATGAACTAATTCTTTTGAATGGATAGTTCAGCGGGATGCCCTGACTTTTTCCTAAGCGACTTATTTTTTCAAGTTTCGACTTAGCGGGGCTTTTTGTCTCTTTCTTTTTTTTTCATTATTTTTTATTCATTTCATTTTTATTTCCTTTTGAACACGTCGTGTGACTTTGAGTCGTATGTGACTTGTTGGAAGAATTGTGACTGCCTGAGTCCTTGGTGGATGAGGGATAACCATTGTGGTATCGTCATCGTTGATCTCTTGATGTGTGAGAGATACCCATTGGGATATCATCTTCTCTTGATGCACACTAATTATATGTGAAGATTGACCATTGCGGTTTTGACTTTCCTCAATCTTTCTAAGGATAATCATTGTTGTAACCTTGGATGCATACTTTTGATGAGATTTGAATACTCAATTGATTAACTAGAAAGGAAACTCCCGAGTTAAAAATTGAGGGTTTTTCTAAACAGAAAGGAAACTCCTAGTTCAAGTCTCAAAGGGATTAACGAGGGTTTCACTCCTTTTATCTCCGGTGTTTGGGAATTTGAAACAATGCTTGTACATCGTCAACAGGGTTTTATCCAAAAGCATACAACCAATAATTTTGCATTTTAAAATCATCATCCCCCATCCAATATTTTCCTAGGCAAGATAATGGATAACAAGTTGGTATCATAATGCAAAAATCAATTTTAAAATTGAAACAAATACAAGTGAAACGAATGGATTTCTTCAAGACAAGCATACTAATTGTATTAAGATAATCATTCAAATGCAAACAAGTTCTACATGCAAACAGTGCAATGATAAACAAGAAATATTACAAATGAAAAAGCAGTAAAATGATAATAAACTGAGAAGACTCTCTCCTTTAAACTCCAAGGTATCCTTCAATCTTCTGCAAAGGCTTGACTTGAACCTCAAGACCAATATCCTTAAATGACAAGATATCACTTCTGACCAATTTCTGGACTTCAGCTTTCAATGAATAACAATGTTTGATATTATGCCCAGGGGTTCCTTGATGAAAATAACAAGTCAAATCAGCTTTGTAGTACCACGGCATCTTCTCAGGAATCTTCGGTGGAGATCGAGTTTGAACCAAATTCCTCTACATCAGGAAAGGGAACGACTTTGTATAGGTAGTTAGAATTGAATCAAACTGAGTTTTTTCTCTGATTAGGAACTTACTGGTTGAGAGCTTTGGTAGCTATATTTACCATAAGGGTGACAGGAAAAACACGTTGTTAGTGATAATGATCTTCCCTTCTTTGGGTTCTCCTTGGACCTTCTCTTGAAATAGCATTGGAATTAAGTTCTTTATTCTTGACAAAGTTATCACCATACTTCTTTGCATTATCTGCCAAGTTACCATTCTCAGGCAGAAGTACTCTCATATTCACCTTTTCAGAGAAATCGTTAGGTGTATTGACTATCACCTTCTCATGAAACAAAGACTTCAGGGTTTTTACGAAGAACTTTTCCATCCCTTCTTTCTTCATAGGAATTGACTTGTGTGGAGACCAAAGTTTCAACCAAACTAGTTAGATGGTCCATACCAGCTTTCAAAGTAACATCTCCTTACGGAGTCCAGAAATCTCTTGCTTAATATTTTCCATCTTCCTCTTAGTACGAGTGTTGTACTGGTGAGACCAAAGGAAAAATAAGGCTTGGAAATGACTTTTGAAAGTGAAACAAAAAATGTAGGATGATGCATGATATGCAAAATAGAGTTTTTATTTTATTTTTAAGGAATTCAAGATATTAAGTTGTAAACATCAAAGTATGAAGATAGAAGATGAATTTTAAATTGGATCAAAACATTGATCAAGTTATCATCAAGATCAATCATCCATTTTGGTGGATTAGGGTTTTCACCCCATCAACACCCAAGATCCATTGAGCTTGACGAAACTTGTGATGTTTACAAAGAAAGACTCCTAAATTCCTTGAAAATTAAGTGAAAAGGGATTTTATGGATACATGAAGGCATGGGCTATGAAACAACCACAAGCAAGGTCACAAACAAAGTTGAAAGGTTCAACGTTACGAGCATGGAGCCGAGAGTAAGAACCATCCACAATGTATGGACTAAGGTTTTCAAACCACCTGTAGATCAAGGTTCTAAGGGATCCCAAAGTCTACATTCTTCTTTCGGATATTACCAACTTCCCAATTACTCGATAATTAGCAATATTCTCAAGAAAAACTCGTCTGAGTGCAGCATCGTGTGACAACTACTTCTGAATTACTCCGTTATAGTCTCTGCACTATATCTAAAAGACCAAGATGGGTTAAGGGTTCTACGGATCTCAGCTTCTCTGGCTCCTAGGTTGAAAGCAACGATGTCTTCCCGATTACTCGGTAAATAAATACTACATTCAAGGGGACCTCCACTGAGTGGGGGATCTCATGCCTCCTTTTTCAGGATTACTCCCTCAAAGTTAACATGAATATATCGTTCGTCCTAATATTAAGTGTATCTTAGTCCGGGTGTAGGACTTGTCCTTTATAATCAACACCAAAATAACCACAATATATCACATATAATCAAACAAACAAGTAATAATAACAAAAAATAGATATGACAAATTAGGCTTAACCCACTTAGGGATGGACCAACAAGAGGTCAATCTCCTCCCCAGCAGAGTCGCTAATTCTGTAGCGGTGAAAATTGGAGATCAAGCTATTAATTAACTTGACTCGCAAATAAGTAAGAGTCACCATCGCGCTTTATTATTTTCAAGGGAAAAGAGAAAAATATGAAATAAAATCCATAGGTATGCAAAGTAAGTGCAATACTAAAAGTAAAGAAAAATATAATGCATTTGAAAGAGATCGAAGGTTTGGGGGTTGGTTATACAAAGGAAAGGTACTATCACCTTATGTATCTATAGTATCCTATAGAAAGATTTTGAAATATTTGGTTTTGGTTAAAATTGGTTTGCTTGCTAAATGAGGGTGGGGATGAGATTTTGAAAATGCGATGATCTAGTGTCGAAGTTTTTGGCTTAAAAGAGGTGCGAGTTTTTTTAAAATTAGGGTTTAAAAGAGATTTTTTTTAAATTAATAAAACAAAAAAAAATGTACAAAGGAGTTTTCGCACAATCGTATTAAATATATTCGATGACATGAAGTCAATGAATCCAATTTTTCCTTTGGAGTTAGACAAACAAAATATAAAGACTAAATGATTGATAAAGGGAAATTAAATAAATAGCAATTAAATAACTAAATAATTAACAACCAAAAATTAAATAAATAAGAAAATAAAAAATTATACTAATATATATTTTTGGTATTTTTTAAAGAGGGCAAGAAAGAAATAATTATAATCCTAATCTAATAGTTTTTTTTTGTATGGATTTTTAAATGAAAATAAGGCAAAAGACTTAAAAATTAGAAATAAAAAATAAAGTGAGCAAAGAGAAGATAAATACTCAAGTGAGCAAAGAAAAAATGCATAAAATAAATATAAAAAAATGTTATGGATGATAAATGGCATAAAAGTTAAGAGAAGAAAATATAAAGTGCGGAAATATAAATGATATTAAAGTAAAGTTAGTACAATATAAAGTTATTAATCTGATTTGGGATAAGTGTAACTTCATATAGAACATAGAATGTATTTACTCATACATATTAGAGAAATGATACTTTGAAGTTCATTATCTTATACATGTAGTACAATTAACAAATACGGGGGATCAAGACAAAGTCAAGGAAGATACATTATGACAAACTTATCATCAATCTCAAGTACCTTGAATGATCAAATGACCATTTAGAGGTAGATTGGAAATAATGAAAGTTCATCAAATATCCGACAAGCTTAGATAAACTAAAAAATCTTAAATACTTTCCAAATTGATCCAAATAAAAATAAAAATAAAATAGATAAAGAATAAGATGAAGTTTATAATAAAAATAGTATAAATGTTATAACTTTCTCAATTTTTTACGAAATTAAACAAATAAATAATGAAAGTTTATCTACTCAATCTCACGACCAAGGATCCATGCTCAAAATAAGTAAATAAACAATTAAAAATTATAGAAAAAAATGAAAATTAAACAATAATAAATCACTTTTACTTTTGGAGGTTCAAGAACACTTTCCAACTCTTGATTTTAAATCAATGGAGTTTCCTTCAAAAATGGTGATAATTATGGTACTAATTAAATAAATAAAGAGTAAAAATGAAATAGAATTAAATAAAGAATAAGTATAATAGCCTACTTATTCAATAAAAGGAAGAAATAACTTGAAAGAAAATAAAGAGAGGAAAAAAGAAGAGGATTTTGACTTAGTTTAGTGAATGATTTGTGGTATTATTTCTTCAAATGAAAGAAAGAAAGGTATTATTTATAGGGTGAATAAGGTGGGAGTGTTGATGTGGCAATCCATGTGACTTTATGAGAATGGTTTTTGGCCATTGATAAGTCCAAGTTTACAATCCATGGAAAGTGTGAGAATAATTCTTGGCCATTGATAAGTACAAGTTGGCAATCCATGTGAAGTGTTTGTACTATATTATAGTGATCATAACTTTTCTTTATAGACACAAAAAAATAAGAGGACAAAGTAATAATAATAATAATAATAATAATAATAATAATAATAATAATAATAATAATAATAATAATAATAATAATAATAATAATAATAATAATAATAATAATAAAAACTAAAAGTGTTAGTAATAATAATAAATACAAAATAGAAAATAAAAGAGACATTAAATTATATTTATGATTTTTTTTGAATTAAAATAAATGAAAATATAAGTGCAAATTAAAAGATAAAAAATAAAATACATATAAAAAATTCAAAGGACTTATATAAATTTTTTCTAGATTTTTTTTTTAAATAAGTGATACCAATATATAAATTTAAATTAATAAAAGAACATATTTTTGATAGTTTTTTAGTAAAGAGTTAAAAATAGTAAATAAAAAATAACATGATGCTAAGTACATTTTTTGTGATTTTTTAAATGGAAAAGAAATCATGAATAAAACACAATGAAAATCAAATTCCACTGAATTCATAAACGACTTCTAATGTTTCTATTTTTTGTGGCTTTTCAAACATAATCAGCTATTGACTTGTAAAGTGAAATCGTAAATGATATCAAGGAGAATCATATGCAAAAAGAACCGCTAAAAAATATAGAAATTTGAAGAAGTTATAAATTTTTTAAATCTAACTCAATAATGGGCAAAAAATAGGTCAAACCACTCGTGAACACTTGTTATGCAATGATGCAAATGGAGGGTGGGATCTTAGGTCAGAAATTGGGGTATGACAGCAGCGAGTGGACACAATTAAGGTTTCATGGTCAACTCTCATCATGTTGTTGTTTGCAGCCATTATCTGTAAGTTCTCTAGTTTTAAGGATTGACATTAATGTTTGTAAAATAAATAATACAACAATATGTTAGATAGGATGTAATAACTAGCTAACAGGAACAGGTTGAGCAAGAAGTCATATCTTATGTTAGGAAGTATTGAGTTTAAGAGTTTCAACATCTAGAACAACATGTCGGATAAGATGTCCTATGAAGAAGCATACAACATCGCGCCTGAGCTGAAGTGGACAGTTACATTCTGTTATGATTTAACTGATGCAGAATATTTTATGAAATATTATGCAATATTATATGGAGATGATTTAAAGGTCAAGAAGAATCTAATCATAATATTGAATAATATACAATTTCTATATTTGGAGATAATTTAGGAAGATTTGATTGAAGACCTTGTTTGTAGCAGAAGTTATTATTGTTTGTTACATCTGATATGTTGTACTTTGAAGGCCCAAATCTAGTTGGGTATAGGTTATAAATAGAAGTGTTTGTAACCTAGGAAAGGAACGGGTTCAAGATGTTGGCTAGGAATTATCATGGAAGTGTGTCTTCATGTTTGTTCAGAATTATTGTTGATCCAATCGTTGTCTGTGATTGAAGAGAGATTGAGGAGGGACTCATATATTGGTGAGTCTTAGATAGAAATCTAGGAAGGGTAGTGATTAAGTGATTAGGCCATAAACTGGAGGTTTATTGTAGGGCCTATAAATTGATACTATCATAGTGGATTTATCCTTGGCTTTGTATGCCCCCAGAGTATGAGAGTTGCTCCGAACCGGGTTAACAATTTTGGTGTGTTGTTTATGCTTTTCAATATTGTTTTTATTGTTAATACCTTGCTTGTTTGTTTATGTAGGATCAGATGTCCCAACATCCTATAGGACATATGAGTTCTGTATACCAGAATTTCAATTGGTATCAGAGCAGACATCCTGTCTGTTTCTGGATGAGATCCAAGGGGGATACTTTCTTGTTATGTGCAAGGTAGATTGGTTCTACTGAAAAGTTGTATGAACTTGGAGAGTTCATATTATTGTTTGAACGGTCCCTAGAAGTGGAGGATGGATTGTTCATGACAGGGTGTGTATTTGACCCGTCTGTGTTGGTTTCAGACGTGTAGCTTCAATGGCAAGCTATTGCATTGAGGGTTTGATTTATTTTCAAATCCAGGATAACCTGTTGCACCTGACAGACGGTGTTGTGAAAAGGTTACTATTTTTGCCTGAAGGTAGTCTAGGAGTTTTCTGGTTTGTGTTCCGCTGCATATATATCTAATAGAAAATTTCTGGTAGCTTTGTGTGTTTGGGATGTAACACATTGTTCTCCTCTGAAGGCGTATCCCACGGTGTGGTGATACTTGAAGAGAGGTTCAACGAGCTTGCTAGAGCAGCCAAAGACACTTGAGGTTTATCCCAAGTCCACTCATAAAGGCACTCTTATATGAGTTTGTTGAAAAGAGATCTGGTAGAGGCGATTTATTTTTTCTTTCAATCCTAAAAAGGCCAATCTCCAGGCCTTGATGAAGAATCTCTTGATGTGTTCCTTGTAAAGGGAACTGATGTCCTACCAGATGTTGGAACATCAAGCCAGCAGATTATGCAGAATTTGAAAGAACAAGATTAGTTCTGACCTATCTCAAGAGTTTTGATGATAACTAAATTATATTTAAGAAGATTTATGCTCTGATGAATGTGTTTTGAATGTCTTAGTTAATGTTCTGACAGAAAACATTCTAAAGTACTAAGCAAATATTATGAAGAAGTTCTTTGATTAAAGAACCTTTTATTCAAACGCATCTGCTGACTCTGGTAAGAACCTTTACTTGTTAAATGTATCTTCTAACTTCTAGCAGGCCCCTTGATTCTGAAGATAACTTGAAAGCAAGCACTGTTCAAAGTTCTTAGCAAGCAACGCTCTGCCCAGAAGTTGAATGAAGCATGTTCTGACTTAAAGACATTGGAAGAAAATTCTGAAACAACGTCTAAATCAACTTGTCTTGTCAAAGCAAAGGAAACACGTTCTTACATTCTGACGTTTGCTCATTAATGCAAAGACGGCTGAAAGCACTCAAGTGCCTACAACTAGTTTCTTGGAAAATGGAATATTGCAAGGATACACGCACATCATTTAATGTTCTCCATATTTTTTGAAGGCAGCAACAGTCTTATTATTCCTACTATAAGTAGAAGGACATTTATTGCAAGCAAGCAACAACGTTTAAACAAGAAACTACGTGAAAGATCCAAAAGCTCACAAACTCATTGTTCATACAATTTGTGTATTATATTCTAAGTGAAAAATCACAGTTGTGATATAGCTTGATTAGAAGCAAACTCTATTTCATTATCTGTAAAGATTAAACTCCTGTATTTGTTCCTTGAGAGACCAAGTTTGGTCAGATTTCTCAAGCAGACTAGGACTAGATTTAAGTCTTAGTGGTGTTAGTCACTTGTAAGTTTACCTGTGCATTGTTAGTCACAACAGTTGTTGTGTGATTGTAATCAGTTGATTATAGTGGATTAAGTCCTTGTTGAGAAAGGAGAAATCACCTTGGAGGGTGGACTGGAGTAGTTTGAGTTCAAACGAACCAGGATAAAAATAATTGTGTTATTCAATTATTGTTTGATCTTTGTATTGAAACAAAAAAGAAAGAGTCACTTATTCAACCCCCCCTTCTAAGTGTTTTCTTACCCCTTCAATTGGTATCAGAGCTTGACTCTGAGCACAACACTTAACCGTGTCAGGAAAAGATCCAGAAGAAAACACAATGGCCGCTGAACAAAACAATAATAGTTACAACAAACCTCCAGTATTTGATGGAGAAGATTTTGAGTACTGGAAAGATAGACTATAAAGTTTCTTTCTAGGTCATGATAGTGATCTTTGGGATATAGTCTTGGATGGTTACAAACATCCTACAGATTCAGAAGGAAACGAAGTGGATAGAAAAAATATGGATAGATAACAAAAAGATGATTTTAAAAATCATCACAGAGCCAGAAATATTTTTTTAAATGCTATCTCTAAAGTAGAATATGAAAAAATCACTAATAGAGATACATTGCGTGATATGTTTGAGTCTCTCAAAATGACTCATGAAGGAAATGCTCAAGTTAAGGAGTCTAAAGCTCTGGCTTTAGTTCAGAAGTATGAAGCCTTCAAAGTTGAAGAGAGTGAGTCTATAGAAGCAATGTTCTCTAGGTTTCAAACTCTAATCGCTGGTCTGAGAGTTTTGAACAAAGGATATACCAAAGCAGATCATGTGAAAAAGATCATCAGAAGCTTACCCAGAAGATGGGCACCAATGGTCACTGCCTTCAAGGTGTCAAAAGATCTGAACAATGTGTCTCTGGAGGAACTCATCAGCGCTCTCAGAAGTCATGAGATTGAACTGGATGAGCATGAGCCTCAGAAGAAAGGTAAGTCTCTAGCCCTTAAATCAATTAAGAAATGTGATACTAACGCTTTTCAGGCTGAAGAAGAAAACTCTGAAGAATCAACTTCAGAAGAAGACGAACTATCTTTGCTCTCCAAAAGGATAAATCGTTTATGGAAGCACAGACAAAAGAAGTTCGGGAACTTCAAGAAGTCAGAAGATAAACCAGAATCTTCTAGACACAAAAAGTCAAACAGAAGAGAGATCATCTGTTATGAATGCAAAGAACCTGGTCACTTCAAAAGTGATTGTCCAAAGCTTCAAAAGGAAAAACCAAAGAAGAGATTTGGAAAGAAGAAAGGAATAATGGAAACCTGGGATGACTCAGATTCTTCTGAAGATGAATCTAGTTCTGAAGATGAAAATGCCAACCTAGCTCTGATGGCTATCACAGAAGATGACTCAGACTGTGAGTCAGAACAAAGAGAGGTATTTTCTGAATTTTCTAGAGAAGAACTTGCTGATAGTCTATCAGAACTTCTGGAAAACTATAGTAAGCTCAAAATCAAATACAAGAAACTCAAGAAGAGTCTTGCATCTGATATTGAGAAACTTGAAACAGAAAAATCTGAACTTCTAGAAAACAATTTTAAACTTAAAAAGGAAATTCAAAATGATCAAAAGAATTTTAGTTCAGAGTCTGTGTCTAGTTTAAAAGATATTCTGAAAGAATATGACTATAGCTTTCAATATTTTCTTACTAAAGGCATAGACAGAAGCAAAATGGCTTCAATGATCTATGGAGTTAGTGGGAAAAACAGAAGAGTAATTGGATATGAACCTCCCAAAGGGAAGGAGACATACATTCCAAAACCTGTTGCTAAAATGAACTTCACTTACAAAACTCTGAATAAGCAATTCAAGTTTGGACACTCACATGATATAAAATATACATCACATTCTGGAAACTCTTATGCTAACCCAAAAGGACCCAAAAAGATATGGGTACCTAAGGATAAAATAATATTTGTTGCAGATGTCCTTAACAGCTCAATTGAAACACTAGACATGGTACCTGGACTCTGGGTGCTCACGACACATGACGGGAAAAAGGTCTATGTTCCAAAGCCTGGAACTTAAAGCTGGAGGATATGTGAAGTTTGGAGGTAATCAGAAAGGGAAGATTATTGGTTCTGGAACCATAGGAAACGGTAACCTTCCGTCTATCTCAAATGTTTTATTAGTAGAAGGATTAGCTCATAATATATTGTCCATAAGTCAATTAAGTGACAATGGCTATGACATTATCTTCAATCAAAACTCCTGTAAAGCTGTAAGTCAAAAGGATGGATCAATCCTCTTTTCTGGCAAGAGAAAGAACAACATTTACAAAATTGATTTATCAGATCTTAAATCTCAAACGTAAAATGTCTTTTGTCTGTTAGCAATGAGCAATGGGTATGGCACAGAAGATTGGGACATGTCAGTCTTAGAAAAATCTTTCAACTAAATAAATTAAATTTAGTCAGAGGAATTCCCAATCTGAAGTACAACTCAGAAGCTTTGTGTGAAGCATGTCAAAAAGGAAAATTTTCAAAACCTTCCTTTAAATCTAAGAATGTTGTCTCTTCCTCTAAGCCATTAGAGTTACTTCATATTGATCTGTTTGGGCCAGTTAAAATTGCATCCATCAGAGGTAAGAAGTATGGATTGGTCATCGTTGATGACTTCAGCAGATGGACATGGGTAAAGTTTTTAAAACACAAGGATGAGTCACATTCTGTATTCATTGACTTCTGTACTCAAGTGCAAAATGAAAAAGATTTTAAAATCACAAAAGTTAGAAGTGATCATGGTGGTGAATTTGAAAATCATTATTTTGAAAAATATTTTAAAGAAAATGGTATTGTTCATAATTTTTCTTGTCCTAGAACTCCCCAGCAAAATAGAGTTGTAGAAAGAAAGAATAGAACATTACAAGAGATGGCCAGAACCATGATCAATGAAACAAATATGGCTAAGCACTTTTGGGCAGAAGCTGTGAACACAGCGTGTTACATTCAGAATAGAATCTCTATAAGACCTATTCTTGAAAAGACTCCCTATGAATTGTGGAAAAACAGAAAGTCCAACATTTCTTATTTCCATCTTTTTGGATGTACTTGTTTTATTCTAAACACCAAAGAAACTCTGAATAAGTTTGATTCCAAAGCACAAAAGTGTTTCCTGCTTGGATACTCTGAACGCTCAAAAGGCTATAGAGTATACAACACAGAAACTCTGATTGTTGAAGAATCAATCAGAGTCAGGTTTGATGATAAGCTTGTCCAGCAACAGCCAAATCAAATTGATTTTTCTGTAGGTACAGAAGATCATCACTCAAACTCTGAAAGTTCAGAAGCAAAAGAAGATGTAGCAGATCATCCTCTTGATAATGCTCTGAACAATCTCAGAATCTTTGACCAACCCACACAGAAAAGGTTTCCTAGAATATCTTCAGCTCATAAAGAAGACGTAATCATTGGAAGAAAAGAAGATCCCATCAGAACAAGATCCTCTCTCAGAATCAATGAAGAATCTTTGTTTGGTTTAGTATCTCTGATTGATCCAACTACCATTGATGAAGCCCTTGAAGATAATGATTGGATCTTAGCAATGCAAGAAGAACTAAATCAATTCTCCAAGAATGATGTATGGAATCTAGTTCCAAGACCCAAAGGATTCAATGTTATAGGAACCAAATGGGTTTTCAGAAACAAATTGAACGAACAAGGAGAAGTAATCAGAAACAAAGCACCACTGGTTGCACAGGGTTATAGTCGACAAGAAGGAATTGATTATAATAAAACCTTTGCCCCATTCTCCAGGTTAGAATCTATAATATTATTAATTTCTTTTGCTGTACAAAATAACATTTCACTATATCAAATGGATGTTAAAAGTGCATTTCTAAATGGTTATATTGAAGAAGAAGTATATGTCCATCAACCTCCTGGATTTAATGATTCAAAGCATCCAGAACATGTTTTTAAACTAAAAAAGTCTTTGTACAGTTTAAAACAAGCTCCCAGAGCTTGGTATGATTGTATGAGTAATTTTCTATTAGAAAAAGATTTTACCAGAGGGAAAGTGGACACAACTCTTTTCAGAAAAACATTTAAAAATG
The DNA here is from genome assembly GCA_948472305.1 of Vicia faba. Classification (NCBI taxonomy): domain Eukaryota; kingdom Viridiplantae; phylum Streptophyta; class Magnoliopsida; order Fabales; family Fabaceae; genus Vicia; species Vicia faba. The sequence continues at coordinate 1,548,414,138 of OX451736.1, forward strand.
ATATTTTAGTTTGTCAAATTTACGTTGATGATATAATTTTTGGAACCTCTAATATCTCCCTTGGAAAAGAATTCTCTAAGACCATGCAGGCAGAATTTGAAATGAGCATGATGGGTGAATTGAAATTCTTTCTGGGAATTCAAATCAACCAGACTCAAGAAGGTACTTTCATACATCAGACGAAGTATGTTAAAGAACTTCTGAAGAAATTTCAAATGTCAGAAAGCAAAGATGCCAAGACACCTATGCATCCAACCTGCATTCTAGGTAAAGATGAGGTAAGTATGAAAGTAGATCAGAAGCTTTATAGAGGTATGATTGGATCCCTTCTCTATCTGACTGCATCTAGACCTGATATATTATTTAGTGTGTGCTTGTGTGATAGATTCCAATCAGATCCTAGAGAATCTCATTTAACAGTTGTTAAGAGAATTCTTAGGTATCTTAAAGGTACTGCTAATCTTGGTCTGTGTTACAGAAGATCACAAGATTACAAACTAGTAGGTTATTGTGATGTTGACTTTGCTGGAGATAGAATTGAAAGAAAAAGCACCTCTGGAAGCTGCAAGTTTTTGGGTGACAGTCTTATCTCATGGTACAGCAAGAAGCAAGCAACAATTGCACTATCAACCACAAAAGCTGAATATATATTTGTTGTTGGATGTAGCTCTCAGATGATTTGGATGAAAAGTCAACTAGAAGATTTCAACCTTTATGAAAGTAAGATTCCTATCTTCTGTGACAATACTTCTGCTATTTGTCTTTCTAAAAATCCAATCTTACATTCTAAAGCCAGACATATAGAAATTAAATATCATTTCATAAGGGACTATATTCAGAAGGGCATATTAAACTTAATTTTTGTAAAAACAGACCATCAATGGGCTGACATTTTTACAAAACCCCTTTCAGAAGATAGATTTAATTTCATTCTGAAAAATATTTGTATGGAATTATGTCTTGAATAAAATAATATTTATTTTCTGTGACTGACTTCAGAACTTTCTGAAATGAATGCTCTGATCAACAACTCTTCAGAAGTTAGAAGAGAAGTTGTAACAGAAGTTATATGAAAAGTTATGGAACATTCTAACGCTGCATGTCCAAGTGTAGTTCAGAAATTCATTAGAACAAACAGCTGTTACATGCATCCTTCAGGAGATGAACACGTGGTGTGTTTCTGAAAGGTCAAGCGTGCAAAAGCTACTGATGACGTTCTAGGTAACTGTTGATGATTAGCCATAATTCCATGTTTTCCCTCATTTTTAGCAAATCATTAAATGCAAGTAATGATGAGATTCGTTTTTAAATTCGTTTTAATCTTTATTTTAATTGTGTCTTAAATACTTTTAATTTTAATTCTAAACCTATTTTCTGAAATTAATGCCTATAAATACTTTTTGAAAAACCCTTTTCATTCTTTAATGTCTCTTTCAAAACTCAAGCGTTTTTTCTTTACTGTACTTTTCTCTTAAATCCTTTTTCTTCAAATTTCTCATTTCTAAAGAACTTCAATGGCTTCTTCTTCTTCTACCCACTCTGAGAAATACATTATACCTGAAAGGACAACTCTCATTCCGGTAGAAAGTTTGGAAGTTTTGAGTGAGCTAATGGTAGACTTTGAGAATCTCAGAGAGAATGGATTTGACTTGTTCCCTGCTGTGAAGTTTCAAGGTTGAGAAAGCTACTTTGATCGTCTTATTGGTCCAGTCTTTCCACATTTGGTGAAAGAATTCTGGATTCACGCTATTGCAACCCCCAAGGTTATTCTCTCCTTTGTAATGGGCAAGGAAATATCCATTACAGAAAATCAAATCAGAAGGTTGCTGGGATTTAAAGGACTTGGAGTTACAGGAATGCCCAGTGGAAGAATGGAGATGTCTAGGGTATATTCAGAGATTTTTACTAACGGTCAAGGTTCCTCCAAGGTCATGGATTTGAAAGACAAATATAAGATTTGGGCAAGGATTATTCATGGATGTATTCACCACAGGAAAGACACCACTTCTCCTGATTACATCAACGCTGATCAACAATATTTGTTGTTTTGCCTTGGAACCAATGTCAAAATTGATTTGCCCTACTTGCTTTTTGAACATCTCTGGAACCATGTCAAAGAAACCAGAGAAGCTGAAAGGATGAAGAACCCCAAATCAAAGAGGAATTGGATTCCTATGGGGAGGTTATTATCAGACATTCTGACTGAGAATGGTCTCCTTTCTCACCTAAAAGAAGCAAATCTTCTGGGGGAGCTTGAACCTATTTGTGGTAAGACTATAACTGGAAAGAACTTGCTGAAAAGGAAAATCATTGACAAACTGCTGGTGGAACCCACTCCATGTCTGTCAACTGTTGTGAAGAGGAGAAGAATTCCTATTGCTGACTTTCCTATGTTCAACTCAGGGGATCATCCTCGTATGGTTTTGCACTATCTTGAGACCTGCAAAGAAACAGGATCACCCATTGATCCAGCTTGGCTTCAAGGAAGAAATCAAGCTGCTCCTGATGTTGTTCTCCAAGAATCTGTGAAGAGAAAAGCTGTAGAAGGACCTTCTGACACTCCTCAGAAGAAGAAAAAGAAGATAGGTAATCATGCTTAAACTATACCTGTTTATGATTCTGAAAATGTATCTGCATCTGCTGAACCCTCCCAAACCTTAGGAGACTTAGATGTTGACATTGATCTGACCTTACCATCTGAACCCCTTACTGACAACCCTCGTAAAAATCAGTTTTCAACAGATTTAAGTGATTCTGACTCTAATGAACATTCTGACAGCCAATCAGAACCCTCTCAATCAGAACCCTCTGAACCATCTGTTTTTCAACCTATTCCTGCTGAACATTTTTCAAGACCCCCTCCCAGACCTCTATCACCCAGACCCACTGGATGGTATGATGCTGGCTCTTGGAGAATTCCAGGGATAAATGAACCTCTAGCAACCATAAAACCTCCTTTCAACCTACCATCTGAGAATATTTTTGCTATGAATCAACCACAGCCTCAAAATCCCATTCCCACTCCTGCTTATACAATAATAATTTCTCCTGATGTCACTCCACCCACTTCACCACAACATACAACACCTCTCTCAACTCCTCAAATTCCAGAACAACAACCTTTTGAACAATCTGAAACTGCTGAACCATCCGTACCTCTTGAAATATCAGAACCTCCTATTTGTGTTAACCAACCTGAACCTGAACCTTCAAATAATCCTGAACCCAATAGCTTTTTAAGAACTGTAGTGGACTTTCAATCTCTACAATTCTTGAAAAACAAAACTTACAGAACGACTGTCCTTAAACCGGTTCAGCCAGATGTAAATACTTTGTTTCATAATTTTATAACAAATGTTCAAGCATGGTTACAACCGCTGAAAGAAGATTTCTCCAGAAGTGTGAACACAGCAGCAACAGATCTTCTATGGGAAACCTTCAGAAGAACTTTGGTTGCTGAATCACGGAAGTTACAGGATTTGTGCCATACTCAGGTGTTGGACAACTTTTCCAAACTTCTGCATGCTTTCAAGATAGAAGCTGCTGACACTTAGAATAAGAAGTCTTCGCTAATGATTGATGATACACCAGCTGATAAGATGGACATATCAGAAGATGCAGCTGAAGAATACTCTGTAGATTCAAATCCTCTGGCTATTGTTCTATTGAATCAACCTTCAGTTAAGGCTGGACCTGATCCTGTGCCAACTCTTGCAATGGATCTGGGCACTCTGCTCTCCACCTTTGTGAAGTCTGACTCAACAATTGCTGCTTCTGAGCCTGTTTCTACTGAAGCTTCATCATATTCTGCTCCTACCTCACTCATTATGGACACTCTGAAAGAGCTAAAGAAGGAGAATGAAGTCTTGAATAAACGCATGGATAAGCAAGATCAAACAAATCTAGAGATCAAGAACTGGATGGCAAAACAAAACGAATCTGCCTCTGAAATCAAGAATCTTCTGATGGCTCTTGTCTCTAAGAAATCCTAGTTATTTTTGTCTCTTATTTGGATGTTTTGTTTGTACTTCAGGATATCTATTTTTAACTTTTCTTTATGAAATATTTCAAAATTTCTCATTTATTACACTTTTTGATTATGCCAAAAAGGGGGAGAAAATGTGCATTCTTGAACTAATCACTGTTTAACAGTTATGGGACTAAGTCTCAGACATTCTAAAAAATTTGCAAGAATTCCTTCTGTGCAAAAGAATTTTTTTGCAGGTATCACTTTAACTCTGAAAGAATATTCCAGCTTAGTTTTATCTTCTTGAAGAAGTTCTGAAGAAATTCAAGAAGGTTGTGTATTACTCTGACTAAATAATCTCAGGATGTCTTATGCATAGAAATATTCATTTCAGGGGGAGATTCTTATCTCTTAATCCGTTTCTTTTCTTTATCTAAAATAATTTTTTGTCATCATCAAAAAGGGGGAGATTGAAAGAACAAGATTAGTTCTGACCTATCTCAAGAGTTTTGATGATAACTAAATTATATTTAAGATAATTTATGCTCTGATGAATGTGTTTTGAATGTCTTAGTTAATGTTCTGACAGAAAACATTCTAAAGTACTAAGCAAAGATTATGAAGAAGTTCTTTGATTAAAGAACCTTTTATTCAAACGCATCTACTGACTCTGGTAAGAACCTTTACTTGTTAAATGTATCTTCTAACTTTTAGCAGGCTCCTTGATTCTGAAGATAACTTGAAAGCAAGCGTTGTTCAAAGTTCTTAGCAAGCAACGCTCTGCCCAGAAGTTGAATGAAGCATGTTCTAACTTAAAGACATTGGAAGGAAATTCTTAAACAACGTCTAAATCAACTTGTCTTGTCAAAGAAAAGGAAACACGTTCTTACATTCTGACGTTTGCTCATTAATGCAAAGACGGCTGAAAGCACTCAAGTGCCTACAACTAGTTTCTTGGAAAATGGAATATTGCAAGGATACACGCAAAGAATTTAATGCTCTCCATCTTTTCTGAAGGCAGCAACGGTCTTATTATTCCTACTATAAGTAGAAGGACATTTATTGCAAGCAAACAACAACGTTTAAACAAGAAACTACGTGAAAGATCCAAAAGCTCACAAACTCATTGTTCATACAATTTGTGTATTATATTCTAAGTGAAAAATCATAGTTGTGATATAGCTTGATTAGAAGCAAACTCTATTTCATTATCTGTAAAGATTAAACTCCTGTATTTGTTCCTTGAGAGACCAAGTTCGGTCAGATTTCTCAAGCAGACTAGGACTAGATTTAAGTCTTAGTGGTGTTAGTCACTTGTAAGTTTACTTGTGCATTGTTAGTCACAACAGTTGTTGTGTGATTGTAATCAGTTGATTATAGTGGATTAAGTCCTTGTTGAGAAAGGCGAAATCACCTTGGCGGGTGCACTGGAGTAGTTTGAGTTCAAATGAACCAGGATAAAAATAACTGTGTTATTCCATTATTGTTTGAGCTTTGTATTGAAACGAAAAAGAAAGAGTCACTTATTCAACCCCCTCCCCCCCCCCCCCCCTTCTAAGTGTTTTCTTACCCCTTCAGAATTTGGTTGGACAAAGGTAGGACATAACAGATGCTTGGGGCTAAACAAATGCGTCTAATATCACATATGTTTGGAACCTACTTCTGATCTGGAAGAGGAGGTATATGTATAAGTATGTTAATCAGGACACGATCAACATATTTGGCACTCTCTAGATTAGTTTATTTCTTATCTAAGTGAGTTGGTGAGAAGTGGTTGTGTTTTATTATGGAGTCTTGATAAAGGTATCACATCTGGATACTTTATGTGTAGAGAACAAGCTATAGTATCAATAACTTTCTCTCTAACATCTGGAAGATCCTTCTGATCAAAGGAGATAGGTCAATGGAATCTTGTTTATGAACATGAGACAAATTCTAGTTGAGGGAAGTTATGTACTAATCATATGATGTACATCTATTGTATGGATTTCAAGGAGTTCTTAGCAGTTAATTAGGGGGAGTCCTTAATCTGAAGCTAGAAGAACTTGAAGAAGTGTCAGACATAATATCTTGACATCTTTGTATTGAGGATTTATTTTTTTCAATATGTCTGGTGGTACTCTTCATAGGATGGATATTGTTTACTTTAACTTGGTAATCCTATTAAGTCTATGGGAGCATGGAACTCTTGTTCTGATGGAAAAGTTATCCAATGGATGGTGAGAATTGGAGGTATGTTAACCATAATTTTATGGTTGATTGATGTTTGCACGGTTGAAATAACATATAATTCACCTAGGATGGGCATTTCAATCGTTTGAAGCAAAGAGTAGTTACTAGTTAGCACTAAAAGATTATGTTTCTCTGGTATATATGAGAAATTCCTCTCTCTGCTAGGACTCGGTTATGTTCACATAATAGAACAGGTGTTTCTATAAGGACTGAAGGGAATCATTGTGTATTTGGAGAAGCAGACTTAGTCTGAACAGTCTGCTTGTGGTGTAGCATGATCATACATTGCCATGGTTGTTGAAAATTAACTACTAGAGAGAATATCCTATTTGGGTGTAGATGAATGGCGTCCAACATCTCAAAGTTAGACAAGAGGTCTGGAGTTTAGAAGTTTAAGAAGAAGATTCTTGAGATGTGTAATATGCATGTTTCTGCATGTATGTATGATCCAGTGTGTAAAGTTGATCAGCTACTGATGGTTGATCCTCTTGTATCCCTTGCAAGAGTAATGGATTACTATGGTGTCTCCAAACTATAGTTAATGGTGAAATCCATGTGTTTGAGACTGATGTCGGATCTGATGTTGGAACATCGTCTCAAATTATGTTATTCCTTCATCCAAGGAAGTTGTTATCGTCTAGAGTGGAGCTAACGTCAAGCCACTGACCTAATCTGGAATACTTTTATGACATGAATGAATGCCATCAACTGGTGCCAGATGTATGCAGAAGAAGGGTGTCTCGCCAAATGTCCTACCTTGTATGAGAAGGGAATCTTATCTGACTTTTGATAAATACTTTGACAGGAGATGGGTATTTGTCTATCCTCTAAGGAGGTTGTGCATGAAGACTGATGGTAAATACTTTGATGGGAGACTAAGTATTTGTTTGAGCAAATTATGAAAATCTGCATTCTGAACGTTGTGGTTCAGAGAATATGTGAGAGTTTATTTCTCTCCATTGCTTTCAGATGTTTGGAAAAACTTGAGTAAGTTGCATCAATTGTGTGTTCTAATGGGAGCTACTTAAAAGGATTACTATGCACAAGGAGTCTTTTGAATCAAGAACCATTTTGATTGGATTACTTATTATGGAGTTGATGTCCCACATGATAATTTAACACCATGATTGTTGATAGCTGTTTTATTTTTAATGCTTGGGGTTGTGCGTGTGAATTTGGATGTTCAAGCATTATTGTCAGAAGTGGATTTTCTGACTATGTGGATTAGAGTATGGAGAATCTAATCCTATCTACATTAGTATGCTTGGTGAATGCATGACTACTTTGTTGAAGACTCCACTAGTATCAGCAACTACTAGTGGATGTAAGGGGCAGAAGACTGCAAACAGATATTGAGGTCTGAGCATAGTATTTTGAGGAAGTGTGATCAGTGATTTTTACACATTTATTTACCATTAATTTTAGTTATCTTTTCTTTTTATTGTAAAGTGTTTTATTTTATTTTACCGTTTTTTCTGTGTTGGTTGTGTGTTTTACTGTTTTCAGGTTCACAGGAATAAATTGGGACAAATTAATGTGAAAAAATGTAAAATTCAGAGTTCCGAAAAAGTTTTCAGCATGCTTCAAGAGGCCTGACACGGTCACCCGTGTCACCTAACATAAGTTGTGTCAAACAATGCGTTAATTGATCAATTTTCACTAAAAAATTCATAACTGAAGCTACGAGAATCGTATTGACGCGTTCTAATATTTGTTAGAAATCTGAGAGAAAGAGCTACAACTTTGATTTTGAAGTCAGAAGCTGATTCATATTGTAGAAGCCTCAAAAAAATTATTAAAGTTGCAGACTTTAGAAATTTAGTTGTTTTAGGTCATTTTACGGGCCTGGTTTATGTTTTCGACCCAGTTTGAGTTAGTAGTGAAAACCTTTATTTGGTTTATAAGACTTTTTGACCTTTTGTTGGAAGGGAGAATAGTTTTACACAGCTGAAGATTGGAGAAGTCAAGGTTTTTGGAGAGCTGAAGATTTCATGCGTGGAAGCAATTGAAAATCAAAGTTCATCCCAATCCTTGTAATGTATATATTTTGTATTGTGATTATTTTGAACAATATGAGTAGCTAAATCCCCCAATGCTAGGGGTGTCCCTGATTTGCATCTGTAAACGATTTTGATTCCGGAATTTCTTTAATACGATAGTTTTCTCTATTCAATTTAATTGTACATTGTTTTTATGCCTTCCTGATCGGACAAATTAGGATAGATTTACGGTTAACAACCAGTTGGATCGCAGTTGTTAAGGTTTTTATATAATTAGGCTATAGTAGATATCACCTAGGACTAAGGATACCCTATAGTTACCGGATTTAACCCTTGATAAAATAAAGGCTTGACTCCATCAAATATCTCTAAGGGCTTAGGATTTAGGATGGATGGTTAAAGGTTTTTTTTCACTAAAGACTTAGAGGAAGAAATTCTAAAGGGATGGTAACTAAAGGATATGAACTTGTTGAAGAGATTAGGATTCAAGATTGTTACAATGCAAATTATACACCATACCCTAGTGTGCTCCTCATATCTGTGAAAAAGCCCTAATTTATATTCTGCTTATTTTTTATTTATGCTAATTGACAGTATCAAAACCAAAACCCCAAATTAAGTTTTTGTTTAATTGAACGTGAATTGAACTCGATAACTGCATGCAGTCCTTGAGATCGACATTCGGGGAATTTATCATTATTATTGCAAGGCAAAAATAGTGTACTTGCTATTTTTCCTATCAAGTTTTTGGCGTTGTTATCGGGGACTGCCAAATTATAGAGTTCAATTTTAGTTCAATTGAAATTTTGTTGCTCGTCAACTAAAATTTTGTTTTAGTTTTTTTATTTGAATTTTATTTTATTATAAATAAAGAAGAAAAAAAGGTCAGATTATTGTTTGCTTCATGAATTCTTTTATACTTTGCTACTAACCAAGTGTTTGAGTGTTGTAGTCATGTATTATCGCGATACATTACCACCTGTATCTCCTGCATGTTGGTCTCCTGATTCAAGATTAACTTTGGAAGAGGTGACTGAAATTTGTAAAGCATATAGGAGGGAGGTAAGACTGTGGCGAAAGTTACAGTTGGAAGAAGAAGATATGAAACCAGAAGAAGAATGCATAACATCAGATGACAGAGATGCAGCAAGAATAGAAGAATTTGAGGTAAATAAGAATGATGGGGAATAAGAAATAAGGAAACTTAAAGATGATCTAGTGTTGGATAAAACTACAAATTTCACAATTTGTGAAGATATGGACATACAACCAGAAAATCTTCAACAAAAGAGTCTCCATAAAAATATTTTCACAACAAGGCTGATGACAGACAAGAAATTGACAAAGTATTGGATGTCATTTATTCCTTGTTCAACAAAATCAAGCTGAAAATTATTTGGAAGCAACATCATCAGTACTTTAAGTTCATGGGATTGCTACCAAACAAAAGAAAGAAGAAATATGATGTGTTCTTTGTCTCATATATGCCACCCTAACAAGGGGATGAACCTTCGATCCATGTGACGTTAAAGGAAGCGCTTATTGGGAGGCAACCCACGCTTTTAATAACTTAATTTTTCTTTTTGTGTTTGTTTCATTTTGTCTGCAGGTAATAAAAAGGGAGCCTTACTGGTGAAAGCTAGGAGGTTGCAGCTGGTGTTGCATTACCCTCTGTGAGTCACATTTCTCGAGCTTGTTCTGAAACATTTGGGTCAATTTTTAGTTCAAGTTTAGGAGGTTTTTACTTCTTTTATTTTCGAGTTATTTGTTAGTTTTATGTTAATTACTGTGTAAATCCAGGAGTTGAAGTCCTTCCCAAATTTTTACCGAAAATTTTTGTTTTGGTTTGCACAAGAGCTTGTAATCAAAGAAATCGGAAAAGTAAATAGAGATAAATGGATGATTGTTTGGAGGTAGGAAGTTCGAAATTATGTGATAGTGATAAGATTCTAACGTGTAGATTTGTACCATAGTGCTTAAATCCTAAGAGGTACTCTTGAAGTAGTTTATCTTTACAGTCTGGCATAATATAGATTCACATGCATGTATGATTGATGGAGAAATAAATAAATTTGGCACCAAATGATGAAAAGGCGGTAAAAGGCAACTAGCTCGCTAAGTTGGGCAGCCCTCACCCGGTTATTCAGCCCAAAGGGGGTTGATCCCCAAACTTCATCCAAAAGGACAATATATAACTGCAAAGTTTGAAAATTTCATCGGTAATTAAAAGTAGCCAATACTGGTTATTTAGTGCCTAAACAAAAAATTCTTGACTTGTATTGTGCATGTGATGATCATAATAATTCTCATTGCCTTAATTTGACTGTCCAAATGAAAAAGGAGGAAAATTGAAAAGAGACTTAAGTACAAAGCATAGTTAGAGAGGTATCTGAAGAGGAAGCTCGGGATTAAAAGGTTCTTACACAAACTCTTCGCATCATGTGAACATCAAACGAACTGTCTTTTGATCAATGTGAACGGATATCTCACGTATGAGTATTGGTATGCTGCGAATTTTATGAGCTCTTGTAATTATCACTTGAGGTCAAGCAACGGTTTAAGTTTGGGGGAATTTGATTAGTGGTTTTTACACATTTATTTACCATTAATTTTAGTTATCTTTTCTTTTATTGTCAAGTGTTTTATTTCATTTTACCACTTTTTATGCATTGGTTATGTGTTTTACTGTTTTCAAGTTCACAGGAATAAATTGGGACAAATCAGTATGAAAAAAATGCAAAATTCAGAGTTTCGGAAAAGTTTCCGGCACACTTCAGGAGGCCTGACACGGCCACCCGTGTCACCTGACACGGGCCATGTCAGACAATGTGCTAATTGATCAGTTTTCACTAAAAAATTCATAACTGGAGCTACGGGAATCAAATCAACGCGTTCTAATATTCATTGGAAATCTGAGACAAAGAGCTACAACTTTCATTTTTAAGTCAGAAGCTGATTCAGAATGTAGAAGCCTCGAAAAATTCATTAAAGTTGCAGACTTTAGAAATTAGTTGTTTTAGGTCGTTTTACGGGCCTGGTTTATGTTTCTGACCCACTTTGAGTTAGTAGTAAAAAACCCTTATTTGGTTTATAAGACTTTTTGACCTTTTGTTGGAGGGAAGAATACTTTTACATGATTGAAGATTGGAGAATTCAAGGTTTTCGGAGAGCGGAAGATTTTCATGCATAGAAGCAATTGAAGATCAAAGTTCATCCCAATCCTTGTAATGTCTATATTTTGTCTTGTGATTATTTTGAACAATATGAGTAGCTAAACACCTAAATGCTAGGGGGTGTCCCTGATTTACATCTGTAAACAATTTTGATTCCTAAATTTATTTAATACAATAGTCTTCTCTATTCAATTTAATTGTATAGTATTTTTATGCCTTCCTGATCGGACAAATTAGGATTGATTTAGGGTTATCAACCAGCTGGACCGCGGTTGTTAAGGTTTTTGTATAATCAGGCTATAGAGATATCACTTAGGACTAGGGATACCCTATAGTTACTGGATTTAACCCTGGATAAAATAAAGGCTTGACTCCATCAGATATCTCTAAGGACTTAGGATTTGGGATGGATGGTTAAAGGTTTTCCCACTAATGACTTAGGGGAAGATAATCTAAATGGCTGGTAATTGAAGGATGTGAACTTGTTGAAGAGATCAAGATTTAAGATTGTTACAGAAAAAATTATACACCATACCCTAGTATGCTCCTCATATATGTGAAAAAGTTCTAATTTACATTCTTCTTATTTTTTATTTCTACTAATTGACAATATCAAAACCAAAATCCCAAATTAAGTTTTTGTTTAATTGAACGTGAATTGAACTTGATAATTGCATTCAGTCTTTGAGATCGACATTCGGGGAATTTCCCGTTATTATTGTAAGGAAAAATAGTACACTTGTTATTTTTCCTATCAAAGTGCTTTTTCTTCTGCTGCAAGTCACTCCATAAAAGGTTGGGTGATCTGGATCTTACTAAAGTTGTTAAGCAAACTAAGAATTTTTGGATTTTGTGAGTGACTTCACACCTAGTATCCATGACATCCAACCTGTTGTACCCAAAAATTTTCCCTCTCATTTTACTCAATACATACTCCCAGAGATCCTCAATTTGCTCAAGATTGCCCAAGAGCTGACCAGACAAACTCTCTCCTAAGACAGTGTACCTCAAATTAGGGTTTCCATTTTCATCAATATGGGTGAACCACAAAGGCCTAATATGCTCTCCATGGTCTTAATATGTTCTCAATACCCTACATGTCAAGTTTCATGCCTTGCACAAGAAGTTTGCTCAGTCAACGTCTCAGATGCTTGAGAATCGACTAAATTAGGTCAAAAGTCAACGGTGGCCCACATACAGTCAAACTTCAAGATTTTTGGTAAACATCAACATTTTGAAGTTATATCCATCATTTGATCAAGGGTTGATCATGATTCCTCAAGGAGTGCTCCAAATTCATCAAAACCCAAAAGTTGCTAAATTAGGGTTTCTTAGTAAAAGTCAACCAAACTTTGACCAAGCATAACTTCCACATGCTTTATCATAAATTTTACATCCAAATCTCATTTTTAAGAGGATGCAATTACCTATAATTCATCTTCATCTCGCAAGTTCAAAATATGCACTCATAAAAAGATATGAATTTTTACATTATGGGTCCTTTTGAAAAGTCAACAAAAACACCTTTTGAGTCAAAGCTTCTTACATGAACATGGTAGACTAAATTGAGATGAGACCAAAAGGGTTGCTTAGCGTAAATCTCAAAATTTCTAAAAAGCCAAAGAACACCTCTCTAGGGTTAAAATTGGAGGAGATATACCTTGTCAAAGTTGACCTTTTTTGCAAAATTGCCAGAAGTCAAATGTGCTCAAAAATGCATTTTTTGCTAAATGGGCCTAACTTTTTATGCTTGCACCTCACTTATAATGTGGTCCACGACTCAAACATTCACCCACACATTATTTGCTTCATTTTGCAATTTATTTTGATTTTTTATTAATTAAAAATTGAATTAAATTAAATAATTGATGAATAATAGCAAAGATATGATTTGATTTGGTTTTTGGACAGGTTGGCAATCAAAATATGCTGAATTATCAAGGCCAAAACGAATCAAGAATAATTGATACAAAAAATGCATGATTTGGCTCAAAATAACAAGTTTGCATATGGCTAAAGAATCAAATCAAATCTCATCAAAACTTCAAGATTCGATCTGTTTTGCAACCCTAATTCATTGAGGGATATATAATGAACAAGAACAGAGCAAAAAACAAGGGTTAGCAATCGTGAAAGAGGAAAAGCAAAATTCAAAAATTCAAAGAAAAGTGTGAATCGGTTTTCACTCCACAGGCCAATTCAAGCCATTCCAACGCTTCTGATCGTTTCTTGGACCTTCCCAGAAGCCAATTGGATCATTTGCAAGGCTTGAAACACCCAGAAACACGCATAATCACTCTCACGGTTTTCCCTTTAATTCAAAATCGATTACTGTATTTCTTGCATCATTAGCATGTTTAAGTTATATATTTGTGATCCTCATCGTGTTTGCAAGCTAACTGGATAATTTAATTGCATTTTTGAAGCCTATAAATGCCTTTGCCATTGTTAGGGTTTGCGTGTGCAATTTAGGGATTTCTTACACAAGTGAAATTAGCCAAGAAGAAGGGTACCATGAGGTTCACGAGATCAAAAGGAATGGATCTATATAGTTAGAAATCATTTATCTTGTGTCTTGTGTGTTTTAGAAATTTGTAGGGGCTATGGCTACAGACCTTTGTCTGTAGGTAAAAGTATCAGAACTTAAGACGACGGAGAGAGGAAGAAGAAGGTTAGGTGTCAGCCAGCCATTCGCCCATTCGAACCAGCGCGCGTTTTTTTGTTTTTTTCCCACTAACCACTTTATTTCGTATATTATATTGTGTTTTCATTATAGTTACAACAAAGCAAGACAGCTCAGATGGTGAAGCGCATTAGTGGGGAGTATAAGGACCTGGGTTCGATCCCAGGTCCCAATAAAATTTTCTTTATTTCACTTTCTTGTAACAGATCCAACGCATCATCCTTCCTGGCGACCACCATACACCCCTGCGTCCAGTCGTTTGATCAAGCATGCCATCAGATCTAACGCTCCATCCATGAGGGACTATGGTGCAGGTCAACATCACACAGAATCCAATTTTGACTGGGCTGGGAGCGTTTTGGGCCTCAAAAATTTCAGATTGGCACCCCCCAGATTTGCTATTCAACACAGTTTGCATTTTTTATCCTATTTTCTTTTTAATTTCTTTAATTAATTTCTTGTATTTTGTTTTAATTAATTAACCCAAAATTATTATTTTCTATAAAATCAAAAAATCACAAAATACATAAAATATTTTTTTAATAAAAATATATTATTCCTTAATTAATTTAGTTTAATTAATTTAAGGCAATTTAATCTCTTTTTATAATTAAAAATAACTAGACCTGAGATTTAAATTGTATATAATTTAATTAATTTTCTTTAAAAATACCCCAAAATCTCTTTTTTATTAAAATATTTATTAATTAGGTTAATTAGGTTAGCTTAAATACTCTTTTTTTTCATAATTAAAAATAATTAGAATTAGGGTTTTGTTGTACATAATTTAACTAATTCTTTTCTCAAAAAATAACTTAATCATTCTTGTAATTAGATTTTAGGGTTCTCAATCTCCCTCGTATTTAATTTACCACGCGCACTCTTATTTGTTTTTATTATTATTGTAACTATTTCGAGGTTGTAATAGTTTTAATTAGGGTTTTAAATTTCGCATCTTTTATTTCCCGTCAAGACAATTATGTAACTGTCAAAGCCTTGTAATAGTTAGGTTTAGTTCTCGCATTTTTAATTCCTGCAAATATTTAAACTGTCTAGATGTATGTTAATAGGATTGTATGGCAATAATATCTGAAATTAAAACGATAGATCACCTAATATGCAAAGATTAAATAACTGAAACAAATCATATGCACATATTTCACTCATAGGGTTTACCTCACTTCGGTTGCCTTCGGTAAACAATCATTAAGCATAGGAGATTTTAGTGGTTGTCCTCCAGTCTAAAAAGATCAAATTATCCCATTCGAATGTTGCCTCAAAAATGTTTCCTCGGAAAGATCTTAAGACTCTAGGGTTACTACTAAATTTTTCTAACTATTACTTTAGTGATTGTACTTGTCCCTTTCGAATGTCCCTTACAACTCCAACGACGTTGCTACCTGCTCCTTAATAGTAGGATAGCGATGTCTAAAGGAAACAAAAATGAACAATCTTTTTTCGAGTAGGTAGAATCTTAAGTACTTGCTCAATAAAAACTTTTCACACAAACACCTTTCAAAACAAATTTTCAAAACAAACTTCGTCACACCCTTGAGGACTGATACAAGGGTTATCACGAAGTAAAACATTTTCAAGACAAACACATACAAGCAATTTTAAAAAAGATGAGCAAGTACCTAAGAGCCCATGGAAAACCATGGATGGAAAGGGTGCTAACACCTTCCATTTCTATAATCTATCCCCCGTACTCAGAAAATCTCGAAAAAAAGTTTTTTCTGTTCTTTTTCCTTTTCCATGATTGGATGAAATAAAAGTCGATGGCAACTCTTGCTTACCGCGACATTTTGCAAACAAAAAATGCAAAATGCAAACCAGTAAAAATAGTCGATTCTGCCACCGTATCACACAACCTATTCAAAAGGTCATGATACAGAGTGTGGTTATGAAAGGACGATATCCAATTGTGTCCTTGAAGAAGTCAAAGTTCTTAGAAGTATTCTCAAAGAGTGAGAATATCTGACTCTGGTTTGGCTCTACTGAGGGAGTCAAGGTTCAGCATATGCGGGAAGTGCTAAAGTCTTTCAACTAGTGTTCAAGTTTTCATCTTCAATTGGAGCATTGGTTATCTATGACAGGGGGAGTCGTGTATTTATCTGTGGATTGTTGTTGCAATAGTATAAATAGTTGTTTGTATATTGTTCAAAGCTTGTGGAGATCTCATGCATCTTATACTGATATGATGTCAGATAACATGTTACGACATTATGAAATTATTGGTGATCTTAACAAGGAATGGTTGGTCTTAACCATGTGAAGCTGGGTGCTAAATCAGAAGTTCACATTTCTCTCAAATGGTTAATGGTTAAGTCTTGGAGAATTTATTTTTCTATACAAAGTTTTTAATGAGAGATATCACAAATGTGATATTTTGATATCTTGGTGTATATCACTAAGTCTAAGTGAAAGGAGAATACTTAGAATCTATTAGAAGACAGTATGGATGAAAATGTATTAGTCAATGTGCAAGCAAAAGAAGACAATGTCTGACTCGATGTCATAACATTATTCAGGACATGTGTCTTGTACGATCAACAATAGAGTTTTTGTGGGTTGTTTGATAAAACACGGGGTCAGTAAGCGTGTTTGAATGAGGATATGAATTTATTGGGACTTGTTTTATTCAGCAGAATTAGTCTAGAGCATTTAAAGGCGTTCAAAGTTGTTTTAGACGATGCACGTTGATATAAGTGGTAGTCTTGTCCATCAATTAACGTCTCTTTGACCAAGATTGCTTGTCTCATTCAAAGTTCGTTAATTCCCAATAAAACTACTCAACTATTTATAGAGGTCTCTCTTATCCTCTATCTCCATGTGAGTGTTTGATTTTATTCATCATCACTATGGGTTTTGTTCGGGTCTGGGTAAATTGTGCATGAGTCTAGTTCTATAAAGGCCTCCTTTATTAATTTTTGGCAAAAACGGGGGAGAAAGGGTGTACTCAGATGGTCAGTTTGGAATCTGAAGTTTCAGATGTTGCTTTCAAATATCGGATAAGATGTTTCATCTTGTGGTCGTGCCCTATTATGGTTTTGTGACTTGTGATCTGATTTATGAACACAATTGTGACATGTGTTTTGAATTATAAGGGGTGGTGATTGATTTGTCTAGGTCCACTGGAGGCTGCTGATCAAGGAATGGTTGAAAATACTCTTATGCCACCATTATTCTCCTATGACAAGAGATGATGCCTGGCTTGAGGAGGAGTGTCAGCTATCTTCTTCCTCATGTGCACCAAACCAAATGGCTTCAGGACTTTCTACTATTTTCCTTGAAGGTTCTACTCTTTAGTAATGGATTTGGTACTGCAATGGAGCTCATGCAAATTTTTGGAAAGAAGATGTCAAACAAAGATATCCCAACATCTTTACTGAAGACTGAGTCCATGGTGTTATACTGTAGTGTTCAACAGTTGCTGAAGACTACTGTTGATTTTTTAAACTTGCTAACAGGAACAGGTTGAGCAAGAAGTCTTATCTTATGTTAGAATATGTTGAGTTGAAGAGTTTCAACATCTAGAACAACATGTCGAATATGATGTCTTATGAAGGAGCATACGACATCGCGCTTGAGCTGAAGTGGACAGTTAAATTCTGTTATGATTTAACTGGTGCAGAATATTTTGGGAAATATTATGCAATATTATATGGCACTGATTTAAAGGTTGAGAAGAATCTAATCAGAATATTAAATAATATACAGTTTCTATATTTAGAGATAATTTAGGAAGATTTAATTTAAGATCTTGTTTGTAGCAGAAGTTACTGTTGTTTTCTACAGCTGATATGTTATACTTTGAAGGCCCAAATCCAGTTGGGTATATGTTATAAATAGAAGTGTTTGTAACCTAGAAAAGGCACGGGTTCAAGATGTAGAAGTCTAGAGCTTTGTCTTTTTTCCGCTCTCTAAGAGAGTTGGTGTAAGTGAACCACTCGGATTGTGAGATGGTCACTCAGAAGCTGTGAAGTAATGAGTTGAGTATTGTTCTTGGAGGAAGCATTGAAGTAACTCCAAGGTGTGGTCTTAGTCAAGAGTCTTGGCTAGTGATTATCATAGAAGTGTGTCTTCCTGTTTATTCAGAATTATTGTTGATCTAATCGTTGTCTGTGATTGAAGAGGGATTGAGGAGGACCTCATATTTAGGTGAGTCTTAGATAGAAATATAGGAAGGATAGTGATTAAGTGATTAGGCTGTAAAATGGAGATTTGTTGTAGGTTCTATAAATTGATACTATCATAGTGGATTTGTCTCTGTCTTAGTATGCCCCAGAGTATAAGAGTTGCTTCGAACTGGGTTAACAATTTTAATGTGTTGTTTATGCTTTTCAGTATTATTTTTACTGTTAATACCTTGCCTGTTTGTTTATGTCGGATCAGATGTCTCAACATCCTATAGGACATCTGAGTTCTATCATATCATAATTTCATTATCCTTGAAAAAACATCAACAAAAAAAAAGACATTAGTGCATAAGAAAAGAAAGAATTTGGAGATACATCTTCAAACAATAGAAAGGATCCATTTCAGAGATGCATCCTCGAAAAAGCTTTGTTTTTTATTTCAATGGTAGAAACATCATCTTCACTTGCCCTGACCATCTAAAAATCATCCAAATCATCCAAATGCTACTACATATTACCTAACTTGTATGTTAATACTATCTAATGTATTAAAAGTTACCTATTTTATCTAATACATAAATCAAAACTCAAAAATAAGGTAAAAGAGAAATTTACTCAAAAAAGTGTTGATGAGGATGCAAAATGTCGAATATAATAGATAGAGTGAGATGAGATTGGTAAAATGAAAGTAGAGATTTTTATGTTAATACTGGAACAATGTTGCTCACAAGCTCCAATAGAAAAGAAAAATTTTCTAAAAATGAAAAGAGGGTGAAAATGAAGAAGGAGAAGAGAGAGAGTCTGATGTGAGATTTAAATATATTTCCCTAGTTCGAAAATGTATCTCTGAATGAATTTTTTAAATTTAAAAAACGGTTAATTTAGAGATGTATCTACGAACATATCCTAAAACACCATCGCAGATACATCTCCAAATTTAATTGAAGTAAAAAAAAATAATGCGTTCGGAAATATATCTTCAAAAATATGAAACATTTTTGACATTTCATCAGGAGACTAGAAAAAAGTAATGGGATGCAAAAAGAAATTCCCAACACATTTTATATAGTTGAGGGACCATTATAGCCTTTTTAAAACTTAATAAACCAAATTGAACTCTAAGTCAACACATTTTATATTTAATCTTAAAATTACTATTTTAAATTAGAGAATTTTTTTTACTCAATTAAATTAGAGAATATAAGAGATGCATTATCGGTAAAAACCGATTAATTAAATTCTTTAAATTTTGATTGAAATGCAATGGGAATAACATGTGTTGAAGGAAAAGGTTGAGCCCAATCTTGAGATGACAAAATTTGATAACATGAAACAGAAACCTGTCACTAAAACCTATCTTTATACTATTAAGTTTCCAGAAATACCAAGTGAAAAACTAATTTAAAACTATTTATGTCCACATTATTGTTTTGAGAATTAATATTTTTTATAAGCAAAAAATAGCATAAAAGGTACTCAAGTCAAGGATGAACCAATTGGAGATATTTATGTCAAGAGTACCCAACAATATATAATTGCTCAGATTTTCACATAACTCATGGGAAAAAAAAGCTAACCATGTTGCCATGATTAATAGTAAAACAAATAAACTAACTAGTATTGTATTTTAGTTGATTTTGGTTTTAGATATTCCTTTTCCTTGATTAATCGCCAGACATGTGTGTACAGACAAAGGTGAGTCCCTACTCCCTATCCTAGGCAGATAAAATACTGTCCCTTTCTTACAATTGCATTTCCATTGGGACATTAAGAGTATCACTATCATCATCACCATTTCACTAGCCAGCTTGGCAATGAGTGGAGAAATGGTTTTTTTTTTTATGCTTTTGAGATGACAGAGAAGCCATTCATTAAATTATGATACCATACAAATCATGAAACAACAAAAACAAACATACAATTCCTCATCATCATCTGTTCCTCAAACATTGAAAAAACAGTTCCCCCCACCTCTAAAAGAAAACCATTTTTGTTGCAATCAATATATATTGTTTTTGTCTAATATTTCTAGAAGAAATCAAACTCCAGATAATTATCAGAACCTTTCTGATTACCACCTGTTGTTGTTGACATGTGGTTAACGGCGGCTTTTTCACCGCCAGACGAGGCAGCCGGGGAAGGTATCTTCTCAAACTCAACAGCCTTTGGAATCTCGGGCGGGGTAGCACATCGAATCAACGCCCAATTCACACCTTCGAAAAAGGGATGCTGCTTAATCTCAGTTGCGCCTCGTTTATACGCCAATCTGTGTTGAGGTTCCTTGACAAGCAAACCCCTTATAAGATCCCTTGCTGCAAAGCTAACGACAGGCGCTTCAGGAAATCGCAGCGGCTGACCTACCACGTTAAACAGCGTGGCTCGGTTTCCAGATCCCTTAAACGGAGTTTTGCCAAACAATAACTCGTATAGAAAGATTCCATAAGTCCACCAGTCAACTGCACTCCCGTGACCTTCACCCTTTATTATCTCGGGTGCAAGGTATTCGTGGGTTCCGACAAAGGACATAGACCGGGCATCAGTGGGCTCTGCAATGAGCTCAGGTAGAGGACTTACTTGATTGCCAAGTTCAGTTTTGGGCTTTCGGTCTTTCTTTGATTTGCTAGAAAAGAGCCGGGGTGAAAAACATGAGGTAGGAGCAACACAGGATGGTTGAATGCAGGATGGCGGCTCGATACACGCAGGCTGAGCACAGTAACCAGTATTTCTTCTTAAAGGCTCCGAGTCAATGGACGAGGATTTAACGAGGGTTGGACTAACAGCACATCGGAGGGAAAGGTCAAAGTCAGAGAGCATAATATGCCCATCATCCCTGACAAGGACATTTTCTGGCTTAAGATCACGGTATACAATCCCGAGCATGTGGAGGTACTCCATCGCCAGTAGGACTTCTGCCACATAAAATCTGCAAGTTATGAAGAAATTAGCGGTTTGTCACCATCAAATTAAACTAACATCATACCAAAAGACACAAAATACTAAAAACGGAAAACAAGAAATCTTCATTAGGCTTAAGGAGTATCGGAAACAGAATTTATCAGAAATCAAAGAGGTTAAGGAATATGAGAATAACCAAATCAAAAATCATCATGTATTAAACAAAATATCACAGTTAAGGAGATAAATCATATTCCCAAGAGTTGTTTCAATATATTAGTGACAATTAAAATTACAACTTAATTTCTTTTCTTTATACAAACTTTTAAAGAGTTTCTTTTACTCTGATGAAGAATATGTACTTGTTTTGATATTCAGACAAACCGAATCAGTCGGCATCAAACACAAGAAATAATATGAATCTGAACTTGTCTGGCTGGAATACATTATTTGACTTCATACAGGACTCAAAAAAAGGCAAATTATAAACAAAACAAAAGCAAATCATGCAAGCATGTAACCCCAAAGGTTTAGACTTCAGACTTTCAATTCAATAAAGTGCATAAATAAGAGAGCAAGACAATGAGGGTACAGAAAAAGGAAGATTCCTTTGCAATTGCCAACATACAAATTCAAAGAGTTTAGCAAGAGACAATTTTGGAACCAAGCACTGCGACCGAAAAGCATTGCATCCACAAATACATGACAGCCTTTTTTTTCTCTAAATTCAATACTGCAATGTAGTATAAGCGGCATCATTTCGAATGAGATGTAAACATTTTTTAATTATTTGAAAGCCAGATTGCAGGTTCAAAGCAAACAAAATTGTAGAACCAATTATTTCTCTGTGGCAAAGATTTATTTAGAGCTAACGGAAATAAATCAAAAGGACGATAAAATTATAAATTGAACATACTTTACAGCCTGCTCAGGAAAGTGCTTCCCTGGTTGTTTCTGTCTAAGTGTATGGAGGTCACCACCCGGGCAGAATTCCATCACCAAGCACGAAAATTTCTCCGTCTCAAAATGAGTGTACAAAGTTGGGAGAAACGGGTGGTCAAGTGACTGAAGAATTTCCCGTTCCGTCTGAGCACGAAGTAACTTCTTACGACTGGCTAACGACCCTTTGTCCATCACCTTCATTGCAAAGTAACATTTAGTTCCACTCAACTCAGAGAGGTAAACACTGCCAATATCTCCACAACCCAACCTCTTGAGAAGCCTAAAGTGGCCTAAACCCAATGCTCCATCTCTAGTTCTAACCACTTGGATAGCTTCCCATCTCATGTCATTTGCCTTGTGAGGCTTGTTTACACTGCTACTAAAGCTACTACAAGTACTCTCGTCACTCACATCACTGCTTGTACTTCCTCTGCATATACTGCTCTTACCACTGTCAACGAAATCAGCTCGATCACTAATCTTAGCACTACCACTTGTCTTTGCAATACTACTGGCACCATCGCTAGCTTTAGCGGAAACAGAACTGCTCTTCACACTTCCATACTCTGAGGTCTTTCTCTCTTGATCAATAGAGCTTTCCTGTGAGCCTATGTTACCACTAACAGCACGAACCGCTTCTCCGGATGCTTTGCCAGGAGCAGATGAGGAAGAACCAGAACCAAATTTATTACTCACTGAATCAGCAGACGAACCCTTTTGAAATGAAACACCAAACTTCTTGCTTTCATAAATCTCCCCAATATTCTGCTTAGACAAATCTTCAGTAGCAGTTAGCTCAGGTTTGCCGGTCTTCTGAAGCGACAGTGAAGAGAACTTGAGGTCTTTCACTTCAGCTGTTTTCTGATGTTGTTTCGAGAGAGCTTTAGCAATAGATTTCGAGTCCATCAGAAATGCTAGAGAGTTAAAATTGAAATCAGATTGACCAAATCAACAGCTTAGCATCCATTTGAATCTTCAAAAATTACAAACAAACAACCTATCAGAGACATCAATATCAACAAATAATCATCTACAAAAATCCATTGAAGAAATACTAAGCTCATGTTTGGATTAGCACAAAGATTGACATAATCACGACGAGCCACCGAAAACCAAACTTGGAAACTCAAACAAACATAACCATTACAGAAACAAATCAATTAACCAACAAACAATTAGTTCACTTTCAAGTTTCAACAAGAGACAAATAGATCAAGCAAATAAGTGAAACAGTGACTCCCACTAAAACACAAATCATGTGCATCATAGCATAACAAAAACTTGAACAACATAATCAACCAACAAAAAGTGGACATAACCTAGGACCCATTTAGCAAATGAAGTAGGAAACATGAGGAGTAAAAGTGCATGCAGAACATGATCATGAGATTAATAAAGCTCAACAGTGATGAGTAACCAACAAGATAACAACAATAATAATCTCAATAATTAAACCAAAAACCAAAACAAAAAACAATAATAATACTAAATAATATAAATTAATTAATAAAATTCAAATAACAAAATAATGAAGAGTTGGAGTGTTGAAGAGTAAGAAAAGAGTGAAATTGAGTTGAAATGCAGGTATTGAAGAGAAAGAAAAACACGGGTAATGGAAAATAGTTAACCATAAGGAGGTAGATGAAAGTGATAGTGAGAAAAAACGGATCTTGAGAGAGGAAAGACAGTTTAGGGTAGAATCTGAAGCAGATCCAAAGCGAGGGAGATGCAGAAAAAAGAGATAAACTTGTGAATTAAGAAGAACACAAAAGAGTAGTACCTGAAATTTGAAGAATCGGAAACGAAACTCAGCTTCGTTGGTTTAACACCAGAGAGAGAGAGAGAGAGAGAGATTGTTGTTGGTAGCTAAGGCCTTAGAGAGAGAGAGGGTCTGGTTAACCTGTGGTGTGGACTATTAGGAAGAGAGAGAAGGGTCAAAGGTAAAGCAAAGTTTAATTAGTTGAATGAATAATTTCAATGCTATTTTGTCTCTAAAACCAACACAAGTCCGAATCAATTAACTGTTCCGAGTATTGTATATGTCTGTCTCTCATGCATTTGTTCAATTACTTCTTTTATCTTCTTTTTCTTTTTTTTTTTTCTTTGGACCTCTTTTTTTTTTCTATGAAATTATTTTTTTTATTAATTACTCTTTCTTAACTCAATACTATTATAAAAATTTTGACTTTTTCTTATCTTGTCTATATATGAGTTATATATGAATTAAAAAACAATCAAAAGTTAATTATATAGTTGTGATTTTGTTCATATTTTTATAGTGTTTATTTTGAGTAATTATGGATAAATTGTTCCTATCATTATGTATTTTACTTTTATTTTTTAATTCAAATACTTTGTAATTTCATGTTTATTACACATATTTTTATTAGAAGTTCTCAGATGTATTGTAGAAGTTTTTCGGGTCGTTTCGTTGAAAATAGTTTATTTGAAAAACGCTTTTACAAATCTGAAAAAATAAATTTTCGAAGAGGAAATCGATTATCCAGTTTGGAGAAATCGATTTACACATATAATTTCAGTTTTCCTGTTTAATTTTTAGTTGGGGAAATCGATTTCTTCCTTGTGTTTTGTGTTTTTTAGCTGTTTTTGAGCCTGTTGTTTCTGGTTCCAATGTGTTTTGTAGTATTCCATAAATACTCCCTCATGTAATGTTTGATTTTTAATACCATTTTTACTATTCTTCTCAAATAATCTCTCTCTCTCTCTCTCTCTCTCTCTCTCTCTCTCTCTCTCTCTCTCTCTCTCTCTCTCTCTAAATCTTCAAAATTCACTTTCACTTCATCCTCTCCAATTAACCACATTTCACCATTGATTCACCACACAAGCTTTGTGCTTGTTCCAACATTTAGCATTAAGATTCTTGGTTCTAATCCATAAATTTGCTGCAAAGATGACTATCGTTTCCAATGATCGAGTTTCTACCAACCTTTCAACCCTTGATTCAAAGAACTATGCCAAATGATGCAAACAAATGAAAGTTTTGTTTGGGTATCAAGAGGTTCTTGAAGTGGTTAACCATGGTGTTACACCACTTGTGGCAGCAGCTACAAAGACTCAGAAGGTTGCATTCAAGGAAGAGAAGAAGAAAGATTACAAGGCACTCTTCTTGATACATTCTTGTGCCGGCAATGACAACTTCGAAAAAGTTAGTGATTGCGACTCGGCGAAGCAAGCATGAGAGATCTTGAAGAAAGCTTATGAAAGGGTTGATAGAGCAAAGGTGGTGAGGTTATAAACTCACATGCGGCACTTCAAATTGGTACAAATGGAAGAGAATGAGTTGATCAATGATTATGTAACGCGTTTGGTGAATCAAATGAAATCTTGCGATGAAACTGTTTCAGAGCAGAATGTTGTATCAAAGATCTTACATTCTTTAATGTCAAGATTCGACAACATTATGGTTGCAATGGAATAATCAAAGGACCTTTCTATGTTAAGCAAGAAGGAGCTTTAAAGCTCACTTGAGACTCATGAACAAAGGATGAATGAAAGGAGAAATGACAAAGTTAAAGCTAAGATTGCATTGCAAGCATGGTTCAACGAGAAGAGCAAAAGATTGAAAGAAAAATGCCCTTCGAAGGGGAAGACAAATTTCCAGAATTTTGGTGGAAAAGATCCACAAAATTCAAAGGCTTCGATAGGGCAAAGAGGTGAGAGTATCTCCAAAGGTAGTGGTCAAAGAAACTATACCAAGAAGTTTGACAAGAGTAATGTGAAGTGTTACAATTGTCATAAACTTGGTCATTTTGCAAAGAAATGTAACGCGAAATCAAGGGAAAATCAAAACGATGAAGCTAAGGTTGCTCGACAGGAGGTGGATAATGATAAAATATTTCTGGTCATGATCACAGAGGATAATTATGGAAAGAAAAAGTCACTGAACAGTAGCAGTAGCAGCTGTCAGTGGCTAGCCAGCAGTGTCAGCAGCTCAAAAAATGATATAGAAACGCGTTCGGAGCAAAACATAATGGTAATTATTCGAGATGGAGTCTAAAGAAATGATGAGTGGTACTTGGATTCTGGTTGTTCGACACATATGATGGGTAGAAAGGATTGGTTTATCAAAATCAATCAAACCACGAAGAAAAAGGTGAAATTCGCGTATGACACCACTTTAACGGCCGATGGAGTCAGTGATGTTTTGATCATGAAAAAGGATGGGGCGACATTCCTTAATCAAAAATGTGCTATACATTCCTAGAATTAAATGTTATCTCTTAATTATTGGCCAATTACTTGAGAAGAATTATATGATTCGCATGGAAAACAAGATTTTGCATGTTTTAGACCGAAATGGAGTTTTAGTCCTTAAAGCATCCATGAATGTCAATCTGACTTTCAAGATAGATCTGAAAGTGATGGATCACAAGTGTCTTGCTACAATGGCAAGTCGTGATGGGTGGTTGTGGTATTACCGTCTTTGACATCCTAATTTTCGAGATCTTGACGTGTTACAAAAGAATTGTATGGTAACCGGGTTGCCAAAGATCAATGTTCCAGCTGAGATATGTGAAGAGTGTGTTCAAGGGAGGCAACATAAGAGTAGTCTCAGAAAGGATGCAGGTCATAGGACCAAACATCATCTTGAGGTCGTATACTCCGACGTGTGTAGTCCAATGCAAGTCGACTCGTATGGTGGCAATATGTATTTTGTCACATTTATCGATGATTTAGTAGGAAACTATGGACATATTTAATCAAGAGGAAGGATGAGGTATTTGATGTGTTTAAGAAGTTCAAGTCCATGGTTGAGCGACAAAGTGTTCACAAAATCAAAATTTTCAAAACGGATGGTGGAGGTGAGTATACCTCGAATGAGTTTGGGAATTATTGTGATGAATAGGGTATAGTGCGTGAGATTGTTCCACCCTATACACATCAGCAAAATGGTGTTTTTGAGAGGAAAAAATGTTCGATAATGAACATGGTTCGTAGCATGTTGAAGGGAAAAAGCTTGCCGAAGAAACTATGGGGAGAAGTCGTTTCTACAGCCACCTATTGTTGAATAGGTGCCCTATAAAGAAGTTGGACAAGGTGACTCCAAAAGAGGTATAGTGTGGATTTAAACCAAGTTTAAGTCATTTTAAAGTTTTCGGTTCGGTGGCATTTCGACATATTCCGGGTCAGCTTCGAAAGAAGTTGGATGACAAGGGTGAAATAATCTTGCTTGTTGGTTATCATCCTACCGGAGGTTACAAGTTGTTTGATGTGAAAAGTAAGAAGATTGTAATAAGTTAAGATGTGGTAGTGGATAAGGTAAGGTTGTTTAACAGCAGAAAAAAGGCCATGACAGGTGTGGAAATCGATTTCCCAGATGATGGTAATCGATTTCTGTCGCGAATTTTGCATGTTGAAGCTCCTGGAACTGGTTTTGCAGAAGAGGAAATTGATTCCCCACTATTCGAAAATCGATTTCCACAGGAAACTATAGAAAATCTGGATTCTACAGGTTCTGGACAGTAGTTGGTCAAAGTCAAAAATGGTGAATCTAGTAGAGGACCAACTAGGTTAAAAGGTTTACCTCAGAGGCTCCAATATTGTAAGGTACTTCATAATAATGAGATCAATGATGATGTTGATCTCATTCACTTTACGCTTATGGTTGAATTCGAGTCTGTTTGCACGGATGAGGCATTAAGCGATCCAAAGTGGGTTTGTGCGATGACAGAGGAGTTGGAATCGATTGGAAAAAAAATACTTGGGAGTGGGTTGATCTACCGAAATGAAAGAAGCCAATGGCAGTGAGTGTGGTTTATAAAGTGAAGGCAAATCTAAAAGGCGAAATTGTCAAGCATAAGGCTTGACTAGTCGCGAAATGTTTTTTGCAAAGAGAAGGTATAAACTATGATGAGGTTTTTGCATCTGTAGCTAGAATAGAAACCATACGGCTGGTTGTTGGTATTGCGAATAGCAACAATTGGTCGATTTATCAAATGGATGTGAAATCAGCATTTTTGAATGGTCCACTTGAGGAAGAAGTTTATGTAGAACAACCCACTGCTTTTGTTGTGTCAAATCAAGAGGGAATGGTCTACAAATTGAAGAAAAATAGTTTATGGTTTGAAACAAGCTCCTAGAGCTTGTAACAAATGCATCGATGGTTTCCTAGTTGAAGTTAGTTTCAAGAAGTGTGTTTCCAAACATGGTGTCTATGTGAAGACGGATGCAAGCAAAGATATGATCAAACTTTTCTTATATGTGGATGACTTATTAATCACGAGCAGCAATGAAGTGAGTATTTCTAAGTTCAAGAGTGACTGATGGAGGAGTTTGAAATGAGTGACCTTGGAATCATGACTTACTTTCTTTGCATAGAGTTCCACAAGTCAAAAGTGGGACTACTCATGCATCAAAGAAAGTATGCTCTTGAGATTTTGAAATGTGTGATATGGAGAAATGTAATGTTGCAACGCCTGCTGAAGCGAGGTTGAAACTATCCAAAAGTGATGATGAGAAGAACATGGATACAACGCAATATAGAAGATTGATTGGATCATTACGTTACTTGTGCAACACGCGAAAAAATTTGGTGTTTAGTGTCGGTATGGCGAGTAGATTCACGAAGAGGCTGAAGGTGTATCATTTGGAAGCAGTTAAAATAATCCTAAGATACATTAAAGTAACTTTTGGCTATGGAATTCTCTTTCCCACATCTGATATGGGAAGAAAGTGTGAATTTCTCGGTTACACGGATTCTAATTGGTGCAGAGATAAAGACGATCGAAAGTCTACAGCTGGTTATGTCTTTATGTTTGAAGGAGCTCCAATCTCTTGGTGTTCTAAAAAGGAACCCATGGTGGCACTCTCTTCTTGTGAGCCCGAGTATATACATGTGTCGTTGTGTGTGTGTGAGGCTGTGTGGCTTAAGAATCTGCTAGAAGAGTTAGACAATGAGGTTGAAAAAGATGTCACACTCTTGGTTGATAATGTTTGAGACATTAATCTTGCTAGTAATCCCATAGCATATGGAAGGATCAAGTATATCGAAATGAGGTTTTATTACTTAAGAGATCTAGTGTGTGCAGGCCAGCTGAGATTAGGATATTGTCGAAGCGGGCAACCACATTCTTTGTAACTGAGGCGTAAGAAGCCGCTTCGACCCATTTGGTGAAGTAATCAATAGCCACCAGGATGAAGCGATGTCCATTGGATTCCGTAGGCTTGATCTCTCTAATCATGTCAATGCCCCACATTACGAATGGCCAAGGAGAGGTCAGAACGTTGAGAGGAACAGGAGAAATATGTACCTTGTCAGCATAGACTTGACATTTGTGGCAAGTACGGGAATGTTGATGACAATCAACTTCCATAGTAGACCAGTAGTAGCCTGCCCTTAGAATCTTCTTAGCCATCGTATGTCCGCTTAAGTGGGTGCCAAAGGTGCCACTATGTATTTCAGTCATGATCAACTCTACTTCAACCTTGTCCACACAATGAAGTATAACATAATCATGGTTGCGCTTATAAAGGATGTCATTGATTAGGAAGAACTTGGCAGCAAATCTCCTTAAGAACTTTTTATCATTGACGGAAGCTCTTTCAGGGTATTCTCGAGTCTGGAGATACCTTTTGATTTCATGAAACCAGGGTTGTTCCACTACTTCTTCGGTATTAATCTCATGACAGTGCGCTGGTTCGTACATTCGCTCGATGGTGATTTGGGGAGCCTTGTTATCCCAGATGAGTTTAAACATGGAAGACATTATAGCCAGAGCATCTGCTAGCTGATTTTCTTCTCGCGGGAAGTGCTCGAAAGTAATCTGCTCGAAATGAGACAACAATGTCAAGACATTTTCTTTGTATGGGATAAGATTAGGATGTTTAGTGTCCCACTCTCCTCTGACTTGACTGATAACTAAAGTCGAGTCCCCAAATACGACCAAAGATTTGATTCCCAAGTCTATAGCAGCCTTGAGACCAAAGATGCAAGCTTCATATTCAGCCATGTTGTTGGTACAACTGAAGCAAAGTCGGGCAGTGAAGGGTGTATGACAACCTTTTGGAGAAATGAGTATCGCACCGATACCGTTGCCAAGTGTATTTGAAGCACCATCAAAATACAGGGTCCATCGGGATCCTTGTTCAGGTCCGTCATACGGTCCGTTACCTTCAATGTTGTCCAATGTCATAATGTCCTCGTCAGGGAAGTCGAATCTCATAGATTGGTAATCTTTGACGGCTTGATGAGCTAGATGGTCAGCTAGTACACTCCCCTTTATAGCTTTTTGGGTAGTATACTGGATATCGTACTCAGTCAGGATCATTTGCCATCTAGCAATTCTTCCAGATAAAGCAGGCTTCTCGAAGATATACTTAATCGGATCCATCTTGGAAATCAACAAAGTGGTATGAGTCAACATATACTGCCTTAGCCGGCGAGCAGCCCATACCAAAGCGCAACATGTTTTCTCGAGCAGTGAGTAGCGAGTCTCACAGTCGGTAAAATTTTTGCTAAGGTAATAAATGGCATGCTCTTTTCGGCCAAACTCGTCATGTTGGCCCAGTACGCACCCCATTGAGTTATCCAAAACAGTCAGATACATGATTAACGGCCTTCCTTCGACGAGTGGCATCAAGATAGGAGGTTCCAGTAAATACTCCTTGATCTTATCAAAAGAAACTTGATAATCATCGTTCCATTCAACTACCTGATCTTTCTTCAATAGTTTAAAGATTGGCTCACAGGTATATGTTAGGTGAGAGATGAACCTTGCGATATAGTTTAAGCGTCCCAAGAAACCTCTAACCTCCTTTTTAGTGCGGGGGGCAGGCATTTCTTGTATAGCTTTGACTTTAGCAGGATCAACCTCAATGCCTTTGTTGCTGACAATAAATCCCAAAAGTTTACCAGATCTGACTCCAAAAGTGCACTTGCTTGGGTTCAGTCTGAGCTTAAACTCTTTCAACCTGACAAACAGCTTTTGTAGATGATTAAGGTGTTCTTCTTCTGTCTGTGATCGGGCTATCATGTCGTCTACGTAAACTTCAATCTCATGATGTATCATATCATGAAACAAAGCTACCATGGCGCGTTGATAGGTTGCCTCAGCATTCTTCAGTCCGAATGGCATCACTTTGTAGCAGAAGGTGCCCCATTGCGTAACAAAAGTAGTCTTCTCCATGTCTTCAGGGGCCATTTTGATCTGGTTGTATCCCAAAAATCCATCCATGAAGGAAAATACCTTGTGTTGAGCTGTGTTGTCAACCAAGATGTCAATGTGTGGCAGTGGAAAATCATCTTAGGGCTAGCCCTGTTTAAATCCCGATAGTCCACACATATTCTAACTTTGCCATCCTTCTTAGGTACGGGCACAATGTTAGCAACCCATTATGGATAGGAAGAACAGCCAGAAATCTAGCGTTGAATTGCTTCATTACCTCAGCTTTGATCTTCTCAGACATGTCGGGCCTCATTCGGCGGACTTTTTGTTTGATCGGTGGACAGTCTTCCCTTGTAGGGAGACGGTGAACCACGATATCTGTGTCTAATCCCGGCATGTCTTCATAGGACCAGGCGAAGATTTCAACATATTCATTCAACAACTGCACTAAGCATTCTTTGACACCTGGTTCCAGGTTGGCACCCACCTTAACCTCTTTCTCGTCTTCCTCTGTTCCTAAGTTGATGGTTTCTAGCAACTCTTCATGAGGCAGAATAGCCCTCTCTTCTTGTTGCAAAAGTCTGGCTAACTCTCCCGGCACTTCACAGTCTTCGTCAACTTCGTACTCAGCATGATTGACCAAATCTTCAGAGTCACCGAAGGCTAAAGCAGAATAGTCACCCATGGAATCCGGAGTGGACGGGTACCTGCATTTTGTGAGTGTAGGTGTGTGTAAGGGATAGCCATCCTTAAACAAAACAAGATGCAAAAGAAAAGAAAATGAACACAACAGTTTATAGATGAAAATGTCCAATGATTCATTAAAACATGGCATATGATAATGAAGAAAATCAAGCC
The DNA here is from genome assembly GCA_948472305.1 of Vicia faba. Classification (NCBI taxonomy): domain Eukaryota; kingdom Viridiplantae; phylum Streptophyta; class Magnoliopsida; order Fabales; family Fabaceae; genus Vicia; species Vicia faba. Next base: position 1,548,446,152 of record OX451736.1, read on the forward strand.
CTTACAAATGGACCTATATGCCCCTGGCAAGGCATAAGGTGAAAATAGTGTACGAATTGTTTAGTTATTGCAGACCAAAATAGGAAATTGTTCAAAGATAAATTACTGGTTGACGAAAGTGATGGGAATAAAGTCCTTTGCTTCCCAGTTGCTTAATCCTCCTTCGACGGTTGGAAAGATCCAATCTTCAAAGTTGTCTTCTTCATCATTATCTTCTAAAGCATTAATTCCATGGTGAGTGATCTTTACGGGTGGTCCTCCAGCCTTGGAGCGACGCATAGCTTTCTGGCCAGCAGCAGTAAAACCTAGTCCGAACTTGTCCGTCTTATGGGGAAAATCAGGCAGTTGCCCCCACACTGTACTCTTTCCTTCTTTGATTACAGCCTATGCGTCCTTGAGAGATGCCATCCTAGACACATGCTTGGGAACAAAAGGCACATCAACCATTGTCTTCGCAACTGCGACCTCAGGAGAAACTTCCTCAAAATGTTGGAAAGGCGTTTCTATGAATTCGCCATCCAACTCCACATAGCGGAAGGAGTTGAGGTGACTTATCATGCACTCTTCCTCGCCGTGCACCGTTATAATCTTACCCTGAACAGGATACTTTAGCATTTGGTGTAAAGAGGAGGTAACTGCCCCAGCATAGTGGATCCACGACCTTCCCAAAAAACACGAATATGAAGGACGGATGTCCATCACATAAAAGGTGGAGTTGAAAACTTCTGTGCCCACTTTGATAGGAATGTAAACCTCTCCGTGAACCATTCTTTTGGACCCATCAAAGGCCCTAACCACGATATTACTTGGCTTCAGCACTAACCCTTCACAGTCCAAACGGTCTAACGCTTTCTTCGGTAGCACATTCAAGGATGAACCAGTATCAACGAGGACATGGGCAAGGGTGGTTCCCCTGTATTCTACTGAGACATGCAGCGCGTCATTGTGTTTCCTTCCCTTGGGAGTTAAATCAGCATCGGAAAAACCAAGATCATTATCAGCAGTAAGGCTGGCCACACACTCTTGAAACTGGTCAGCTGAAGTTTCTTGAGGCACGTGTGCCGTCTTTAAAATTTTGATTAAGGCCTTAGCATGGGCCTCAGAGCAGAGTAGAAGAGCCAACATGGAGATTTTGGAAGGAGTCTGCCCTAGCTGTTCCACGACGTCGTAGTCGCTCTTTTTGATTATCTTTAAGATTTCTTCCATTTCTTTCTGGGTGGTCTCGGGGATTACCACAGTCTGAGCCTTCATCCTGACGGGAACTTCTAGTATCCCCTTACCCTTATCGGTAGTGTCAACAGAGGGTCTAACTTCAGGTACGTCAATTTCTTCAATTATCGGGCCTTGCACAGATGGCTTAACAGGCACATAAGCTTTCGAGGGTCCAAAGACTGCTCTGGGGGGAGCAATCTCCGGAGAGAAAATTCGTCCGCTGTGAGTTATCTTGCTTGTTCCCGCAATGTTCCCTATATCGGGGGTTTCATCATCAGAATTCTCTTGGACTAATTCAATCTGTTTGATACCATGATAGAAGATTTCTCCTCCGTAGTTCCATGGTATCGTCTTGTTAGATTGATACGGGACAGGCCCCGGCATGGTGATTTTCAATGGTACAAATTTAGGATCAGGCGTAATCTTGACAGGCCTTTTGCAAGCCTTGGGAAGATTGTCGGAGATGGTTATTATTGCAATGTCATTAGTTGAAGTAACAAAGGTAGCAGGAGTAACAGGAGTGAAGGTATCAGCAAGAGTCTTTTAGAAGAGTATCTCTTGGGTATCCATCAGGCGTTGGATGCCTGATTTCAACAGTGGGCAGCTAGCTCGTATGTTTAAACAAAAGTAACAGTCTTTTCCACAGCCTGGGAATATCCCGGCTCTCATCAAATTCACTTTAATCACTTGTAACGGAGTCAAAAGATCAGCAACATTGGTAACATGAAGGTCTTCCATAACGGCATGAACATTATGATCGTGCTTGGGCATTGGGGAAGAAATCACATTCGGCTTTTCAGACGCATCGAATTCTACCTCCTTGGCGTCGATCAGGTCTTGGATTTTGTTCTTAAGAGCCCAACAGTTGTTGGTATCATGCCCTATACTGTCAGAGTGGTAAGCACATTTTGCATTGGAGTGGTAATAAGGGGAAGAGGTATTAGGGTTCTTTGGCGCTTCCTTCAAATTGGTAAGATTCAGCTTTAGCAAATGAGGGAGTACTTGAGCTGGTGTCATGTTGATTCAGGTGAATTTCCGTTGTGGCCTTTCTACCTGTTGCTGATTAGATCTTGGATGATTGCTGCGAGGTTGATCATTTGAAGAGTTTTGAATCATCACATCCCCTACAGTTGGTCGGCGCTCGGTTCTTCCTTGGCTTTTCTAAGAATAAACAGCAGAAGCTTCCTTCTTAGCTGGGAAGGTCTTTGTTGTACCCCAAAATTTGCCCTCGCGCTTTTCCACAAGAAATCTCAGCTTCAAACATTTCCTGACTTCCCAAACTGGCTCAAGAATCGGACAAACGAACTTTTTTGACAGTCAAGCAAAATTAGGATTTTTTACTGATTTTCAGAGCTTTGAATTGTTGCATACAGTGGGCTTAGGGCTTGATTGATTTGTGGTTCAATTTTGATCAAGCGAGCGTGATTTGGCATTTAATCGGGAATTAGGGTTTCATGGGCATGTTCTCAGAAGAATTTAAATTCCACAGCACTTTGCGGTTTATTTCAAGATTCAGATTAAAATTCGCGTTATCTTGGTTTAATCAGCAAAAGAGACATTGGTTTTGGATTCAGTACGTTTTGATTGGGCCAGTCAGATACAAGATGCAGTTTTGAATTCACAGTACTTTCGCATTTGATCAGTCCATTTAAGTTAATTGCTGCTTTGCTTTGGATGTGGGATAAGACAGGTTTATTGGACCAATGTTGTTTTACTTTAGTTATTTATTATTCTGAAACTAAAATGATTGAATTTATTTTTCAATTGTTTTAATTCTAAGAATTTTAAATAAATAAATAAACAATAAGGAAATTAGAATTAATTGGATAATTTGAATTTTTATTGATATTTAAATTATTTACAAATTGTTGTTACAAACAATGATTTACATTTAATTTAAATATTACAATAGAATAAAAAAAAACTATCTTATTTTCTAAATGCTCTTCATTCTTTACTCCGCTCCGGCATTCCATCTTTCATCTGCAAAAAGAACAAGAAAAGTCAGAAAACATTTAATTAAAAAAAACAGTTAAAAAGTTGCTCATCATTAGGGGCCACTGACTGGGATCAATTGCCCTCTCTGCAAATCACGGGATTGCTCCCGGTTCACAGAGAGGGAAGATTATTTTTACTTCATGAAATGCAAAATGTCAAAAAATGCATAAGTTACAAATTCAAGCTGCATAGAAATTCAAGATTCAAAATCCAATCCAAACTGAAAAAGTTCAAATCCAAAAATTCTATCCAAAAAGCCAAGGCTACTGTCAAAATGCCCAAGGTCCCCTCAAAGGAAATCAGCACACATAAACTGTCAAAAGAGATGAAGATGTAAAATGTAAAATGCAAGTAATCTAGAATCATCACTTCCCATCCAGGGCCCCTTCAGAAAAGTACAAACAAAAATCATATAAAATTTTCAAACTGTACTTTGAAGAGAGAGTAAAGAGAGATAAAGCAGTTCAGGTTAGGCATAGCAGTTCAGCAGCAGGCCAAGACAGTAAGGAAGACAGCAGAAAAAGATATACAAGCCTACAAGTCCACAAGCTCAGTACAGCAGACAGTAGGAGTTGAAATAGAAAAGGAAATATACAAGACAGTTCAGTAGCAGCAGGGCAGAAGTCAAAAGCCAGTACAAAGCAAGCATAGGCAAGGCCAAAGCAGTTCAGCAGGCAATTCAAAGAGAGATACACAAAGTCAACTCAGCAAAATACAAGGCAGTTCACAGCAGACAGTAGAGAGTGAATATAGAAAAGAAAATAGCTAACACAGTTTAGGCAACTCAGAATAGACAGAAGTAAGGTGAGAGAAGAGAGAAGTATGAAAAACTGTCAAGGCAAACACAGCTAGGTAGCTGCATCAAAATACCAACTCTGCCTCACCACAATACACATTAGGCAATATAGCAGTTCAGAAGATAAAAGAGATATATACAAGCTGAAGCAAAATCACAAAGATAAAACCAAAAACTTGCAAAACTGAGTTGTCTAGAACCAGCATCCTCTCATAACCCAAAACATATAGCATAAACATACTAAGCTTATCAGAAAAAAAGAGAACCATGACCATCATCTGAACCTAATACATTTCAAGCCTCAACCTTCATGTTAAACCCACAAACCTGATAACACATTTCAAGCCTCAACCTTCATGCTAAACATACAAACCTCATATCCAAACTTGCCTCACCATAACATACTGAACCAAGCATATACAAGCTAAAGTCTCAAACCAATACCATAACCTGAACATCTCAAGCCACATAGCATCAAGTTCACAAACAAGCGCGAGCAAATACTCAGACATATCATACTCAGGCAACAAAGACATCAAGGCAGCAATGTTCTAAAATACACAGGCAACAATCCAAGGCAACGCATTGTGGAAGAAGAAGATAAAAAGTGAATTTCAAGAAAGGTTTTTCAGGCAACATCAAGCATCATCATCAAAACCTTAATCATAAACAGGGAACGAAGTTACCAGGAAGGCATCAAAAGCAAGCATCAAGCTTCACCGCTCCGGCCTCCTCAACATCTCGCTCTCCGCCTCTCCTCCATCCCCTAAAAACAGGTAGCATTCTTCTTCCCCTTCACCTCATAAAACGAAAATAAAGAGCTCAGAATAATTCTATGAGAATCAGAAAGGAAAAGGAAAATATAAAACGTTTGGAACCAACCTTGTTTCAAGGGACGTGGCATCCTTGTCTTGGAGGGAAGAGAGCGTGAGGATGATGCTGGTGGCCGGAGACAATCGAATGCTCAGAATTTGCTAATCGGAGAAGACGAATACCACGAACGCGCCGCTGCTGACGAACCCTAATTTCGTTCCCAACTGAAACAATGGCCTAACCCTAATTCTGTTTCAAAACCTTGGGCCAGACCCGCTGCTAACCTCCTCTAAAGCCCAACAAGAAATCACCTAACTTTCTAATACTCAATCTTATTTTATAAAACACTAATTATTCTCTTCATTTTTATAAAAAAAACAATACATACTTTTTTTTATATATATAAAACACTAACCCTTTTCTTAACATTAACTTTTTTTTATTTATTTTATTTTCTTTTCATAAACAATATTTCTTTTACTAATTTCCTTCTATAAACAATGATTTTATTCTTTGTAAAAAAATACTAACCTAAATAATAAAATACTTTTTATCATAAAATTAAGACATTTTTTAGATAGTTATTTTTTACATTTATGTTATATTAAAAATTAGTTTTGTACATGTCATACAAATTAAATCTGAAAATACTTTTTCTTAATCAAAATATTTTTATACAATTAACTAAAAAAACTTTTTTTGAAATATATTTGTATATACATCATATAAGTTAAAATTGAAAATATTTTCTTAATACACATTTGCATATAAAATAACCAAATACTTTTTGTACATAATTAAATTGAAAATACCTCTTTTAATTAAAACATGTTTATACATATTATACGTAATTAAAATTAAACTTTTTAGTTAACATTCTTTTTGTACATTAACATATAAATCAAAATACAGATTAAAACGTATATCTAGGTCAAAACCCTAATGCGACTCAATTTCACATTTCGCACTTGTACATATTTACATTTACACAATACATATACATTTGCACTTACACAATATATTGCCCTATACACACTTTATCTTATATTTGTATATTTGATATTCATTTTTGATCGCACATTCGATTTGGTTGTAAATTATTGGGTACTATAAGTCTCATCCCCTTGTACATTTATACCCCCACTCCCGGACATTATTTTGTAATAGCGTAGATTTACATTCCGCAATTTACAGCTTTTCAATTATACCATGGTTAGACCTAGGGTTTGTATGTACATAAAATCAAACGCTAGATAACCTAATACAAGACAAATGTATGTAATCAATACACAATCACACTTGCACCCCCTAGGTTAATCCCACATGTTGCCTTCCAAAATGGGCCATGCTTGCACGTCGAATGTCTTTGGCAAAACAAAATCAAATGATCATAAGCCCCTCGATGACGCTTTCGAAAGTTGCCTAAACGAAATGATCATAGTCCCTTCAAAACAAATTGCCAAAGACACTTGGCATCATTGCATTCATGGTCTATGCGATGACCCGTGCCCGTCCCGAATAAACTTCCTAAACGCAAGATTGCCCATCAATTTCAATGGTGGAACAAAATTGTTAAAAGGGATTAAAACATGACAAAAACCTTTGAGTACAATAGGGTAGACAAAACTCTTAGTTACTTGAGATCAACTTGCAAAAACACTTGCCTTCTTTTCAAAAACCACAATCCACAACACTTTCAAACAAACTCTCAAAAACATTTGAAAACGTCTTTTCGAAAAGATTCACACTTTTGTAAAACACTCAAACACGAGTCAAATACATTAGTTGCCTAAAACAAGGCATCTTTTTCTAAAACATTTTCAAAAAGCACCCACACACACACCATTTTCAAAGCAATCGAAAAACAAGGCAAGTGATCTAAAAAAACCAAGTAACTAAGAGCCCATGGATAACCATGGATGAAAAGGGTGCTAATACCTTCCCTTTTCATAATCTACCCCCCGAACCCGCGAAATATCTCAAAAGGTTTTTGCTGTGCTTTTTAACCTTTCCTTTAGGATAAAATAAAAAGTCGGTGGCGACTCTTGCTAACCGCACAAGTGCGAATACGAACGCAAAACACTAGTCAGTTCTCCCACCGTATCACAGAACTGGCGACTCTGCTGGGGATACTTCTAAAAGTGGGGTTACCTTAGGGTTTAGATCACTTTTGTTTTCAATTGATTGCTTTGTTTGCTTTTACATTTGTGGGCATTGTATCAGAGTTTTATAGATCCTAACCCGGATCTGGGGAAACCCTTTTAGGTAGCAACAAGGCTGTGAGGGAACTGTGCGGGGTATACCGACATGGTTGAAGCAGTCTGCTACGTTGATGTGGCGCTTTGGTGTGTACCGGTAACCCTTGAGTCAATCAAGGAGAGTACGGGGCCTCCATGTGGTGTCATAAAACATCAACAGACCTTAGGAACCTTAATTGAACCATCTTGGCCTTTTAGGGTAGTGAGATGACTACTTTGGTGTACTCCGAAGTCGGTTGATACTCGATACTACACTCGATTGAGGGTTGTTTTCTTGGGATATTTTGATCGCCAGTCAGTGGCTAAATCGAAACGATGAACAATGAAAGCAATCCAATGATATTGAGATCCTTAGAACCCGGTTACTTTTGATAGGACAGGCTTTAACCAACAAACTGAAAGAGGGTAATACCCAGACCTCATGCAAGCCTAAACCTAAGGCCTTGTGTGCTTTGTATGAATATTGTCTGCCTGTATATACACTTACTTGCTTGTGCATACATGTACATAACATCATGACATCATGGCATTTTAAGCATTTTCAATAACCATTTCAAGGATCTCGAGGGTTCTGTTGATGCAGGATTACATTGAACCAGACGTCTATCCAGGGGCAAGAGGTCTCTCCTCCAACCAATCCAGTCAAAGTTCAAGTACAACAACTTGAATCAGTGGCTATGACCCACTCGACATGGTGAGCTTGATTCTAGTAGAAGGACGTCCACCGGTACAGGGCTCTCCAATCCAAGAGCAGGGCTCAACCTCTAACATTTTTCTTGTGCTTACCCCAAGAGATCCTAAAAAAAAAAAAAAAAAAAAAAAAAACATGCATCCGCATATCATGCACCGCATTTTGACAATCTTTCCTTTTTCAGGTTTCCTTACTCTCCTGCTGTTTATTTCAGCAAGAGATGGCTCTAGAACGGTCTGTCAAAGACATCCAAGACCAGACTGCTCAGCTGCAAGAGATGTTCATGAATTTGTCTCTGGGGCAAGAGGAGATGAAAGCTCTCCTCACCAACGGCTTGGGGAATTCCAACAATGCCAGGAATGATCAGATTGCGGAGCTGCAGTTTGATCTGACAACACTGAGGACCCAAATGATGGGATATTTGGTGGGCCAGATGGCTCTCATCCAGGACCTATCTCAAAGACAAGAGGAACTCAGAGTTCTGGTCTGCCAACTGCTTCCAAACAACCAACTGGGGCAAACATCTGAGGTCGAAGAGCAAGTCACCGCTCAGCCTCCATCCACTCGAGAAGACAAGGGGAAAGCTCCTTTGCTAGCTTCAGGGTCGCAGACCCATCAACAACCTCGCCAGCGTCAACGGGGCAATCGGCGTAAACAAGAAAAGCCGGGAAGACAGTTTACGGAGACTGAAATACCATCATTCTTCATACTGAAGCGCCTGTTGGAGGTCAATTTGCTTACTATAAAGGACCCTCCTCAGAAGCCCAATATCTCCTCTCCTCACTTTAATCCCGACGCATTTTGTGTTTACCACTCCTGCAGCCCGGGGCACAGTACCAACGACTGTTGGGCCTTGAAGAACAACATTCAAGATCTGATCGACATTGGGGTGCTGAAATTCATGCCAGACGGCGAGATGAAGATCTTCCGTTGAGAGGATCTCCGCTTGAAGTGACGAGGCTCGAAACTGAAAGACTTTTGCTTCTTTTTGAATTTTTCAAAGTTGTAATTTCTTTTACTGTCAAAACAATTATTTGTTGATGTTAAACTCTGTTTTCATTAATGCATTGCATATGTTTGTCTTGAATTCACCCATTCGTTTCACTATTCTTATGCTTTTCTTTATAATATTTGACTCTTGATAAAAGGCTGCAAGCCTTTAGAGGGAGGATGACGAAACAATACCGTGATCTTATACAGTATGTTTTTGAACGGACCTGGCTGATGATGTACAGGCATTTCTTTCAATTCCCAAACACTGGAGTCATAAGGAAGTTAATCCCTAGTCAACCCCTTCGAGCCAAAGAAGTAGGAGTTTCCCGTTCTAAACAATCGAAACCTTTGATATAAACCCGGGGCAGGGTAGTATCTCAGTTAATTCAAAAGAAAACGCGCATTGAAGTCGCAAACTCTCGGTACAACGAACGACGTCGAAAAAAGAGAAAGCATTCCTTCGGAATCAAAAGACCAGGGTGGTTCCCTATCACATAGACAGTCAATCTCTCAAAAGAGAAAAGCCCACCGAGCCAAAACCTATAAAGGAGGCTTAAGAAAGCTGGGGCATCCCGCTGACAGTAATCCCGACAACGGTGACAGTCAGGCAAAAGTTAGGGATAACAAACCAAAATCAAAATAGTGAGGTCATTACAAAACCCTCAACAACACGAAAAGTGTTGAAAAAAGGAAAAGGAGAAGATGACTGTCTCCCAAATTCAAACCAGTGAACCATCGCCCAAAAGTCGTTCTAAACTCAAAACAGAATGCGACGCACAATTAACTAAGCTTAGGTTGAAGAACATCACGAAGAGCGGGTGGGTACAAATATACTTTGAGCCTTTATCCTTTGTTTCTTAAACCGTGAACCAGGCCACGTTACAACCCTTCAAAAGTCCTAATTGAAGCATGGGTTAGTTCGAAAGCATACTGTTACAAAAGGTATCCTGACTCCTGTAGGGCTTTGCTCTAAATCTCGTGTTAACTTGTTTTATGAAAAGTTTTCTGCTAAAAACGCATTTTTCAAAATTTCAAAGACAAACATAAACTTTGCATTATTCGAATATCACTGTCTGCATTTGACTCTTTTATTAGACAGCGAGGAAATTCATACAACGAATGTTCGGAGGAACGAAAACTCTCTCAGTAAGTCAAAATCACTTAAAGAGGATAACACTTCCATCAAATCTCCTATCAACAAGGGGCATGACATGTCGCAATTCAATTAACCTGGGGCAGTCCAGTCAAGGTCCAACAGATTAGTCAAAGTACAGTTAACCTGGGGCAGTCCAGTCAAGATTTTAAGACATCTCTCAATATGCAGAGTAATCTGATTCAAGGCTCCTACGCAACCACTTGGGGCATTCGAATGTCAAAAGTATTCAACAAATCAACTACAATCTTTCCAGATTCGATTCCTGTATCCAGCCAGGGCATATCTGTTGACCACGTTTCCAGACTCGATTCCTGTATCCGGCCAGGGCATGTCTGAAGAGTTTGAAGATTCGACTCCTGTATCCTGCCAGGGCATATCTATCAACTATCACCTTTCCAGATTCGACTCCTGTATCCAGCCAGGGCATGTCTGAAGTATTCCAGATCAACACCTACAACAACCCAGGAAACATCTGTGAACGGCCGATTGTAGACCAACACCTGTAATAAACCAGGAATTTATCTACATCACCACTTGGGGCATTCGAATGTCAAAAGTGTTCCAAACCCGATGCAGTTTTACACAAGCTCATCATCAGGAAACCCTACACCGGTTCCTCTTCAAGACTTCTGAAACAGTTCGTAGATTCTTCCCAAGTAACGGATGTTAATCTATCAGCTTGTTCAGATGCAACCTTCGAATTTAGTTTACGGACGCTTCCCAACAACGGATGCTGCTCTATTGCTAATTCAACTTCGAGACTTCTGAAAGCGGTTCGCGGATTCTCCAAGTAAACGGATGTTAACCTATCGCCTGTTCAGATGCTTCTCAAAGCTAACAACTACGGAAGATCGCACTCGCCAGAATTTTCCCTATCCCCGGCGGTGTCAGACTTTCAAACCTTCTCCCCGCAGAGCTTTAAGGAAGCAATTTTTGAGTTCCCCAGTGAAGTCCCCAGGGTTACCTCCCATCAAACCGAAGACTCTCAATCTGGTCTCCCGGGCATGGATCTACTAGTTTGGAACTCCCCAATAGAGGTCATCAGGAATTCTCTTCCCCGGCAACAGCCCAGGACTTTTTTTTCTCCGGCAGCAGTCAAGACGCTTTTATCCTCAGCCATCTCGGATTCATGTATCCTTGGCAGGATTAGCTCATCAGCCTACATGCGCATTCATTACATTCATATCATAAACATTAATGTCACATGTATTGCATCATGCATCATAACATTGCATGCAGCCAACCCTTTGCCTCTTCAGGTAAGATCAGTCGACAGACACAGATCATCTCCTGAGGTTCATCCAAAAATGGTTCAGATATGACCCGGACGCGGCAACATTTCGATACTTATTCCAGATTCATTCAGACGCATCAGCAGAAACCCTACACCGGTTCTTCTTCAACCTCAAGATTTCTGAAAACAGTTCACGGGTTCTCTAAGAAAACGGATGTTAATCTATCACTCGTTCAGATTCTTCTTCAAAGCGTCTGAAAATAGTTTACGGATTCTTCCCAACAACGGATGTCAATCTACCGACTGATTCAGACTCTTCTCAATTTTTGAAAATAGCTTTCAGACGTGTCCCAACAACGGATGCTGCTCTATTGCCTATTCAATCTCAAATAGTTTACAGATTCTCCAGACACGGACATCAATCTGTTGATTGTTCAGACCCCAATTCAGAGATGTTCCAAAACATGGATGCCCTTCTGATATTTGTCCACTTACCATTGACGTACAGTTCAACATCACCAGATGGCATCTATAAGCCCATCCTCTTACCAGCAGTCGCTGAATGGCATCTATAAGCCCATCCTCTTACCAGCAGTCGCTGAATGGCATCTATAAGCCCATCCTCTTACCAGCAGTCGCTGAATGGCATCTATAAGCCCATCCTCTTACCAGCAGTCGCTGAATGGCATCTATAAGCCCATCCTCTTACCAGCAGTCGCTGAATGGCATCTATAAGCCCATCCTCTTACCAGCAGTCGCTGAATGGCATCTATAAGCCCATCCTCTTACCAGCAGTCGCTGAATGGCATCTATAAGCCCATCCTCCTACCAGCAGTCGCTGAATGATATCTGTAAGCCCATTCTCAGATGGCATCTATAAGCCCATCCCCCGACAAATTCTTTCGCACCAGGTGGCATCTTTAAGCCCATTCACCTCCACCGTCACATTGACGAGCGCAAATTTTCTGGGCACATTAGTGTTCAATCTCCTTTTACCTTCAAGTCGCGAAAGGCAAACTTGCCAATCTAACTCTTCAGGTCAAAGAAGATTGAACAGGGGCAACTGTTGTACCCCAAAATTTGCCCTCGCGCTTTTCCACAAGAAATCTCAGCTTCAAACATTTCCTGACTTCCCAAACTGGCTCAAGAATCGGACAAACGGACTTTTTTGACAGTCAAGCAAAATTAGGATTTTTTACTGATTTTCAGAGCTTTGAATTGTTGCATACAGTGGGCTTAGGGCTTGATTGATTTGTGGTTCAATTTTGATCAAGCGAGCGTGATTTGGCATTTAATCGGGAATTAGGGTTTCATGGGCATGTTCTCAGAAGAATTTAAATTCCACAGCACTTTGCGGTTTATTTCAAGATTCAGATTAAAATTCGCGTTATCTTGGTTTAATCAGCAAAAGAGACATTGGTTTTGGATTCAGTACGTTTTGATTGGGCCAGTCAGATACAAGATGCAGTTTTGAATTCACAGTACTTTCGCATTTGATCAGTCCATTTAAGTTAATTGCTGCTTTGCTTTGGATGTGGGATAAGACAGGTTTATTGGACCAATGTTGTTTTACTTTAGTTATTTATTATTCTGAAACTAAAATGATTGAATTTATTTTTCAATTGTTTTAATTCTAAGAATTTTAAATAAATAAATAAACAATAAGGAAATTAGAATTAATTGGATAATTTGAATTTTTATTGATATTTAAATTATTTACAAATTGTTGTTACAAACAATGATTTACATTTAATTTAAATATTACAATAGAATAAAAAAAAACTATCTTATTTTCTAAATGCTCTTCATTCTTTACTCCGCTCCGGCATTCCATCTTTCATCTGCAAAAAGAACAAGAAAAGTCAGAAAACATTTAATTAAAAAAAACAGTTAAAAAGTTGCTCATCATTAGGGGCCACTGACTGGGATCAGTTGCCCTCTCTGCAAATCACGGGATTGCTCCCGGTTCACAGAGAGGGAAGATTATTTTTACTTCATGAAATGCAAAATGTCAAAAAATGCATAAGTTACAAATTCAAGCTGCATAGAAATTCAAGATTCAAAATCCAATCCAAACTGAAAAAGTTCAAATCCAAAAATTCTATCCAAAAAGCCAAGGCTACTGTCAAAATGCCCAAGGTCCCCTCAAAGGAAATCAGCACACATAAACTGTCAAAAGAGATGAAGATGTAAAATGTAAAATGCAAGTAATCTAGAATCATCACTTCCCATCCAGGGCCCCTTCAGAAAAGTACAAACAAAAATCATATAAAATTTTCAAACTGTACTTTGAAGAGAGAGTAAAGAGAGATAAAGCAGTTCAGGTTAGGCATAGCAGTTCAGCAGCAGGCCAAGACAGTAAGGAAGACAGCAGAAAAAGATATACAAGCCTACAAGTCCACAAGCTCAGTACAGCAGACAGTAGGAGTTGAAATAGAAAAGGAAATATACAAGACAGTTCAGTAGCAGCAGGGCAGAAGTCAAAAGCCAGTACAAAGCAAGCATAGGCAAGGCCAAAGCAGTTCAGCAGGCAATTCAAAGAGAGATACACAAAGTCAACTCAGCAAAATACAAGGCAGTTCACAGCAGACAGTAGAGAGTGAATATAGAAAAGAAAATAGCTAACACAGTTTAGGCAACTCAGAATAGACAGAAGTAAGGTGAGAGAAGAGAGAAGTATGAAAAACTGTCAAGGCAAACACAGCTAGGTAGCTACATCAAAATACCAACTCTGCCTCACCACAATACACATTAGGCAATATAGCAGTTCAGAAGATAAAAGAGATATATACAAGCTGAAGCAAAATCACAAAGATAAAACCAAAAACTTGCAAAACTGAGTTGTCTAGAACCAGCATCCTCTCATAACCCAAAACATATAGCATAAACATACTAAGCTTATCAGAAAAAAAGAGAACCATGACCATCATCTGAACCTAATACATTTCAAGCCTCAACCTTCATGTTAAACCCACAAACCTGATAACACATTTCAAGCCTCAACCTTCATGCTAAACATACAAACCTCATATCCAAACTTGCCTCACCATAACATACTGAACCAAGCATATACAAGCTAAAGTCTCAAACCAATACCATAACCTGAACATCTCAAGCCACATAGCATCAAGTTCACAAACAAGCGCGAGCAAATACTCAGACATATCATACTCAGGCAACAAAGACATCAAGGCAGCAATGTTCTAAAATACACAGGCAACAATCCAAGGCAACGCATTGTGGAAGAAGAAGATAAAAAGTGAATTTCAAGAAAGGTTTTTCAGGCAACATCAAGCATCATCATCAAAACCTTAATCATAAACAGGGAACGAAGTTACCAGGAAGGCATCAAAAGCAAGCATCAAGCTTCACCGCTCCGGCCTCCTCAACATCTCGCTCTCCGCCTCTCCTCCATCCCCTAAAAACAGGTAGCATTCTTCTTCCCCTTCACCTCATAAAACGAAAATAAAGAGCTCAGAATAATTCTATGAGAATCAGAAAGGAAAAGGAAAATATAAAACGTTTGGAACCAACCTTGTTTCAAGGGACGTGGCATCCTTGTCTTGGAGGGAAGAGAGCGTGAGGATGATGCTGGTGGCCGGAGACAATCGAATGCTCAGAATTTGCTAATCGGAGAAGACGAATACCACGAACGCGCCGCTGCTGACGAACCCTAATTTCGTTCCCAACTGAAACAATGGCCTAACCCTAATTCTGTTTCAAAACCTTGGGCCAGACCCGCTGCTAACCTCCTCTAAAGCCCAACAAGAAATCACCTAACTTTCTAATACTCAATCTTATTTTATAAAACACTAATTATTCTCTTCATTTTTATAAAAAAAACAATACATACTTTTTTTTATATATATAAAACACTAACCCTTTTCTTAACATTAACTTTTTTTTATTTATTTTATTTTCTTTTCATAAACAATATTTCTTTTACTAATTTCCTTCTATAAACAATGATTTTATTCTTTGTAAAAAAATACTAACCTAAATAATAAAATACTTTTTATCATAAAATTAAGACATTTTTTAGATAGTTATTTTTTACATTTATGTTATATTAAAAATTAGTTTTGTACATGTCATACAAATTAAATCTGAAAATACTTTTTCTTAATCAAAATATTTTTATACAATTAACTAAAAAAACTTTTTTTGAAATATATTTGTATATACATCATATAAGTTAAAATTGAAAATATTTTCTTAATACACATTTGCATATAAAATAACCAAATACTTTTTGTACATAATTAAATTGAAAATACCTCTTTTAATTAAAACATGTTTATACATATTATACGTAATTAAAATTAAACTTTTTAGTTAACATTCTTTTTGTACATTAACATATAAATCAAAATACAGATTAAAACGTATATCTAGGTCAAAACCCTAATGCGACTCAATTTCACATTTCGCACTTGTACATATTTACATTTACACAATACATATACATTTGCACTTACACAATATATTGCCCTATACACACTTTATCTTATATTTGTATATTTGATATTCATTTTTGATCGCACATTCGATTTGGTTGTAAATTATTGGGTACTATAAGTCTCATCCCCTTGTACATTTATACCCCCACTCCCGGACATTATTTTGTAATAGCGTAGATTTACATTCCGCAATTTACAGCTTTTCAATTATACCATGGTTAGACCTAGGGTTTGTATGTACATAAAATCAAACGCTAGATAACCTAATACAAGACAAATGTATGTAATCAATACACAATCACACTTGCACCCCCTAGGTTAATCCCACATGTTGCCTTCCAAAATGGGCCATGCTTGCACGTCGAATGTCTTTGGCAAAACAAAATCAAATGATCATAAGCCCCTCGATGACGCTTTCGAAAGTTGCCTAAACGAAATGATCATAGTCCCTTCAAAACAAATTGCCAAAGACACTTGGCATCATTGCATTCATGGTCTATGCGATGACCCGTGCCCGTCCCGAATAAACTTCCTAAACGCAAGATTGCCCATCAATTTCAATGGTGGAACAAAATTGTTAAAAGGGATTAAAACATGACAAAAACCTTTGAGTACAATAGGGTAGACAAAACTCTTAGTTACTTGAGATCAACTTGCAAAAACACTTGCCTTCTTTTCAAAAACCACAATCCACAACACTTTCAAACAAACTCTCAAAAACATTTGAAAACGTCTTTTCGAAAAGATTCACACTTTTGTAAAACACTCAAACACGAGTCAAATACATTAGTTGCCTAAAACAAGGCATCTTTTTCTAAAACATTTTCAAAAAGCACCCACACACACACCATTTTCAAAGCAATCGAAAAACAAGGCAAGTGATCTAAAAAAACCAAGTAACTAAGAGCCCATGGATAACCATGGATGAAAAGGGTGCTAATACCTTCCCTTTTCATAATCTACCCCCCGAACCCGCGAAATATCTCAAAAGGTTTTTGCTGTGCTTTTTAACCTTTCCTTTAGGATAAAATAAAAAGTCGGTGGCGACTCTTGCTAACCGCACAAGTGCGAATACGAACGCAAAACACTAGTCAGTTCTCCCACCGTATCACAGTCTTCTTAATGGCAGTGGACGCGGAGGTATCTTTCTGAATCTTACCACTTTTGATGCCGGCCTCGACCCTTTCACCGGTCAGAATTAATTCGGTGAATCCCGCGGAGGAACTCCCAATTAAATGATTGAAGAAAGGGCCAGACAGGGTCCCTAAAAACATGTCAACCAGCTCTCTATCCGATAATTGTGGCTGCACCCTTCCAGCCAGATCACGCCACTTCTGGGCATACTCTTTAAATCCTTCACTAGAAGCCATACCCATACTCTGTAGTTGAGTACGAGTAGGTGCTAAATTAGTGTTGTATTGGTATTGCTGGTAGAAAGCAGCAGCTAAATCTTCCCAGTTATGAACCTCAGACCTCTCAAGTTGATAGAACCAGTCCAATTGTGTGCCTGACAAACTGTCTTGGAAAAAATGGACCCAAAGATCCTTATCAGATGAGTGGGGTTGGATCTTTCGGACGTAGGATCTTAGATGCATCTTTGGACACGACAAACCGTCATACTTGGCAAATGTAGGAACTTTGAACTTGGGAGGAATAACGATCCCAGCGACCAACCCTAGTTCTTCAAAATCAAAACCAGGTACCCTTTGTAACTCCATAGTTGCCAACCGATCCTCAAGATTTTTAAATTTAACATCCGTCGGGGGATATTGCTGTTCGGAGTAATCTTCGTCTTCTTCCTCTTCTTCTTCTTCTCCTTCAACTTCAGATTTAGAAGGCATCGCAGTTCCTTTTCCTTTACCAGCCCCTTCATCAGACATCGAGGGGAATTCGAGAACTTTTCTAGCATTGCTTTCAAACCTTCTTCCCATGATGACTACACCAGGTCTTTTCTTCTTTTTCTCTTTATCTTTCTCCAACAGTGCTTTAAGGTCCTCTTGACCCTTTGCTAAGGTCATGAGGAGTTGCTGGAATTGAGAGTTCTGTACTTGCAGATCCTTAACCGTCTGCTCCAAATCCATCTGGCTGAAATAAACAGCAGAAAGATAAGGAAACCTGGTGTGAAGACCTGTTTATGCATATGATGAATGATATGTTATTCATGTAATGCATTCAAGGATTCAGAAAATTCAAATTTGTTACAAACAAAAAGAACACACGTCATATTAAGAAGAAATTTGTTAGTACATAAGTTCCCCATGGGCAAAATATTACAAAATTCTTAATGTAAAAAGACATTGCGCATCCTCTTTGGTGCGATGTAAGTGTTGAGAGTTTCCTCCTCATGAAGTCAGCGGGTAAGCTCCAAAACCTTCTTCTCACTGGCATAGAAGCTGGCTTCGAAGGTATTATGTTCTTCTTTGAGTTGGATCCAACTCTTTTGTAATTCTTCCAAGGATGTTGGCATGTCAGGATGTAAGAGGGTGTATGGAACCTCTCCTTCCATAGCAGGCTCTTTGATCACGGGGAGAATGTGAGGATATGGAATCATAAGATTCTGGGCGCGTGTTCGTACCCACTTGAGATAAGGCTCAAGGGGGATGAAATTTTTGTGCCCCAGTGTCTTACTATCCACCTTGTTGGACATCCTCCAAGCTCTGATGAACCTTTGTCAAAGTCCTTGCGCATCGTTGTCGAAGTCAAAAACTAAGTCAAGAATCAGCATATCATGAGGGCCATCCCTTCTAGCATA
Organism: Vicia faba; assembly: GCA_948472305.1. Classification (NCBI taxonomy): domain Eukaryota; kingdom Viridiplantae; phylum Streptophyta; class Magnoliopsida; order Fabales; family Fabaceae; genus Vicia; species Vicia faba. The sequence goes on from OX451736.1 coordinate 1,548,464,515, forward strand.
TCCAAACTATCTTAGAGCTAAACAGGGGTTGTAGGTAATGCCTCCCTAATGCCAAGTAGTGGGACATTAGGAATTCCCCACAACGATCAATGATGATGACATTTTCTCTGGACCGAGAACACCAATGAACATCAGAATGTGTGAGGGTCATCACCCGTTGTGACCACCTTAAGCCCTGCTCATTCTTCAAAACTGGTTGTGGAAGGTGAGAAATAAACCACCTTGCTAGGAGAGGAGTACATCACATGAGAACACTCTTTTCCTCATTGTTCGTGTGTAAAATGAGTGTAGGATGTCCCCGAGCAATGTAGGCACAGGATTCCGGGATATGAAAATCTTGACAGCATTCACATCTATAAGTTGATCAGGGTTTGGAACAAGACCAACCCATAAATGAGAAGTGCTACAATCTCCTCAAAAGCTTGTAGATCTAGAGAGTTCCAGCAGTCTTGTGCCTTCTCAAATAGAAACTTTGCCAAGAAACCCTTGACACCACTTCTGGTTTCCCAATGTCTTTTGATATCAGATGGTTGCAAGTGTAATGCTTGAGCAACATCTTCAGGCTTTGGTTCTTTTTCCGTACCGTTGTAGGGTAGTTGATGAAGAATAGGAATTCTCAGGAGTTGAGAAAATTCCTCTAAAGTAGGTACTAGTTGGTAATCAGGGAATGTGAAACAATGGTGTAGGGGGTCAAAGAACTGGAACAGAACTTTCACCATGTCTTCTTCAATGTTGGAGTTGACCAAGTTTGATAAGTCTACCATGTCTTTCACTGAAGAGAGAATTCTCTGGAATCCTGGAAGTAAGCTCCTTGAGCTGAGGAGGGATTCTCACAAGGTTGACTTGAATTGTTTTCCTGCGAAGAGATTCCATGACCTACAAAACAAGAACAAAGATGAAGATCCAAACCCTTGAAATGGTTAGTGGATGCTATGATGTTTTATGATGTTCATGATGTATGCACAAACATATGTACAAGCAGGTCACACAAGATCCTAGTTTCAGGCTTGCATGAGGTTTCATAGGTAAGTACCCTCTTGAAGTTAGTTGGCTCAACCTGTCCTATAAATAGTAATCGGGTTCTATGGAGCTCAATATCACTGGATTGTTTTTTATGTTCATTGTTTTGGTTTGGCCACTTAACCGGCGACCAAAATATTCCAAGAAAATAACCCTCAATGAGTGTAGTATCAAGTATCTACCAACTTCGGACTGCACCAAAGTCGGTCATCTCACTACCCCTAAAAAAGGCCAAGATGGTCAAGTAAGGTTCTAAGAGTTCATTAGTGCTTCATGACATCACTCAGCGGCCCCCGTATTCTCTTTGATTGACTCAAAGGCTACCGATACTCACAAATATGTCGCACTAATATAGCTATTGCTTCAACCATGTCGGTATACCCCGCACAGTTTCCATAATGTATTGTTATTTACCTATGAATGTTTCCCAAATCCGGGTAGAGGATTTCAAGCCCAAACAAGAGAACCAAATGTAAAGCAATCAAGATAAGTATGCAAAGGTGATCTAAGCCCTAAGGTTACTCCACTTTCAAATATTCCCCAGCAAATGTTTCGGTTTAGCAAGAGTCACCATCGACTTTTTTATTTTATCCTAAGGAAAGGTCAAAAAGCACAGGAAAGACCTTTGAGATGTTTTCTTGGGTTCGGGGAGTAGATTATAGAAAGGGAAGGTATTAGCACCCTTTTTATCCATGGTTATCCATGGGCTCTTAGTTACTCGTTTAGATCACTTGCTTTGCTTTTCAATTGTTTGAAATGGTGCTTTGTGTGTGGTTTTGAAAGATATTTTGAAAAGAGGCCATCGTTGTGGCAACCTTTGTAATGATTCTTGTTTTGAATGTTTACAAAGGTGTTTTTGTTCTTGAAAGGTTTTCAATGTTTGAAAATTGATTTGGGAAATGTTTTTTAAATTGTGTTGTGAAGTGTGTTTAAAAATAGCTAGGATGTTTTTGCAAGCTTTTGATCAAGTAACTAAGAGCTATCTACCCTATTTTACTCAAGATCTTTCTTATGTTTTTAACCCTTTTAACAGTGTTGTTTCACCATTGTATTTGGTTAATAACCTTGTGTTAGGATGTTAAATGGGACAGGCGCGGGTCATCGTATAGACCATGATAGCAATTGTGCTA